>JAPEUS010000012.1:600000-792948 GCA_027946355.1 Collariella sp. IMI 366227
TGAGCAGAACGTGAAGCTGCTGGTTGCACGCTTGACGTCGCGCTTTGGCGCCTACCAGGACCTGACGATGCCGCTGGTCAGCTTCCTCCGCTGTCTGAGGATGGGTTTGTCTCTTGGCAGGGGCATCGGATCCAGCAAGAAAGCTGAGGAGGAAGAGTCGCAAGCCCTTGTGGCCGCTACTCCCTTCCTTGGCGGTACCGTGTGGAAGGCTGAGACGACACCGCTGCCGAGCCGGACGCTTGAGTTCCTATCCTACGTTCAAGCTGTTGTCGCAGTGGAGGGCCTCGACAAGCTTCCCATCTTTTTTGCGCCATTCACTTCATGAGTCTTTTGCCGCGTTCCACGAAGAGTGGACCAAGAAGCTTGAGGCGGACCGCAAGATTGAGGAGCAGAATACCAGCTTGTTCCGGTTCAAGGGCAGCCTGGAGGACCAGGAAGAGTACGACCAGGAAGACTTCGACCAGCTCTTCCCCGACTACACCCCCGACGAAGATGGTGTGCCGAAGAACAAGAAGCCGGTTCGCGGCGGCCGCGAGCTCTCCGTCATGCTGGCCGAGGCGCATGAGAAGATCTTCCTCAAGACCCAAGAACCCCAGCGCAGCATCAAGAGCTTGTTCTCGAACGTCGCTCGGAAGGTCGCCCGCGAGAAGCGTGACAGCGCCGTTGCCGAACCCGAGCTGGACAGCATGCTTCTTCCTGCGGCGATTCTCGCATTCGACGAGCAAGTCAAGGCCTTCAGTTCGGGCGTCGAGAATATAAATTACAACTTCTACACCGACGCCAACCTCGCTGAGGTCCGCAAAGTGCTCGGCCTCGTCAACTCCATCAAGAAGCGCTTCCAGGAACTGCAAGGCATCGATGAAATCGGCCACCACCAGACCCTGGCCGACGTGGTTTTTTGCGTGCGACCACGTGCTGGAGATGGCGATTGATGACCCGCTCGCAAAGCTCATCACCGCCATTGAGAAGCTGCACGAGCATGTCTATGAGTGGCACGAGGGCGGCTGGGCTACCAAGGCGCACAAGGCCACGGCCCTGTACGAGAGGCTGAGGGGTACCATTTGCGACTGGCGCCGGCTGGAGCTGTCGAGCTGGTCGAGGCTGCTTGATGAGGAGATCAAGAAAAGCTATGAAGATGCCAAGTCATGGTGGTTCATTGCCTACGGCTCTGTCATTCTCGAGCCATGCTCAATCCTGCAGCAGGGTCTGGATCTTAAAGATCACGCTGTCAAGTTGCTGGGGATTCTGGAGTCGTACTTCACTGGTGCAACCGTTGGGCAGTATGCCGCTCGCCTCAATCTCTTGAGGCAGCTCAAGAACCACCTGGACCTTATGGCAAAGGATGAGCCTGCGTTCGGCCTGGTCCGTGATGCGGTGCAGAACTTCCTCACCCTGTACACCCGGTACGAGCGCAAGGTCAACGAGACAATCAAGGCTGGCAGGGCGCCGCTGGACAGGACCATGAAGGATGTGCTGCTAATGTCGAAGTGGAGGGATACCAACATCGATGCCCTCAGGGAGAGTGCGCGAAAATCCCATCAGAAGCTGTTCAGGCTCGTGCGCAAGTTCCGTGCCATCCTGGAGCAACCTGTCCAGGGAATCACCAACCAGGGCCTTCCGGAGGAGGACCACTCAAACATCGCAGCCCTGGCAAACGGCACGAAGTCTGTTGCCGCGCAGGTCGACAAGGAGGCCATCGCCCTCTGCCAGCAAATGCTTCCGGGCATCAAAAATCACCCGACATGGCCGAGGATGGCCAACCTTCCGGCTGTCGTCAAGGCCATGGGCAAGCATGGTTCTCTGCCCAGTGCCACCGTCGACGCTGCCGAGACTCTGGACAGCTACATCACCGACCTTATTTCGTCCATCGCTGAACTCAAGAAAGAAACCCCCGGCACCCTGACCGACGAAAACAAGGAAGCCGTCCGCCACCTCAAGACCCGCAAGGTCACCCTCTACAGCGACACCCTTAAGGCCCTCCGCGCCATGGGCTTCAGCCGCAATTTGGGCACCAACCTCCTCGCCAAGCAGAGCTCGACAGCTGTTGTGCTTGTCAACTCTGGGGTTGTGTCCCATCTCGACAGCGGCGCGTTGGGCGCGATTGAGTACTTCTACCACAAGACTCTTGACCTAGCACCCAAGTTCCGCCAGGCTGCGTTCGATCACTCGGAGGACTTGAACCGGGAGGTCGTACAGAGGAGTATTGGCTACATGGAGGGCGTGCTACATGTCATGTTCAAGCAGCGGCAGTTCTTGGCGAAGGCTGCTGGGGATGCAGGGGGTCTGCATGCTGTTGTTGAGACTGTCAAGGACTTGTCGGCGGGCGGTGATGATGCCTTCAAGCCGCAGAAGCGTGTGGCGAATCATGTGCAGGTGGTCAGGTGGATGGTCCAGGTTTTGAAAATGGCCGTCCAGTTGGTGAACGTGCATGGCAATCTTGGCGGTTTGGACAATGAAGTGGTGCGGAGCAAGCTCGAGGAATATCTCGAGGCTTTCGTGAAGCTCGATACTGCACAGGACGCCCTGCCCCGTCTTCCTGACGGCTTCAACTCCTTGAGCGATGAGAAGCTGCGGGCTGAAGTGGAAACGCAGCTGTTTATCCTCTGGAACGACCTCATGGAGCTCGCCGAGAAACGCCCCGATCTGGCTTTCGTTACGGAGCAAATCGAACTCTGGACCAAGATCCAAACGACGGAAGCCACCGATGGGCTTCACAGTAACAACATCACCACCTACGCCTCCGAAGCCTTGAACCTCTCAAGCAAGATCCTCGTCGCACTGCAAAACTTCCAGAAAGTTGCCCAGGCCCTTCCCCAGACAACCGAAGACGCCGGCTGGCTCATTAACTACGGCGACAACCTCCATAAGGCCGTCGACGCCCTCCGTATGCCAAAGATCACCCAGGAAGTCAACTCCCTCATCAACCAACTCAAGACCCTCCCCGGCGACCAATCCCCTACCGCATCCGGCCTCCTCCGCCTGATCCACCCCGTTATCGCACAATACTCCGCCATCTGCACGCAGAACCTCTCACAATTCTCCGAGCTGCACCGCACGACCTGCCGCCTCGGCTACCACCTCGCCTCCTCCTTCGCCATCATCTCCAGCCAAGGATTCTGCGCGCCGCAGGAAAAGAGCGACGAGAAGTCCGGCGAGTCCGGCAACGTCGAGAGCGGCACCGGGCTCGGCGACGGCGAGGGCGCAGAGGACATCAGCAAGGACATTAAGCCGGACGAGGACCTGTCCGAGCTCGCGCAGGACCCGAACAACAAGTCGCAGGGCGATATTGAGGAGAACAAAGACGCTGTTGATATGGGTGATGATGAGATGGAGGGCGAGCTTGGGAGCGTGGCTGGGGAGGATGAGGAGGAGGAGAAGAAGGATGGGGATAAGGACGGGGAGAGTGAGGATGAGGATGAGATGGATGAGCAGGCGGGTGATGTGGATGATCTTGATCCGACGGCGGTGGATGAGAAGATGTGGGATGGAAGCGATGAGGATGATGCGGACAAGGATCAGCAGGGTGATCAGGAGAAGGGGAAGAAGGATGAGGATCAGAGTGCTGCTGCGGAGGGGAAGCAGAAGGAGCAGCCGAAGACGGATGAGCAGGATGAGGGCAACGCGCCGCCAGATGAGGTTGGAGAGGAGAATGCGGATGAAGATGCCGAGATGGAGCCCGGCCAGGAAGAAGAAGGTATGCCACAGGATGAGCTCAATCGCCAGGACCAAAACGTCCAGGAGAATGAGACGTTGGCGTTACCGGATGATATGGAGATTGAAATTGATGATGGGGAGGAAGAAGGGGAGGAGGATAATCTGGACGATCTGTCTGATGCCGAGAAGCAGGAGGAGAAGCAGCCTGATATCACAGAGGATGGGTCAGTCGATGAGGAGGAGGGTGAGAAGGGGGAGGATGAGCATCAGAAGGATGAGGACATCCCGGAGGAGGAAGCAGAGCAGGAAGAGGAGATTGATGCTGCTGGAGACAGGGAAGACGAGATGGACATGGACATGGAGGAGCAAGGCGAGGAGGGCCAAGACGAAGAGAAGGATGAGAAGAAGCCGCCTCTTCCTGACAACGGCACAGGCGCTGACGAGGACGATGTCGCACCCAGCGATGTCCAGAACGGCGGTGGCCAGGCGGAAGACGCCAACATGCAGGACGACGAAGCAGAAAACAAAGCGGCTCAGACGGAGCAAGGTGCGCTCGGCAAGCAATCGTCAGAGGAGGACAAGGCACCCGGCAACAAGGGCGCCCTATCCAGCGAAGACCAAGAGCAGGGTCCTTCGGATGAGTCTGAGGATGCCTCCAACGATGCTCAGCCATTCAAGAAGCTCGGAGATGCACTCGAGCGTTGGCACCAGAACCAGCGTGAGATTCAAGCTTCCTCTGAAAGCCAAGAAAGGACAGAGAAGTCGGCTGAGGATATGGCGAAGGCCGAGTTCCAGCATCTCCAGGATGACACTGCTGAGGCGGACACCCAGGCTCTGGGAACTGCCACCAACGAGGAAGCTAAGCCGATGGATGACGCCATGGCCATCGATGACGAGATGGACGAGGGCAACAACCAGATCATGCCGGAGGATGAGCAAGAGGAAGCTGAGGCAGATGTGGATATGGAGGATGTCGAGCTGACCGAGCAGGATGCTTCCAAGAAGGACCGTGAGGATGGTCGCTCTGGAGTAGCTACCCACAAGGGCGCCTACGAAACCGAGGAGAAGGACGGGATGCCCAAGACCGTGGCCCAGGAGGATGTCGACGACGAACAGATCCAGGAGACATCTACCCAACTCTTGGCCACCCACATCAACGACCAAGGCGAAGAGGACAAGCCCCTCCGCGACTACTCCGAAGCCCTCGACATGTGGTCAACCTTCCAAGCCAAGACCCAGGGCCTCTCGCAATCCCTCTCCTCTCAACTCCGCCTCATCCTCGCCCCCACCCAGTCCACCAAACTCTCAGGCTCCTTCCGCACCGGCAAGCGCCTCAACATCAAGAAGATTATCCCGTACATCGCCTCCAGCTACAAGCGCGACAAAATCTGGATGCGCCGCGCCATCCCCTCCAAGCGCGCGTACCAAATCCTCCTCTGCGTCGACGACTCGTCCTCCATGTCGGACGACAACCGCTCCTCGTCGGGCAACCTCGCCCTCGAATCCCTCGTCATGGTCGCGCGCGCGCTGACCGTGCTCGAGGCGGGCCAGATCGGCGTCATGGGCTTCGGCACAGACGTGTTCCTCGCGCACGCACTCACCGACCCCTCCTTCACCTCCCAGGACGCTGGCGCGCGCGTCCTGCAGAAATTCACCTTCCGCCAGGACGGTACCGACATGGTGCGCCTACTCCGCCGCACCATCGACCACTTCCGCGACGCGCGCATCATGCAGGCGTCGGCGCCGGGCGGCGAGGACCTGTGGCAGCTCGCGCTGATCCTGTCGGACGGGCTGGTGCAGAGCAGGGACCATGCGAAGCTGAGGCCGTTGTTGAGAGAGGCCATGGAGCAGAGGGTGATGGTGGTGTTTATTGTGATGGATGATGCCCGTGAGAACAAGAAGGGGCATAGTGTGTTGGAGTTGAAGGAGGCAAGGTTTGGGCCGGATGGTGTGCCCGTCATTCATCGGTACTTGGACTCGTTTCCGTTCCCGTACTATTTAATTGTGCATCATCTGGATGATCTGCCGGGGGCACTGGCGGCGCTGTTAAGGACGTGGTTTGCGGAAGTTAATTCTTGAGGGGTGGTGCATATAGACTTGGTTTTTGTGTTTCTTTTACTGTTAAGTGCGGGTTGGGTTGCATGTTTGGGAGTTGGGGTTTGGTATGGAAAAGTTAGAGAATGATACTCAGAGTTGTCTTTTTCCCAATGATTGTTTCCATGATACTCGATACATGCTTTCGATTCAGATACCAACTGTTGACCATCATTTCTTGCTTACAGTCGCAGTCCTTGCTCAAATATTGACTCAAAGTTGTGTTCAAGCAAAAATTCTTGAGCATCAGCGTCGTTGATAGTTTTTAGGTCGAGCTAGACGTCTCTGGACAACCAAGAAGACTGGAGTTACTTGGCTACAGCGTGGACGGTTCTGGAAGCCAAACAAGACGTAACTCGGACGTAGTTGGTTCTGTTCTAGTACAATACTTTACTTTCTCGGATAAGACCAGGATAGTTCCAGTCCCAACTCAAACGGAACTTGGATAGTACTGTACCCTGTTGTGAACTACACAAAGTGTTTCTCGGTTAAATCCAAGATAGTTCTGGAACCCAACTTGAGCGGAACTTGGATGGAAGTTTGCCCTATCCCGGTACTGTCCTTGACTTTGTCGGATGCAACCAAAACTGCGATGCCAAACCAGTCCAAACCTGAATTGTAGTTTGTTCGCTTCTAATTCCATTAAAGTCACCGTTGTCAGATGTCACGGCTAGTAGAAGAAGATTAAAGCAAGATGGAACGGGGTAAATATGCTGTTCTCATCTTGATAATTCGAAAACTCCTGGGAAGTGAATGGGTAACCCTCCCGACAAATCTAAGAGCGATGAATATAGTTAACAGTGTATATTCAAACGATATGAGGCCCTACGTGCTTACTGCTTCCAGCCCTAGTGTACTGGTGTGTACCAGAGGGGATGGCAGTAGGTCAAAGATCACGCAGGATTTGTTCCCAAGCGAGTCAAAAAACTCAAGACACTCTAGATAGTAAGAATTGAGTTGCTTCACGACGACACTCAGAGCCAACCACATTGACCGAATCCTATTCTTGCTTATCAGATCGACTGTCTCTAACCTTAAGAAGACGCATCATATGCAACAACAATGGCTATTCCCACCATGATCAAACTCAAAAGTGACCCGAAGCCTCACAAGGGCAAGAGAAGAAAAAAACAAGTGAATGCAGTCTACCAGACAGCCCAACATCCACAGTAATGGTGGTAAGAGATAAACAAAGAAACGAAAAACAAGACCGCTCATAGCTGTGCTGTGCTGTACTGTGCCCAGAACCAAACACCATACTTTCACCCCCTTTTTACACCCCCCACTCCTATATCACCACCAACTTAAAACCCCTCCTCTCTCAAATAAACCCACGGCCCCTTACTCACCCTCCTCCCTGCTCTTGACTGCCCCCACCCCACCCAAAATCTGACTCCCCCACCATCCCCCTCAACACTCTCCAGCACCACACTCCCTCTGCCCCCTCCCATCGCCCCCATCGCCCCCTTCTTCCGCTGACTATCCACCAGCGCGCCCTGCACGAGCTCAATATCCCCAATCGTGTCATTAAACACCGAGATCAGCTTGCTCAGCACCGCCATGCGGTTCCAGTCGTCGCGCGTCCTCCAGATCTCGTCCATCAGCTCGCGGTAGATTTGCTCCAGCTGCTCGACCGAGCAGCCCGATGTGCGGTCCGCCAGGCTCTGTAGGAAGGAGGACACCTGGCCTTCGTCGATGACAGGTTGTTGCGAGGCGTTGGTGGACGTGCCGGATTGGCAGAGGGAGTGGGTGCGCGCGTTGCTAGGGGCTGAGGTGGAGTTTAAGCCGGAGTGGCGGGCGCTGGTGGTCGTGGTGGAGGTGTTGTTGTTGCGGCTGGCGTTGGGGCCGGCGCTACTGGTGTGGGATGGGGTGTGCGTGCCGGGGCCGGTGCTGGCGCTGTGGTTGGATGTGTGGTTGCTTGCGTTGTCGTTGAGGATGTTATTAAAGCTGGCGGCGGAGGGCTTCCGCGGCGAGCGCTGGGTGGACGGCGGGTGGTCGTCGTGTGGGAAGCGCGGAGGCGCGGAGGCACTGCCGGGGAACATACCCATGCCCATACCCATGCCTATGCCCATGCCCATCCGAGGCTGGAGGATCCCCTGCGCCATGGCAGCTGCCTGCGAATGAGGCCATTCCTTGCCGCTGGAACTGGACTGGCTCAGGAGGACAGAGTGCCCGCTCATGTGTTGTTCCTGAGTGTGCAGCTGTGTGTCGACAAGCAGCGATGTGTCGTCTGGGTTGCGCGCAGTGCCATTCGTGTGCTGGGTGCTCAGGTCACGACGACTTGAAAGATCTGATGTCTTAGTCGTTGACGCGTCGTTCACAATGGCGGACGGGGTAACTCCAGGCGGCACAGATGTAATCGCGGAACGCTGCGACAACCCAGTCCCAGCAGTTGCCCGAGCCGAGTCTGCAACAGGAGGTCGGCCTCCCAATTGCGGCCACTGAAATGGCGAGGTCAGGTCCGGACGAGGACCAGACATGGGCTGCGTCTCATAATCCAGGCCGCTCATCTGGACGTCCTCGCCATCTGTCCGAGAGGGCACCGAGGTACCGTTCGTAGCGTGGTGAGAGTCACTAGCACTCCCACGTCCCTTAGACGGGGGGCTCATGAACGGCTGGAATCTAGCCTGGGTTGTCATCCGCACGTCGCGTGTCAGAGGCAGCCCAATGCCCACAGGACCCTGCGAGTCACTGTCACCATCGCCTGGGATGTCTGACTGGATCAGGTCCACGACTGGCTGCAGCGCCTTTTTCTTGCGGGCCTTTTCCTCAGCTTCCTTGGCCCTCTGCAACTGCCTCTCGTAGATCTCATCAAACCTGATGCCCTGGTTGGCAAGGGTCTGCGCAATGTCGTGGACATCGACCTCGACGTTGGTGCGCAGCTCATTGGCCTTGAGCGTCCTGTCCCGGTCGCCAATGCTCTTTGAGTCGAGGTACAACCTGTTGATGTCCTTGTAGAAATCCATTGGCCTGGCATAGTAGCCGTTGGCCAGACGTTCCTCAATTGTGGTCGACTCCAGGTTGTAGAAGAACTTGCCCGTGGCAACCTCCACAATGCCATCTGTCCCTTCCTTGTCCTTCGCAATTTCAAAAGGCCGCTGTTGACCATCGACAATGTCGGGGCGAACGAAGTTGGGGTCGGCTTCGTCGAAGAGATACGAGATCTGCGCGAAGGGGATCACTGGTTGCCTGAATTTCCGGTACTTGCGGTGGATCTGGTCCATGATCGGCTGCAGACGCATCTTCAGAAGGTTGAGATGGTGCAAATCCGCCTTGCGCTGAGCCTTGATCTCCTCCTTGGTCAAGGTCCGGGGCGGCGGTGGAGGCGCAACAGGAAGTTCCTCAATGACTCGCTTCTTGCGGTTGATAGGATCCGGGAACTCCGTTGGAGACTTCCTCACATGGCTAATGATGTTCTCGAAGAACTCGAGGCGGTTTTCCTAGCACATGTTAGAGAGCGGTTCATCATCCACGGTCAGGGTAAACTTACCCGCTCAGGACGCTCAACAACGGCCCGATTCTTCTTGGAGAAACCGAAAAGCTCCTTAAGGATCTCAGGCGCCAACAGTTCAGGCGTGCAGTCCGATGTGGCCAGAAGAAGAACAGGATCAGAAGGCGGGATGCTCTTTAGCAAGGTGACGAACGTCGTGATTGCCGCATCAGTGAGGCTGTTCCACCAGATTTCGACACCGGGAATGAAGATGACGCTCGGCTTGTGCCGCTTCACCTCAGTAAAGCGACTGACAATGACTTGCTCCATGGGCTATTAAACCGGTTAGCAGGATCTCCATACATCGGCTTCGCGATAAAATTTACCCGTCCATCACCCAACAGCGTAGCCAAGTCCATCGTCTGCACATGTACCCCCTCCAAATGATGCAAGATAGCGGCCGCCAGGTAGTTCTGACCCATGCCCGGCACACCTGTCACCAAAAGCCTCGGCCGGAAGATGCGCGAGCGCTCAAACTCCTGATGCATCGCCTCTCTGCCAAACCCATGATCCACATCCTCATACGGCTCATACATCGCTTCCTGAAGCGCCGTCATCTTATTCGGGCGCGGGAGGATATTGTCCAGCACCCTGAGAATAGCACGGTACTGGTTCCTCAAGAGCGGCTCGACAATGCGCGGCAGCGGGTGAGCCGAAGACGAGGTGGATCGCTCAGAGGACGGAATCATCTTCTTGACGGAGAGCATAAAGTCCGTCGCGTGGATGGTGATCCTATCGGGGTCGACGATGAGCTTCTCCTTGGAGGAGTAGATCTGCGGGTATGTCCTCTGGATGGCATTGAGCGCGGCTTCAGTGGAGAGGGCCCGAAGATCGGCACCGCCATAGCCCTTGGTGTTCTCGGCGAGGGCGCCCCTTGAACTCGTCCGAGAGGCCCCAGTCCTTGGTGTGGATATCAATGATGGACCGGCGCGCCTCCAAGTCAGGCAGAGGGAAGTAGAACTCCCTGTCGAAGCGCCCAGGGCGGCGAAGCGCAGGGTCGATGTTGTCCGGACGGTTGGTTGCTCCAATCACAATGACCTGTCCACGGCCATCCATGCCATCCATCAAGGCCAACAGAGTCGAGACAATACTGGCGTGAATCTGCTCCTGTTTGCTTGACCGCACCGGCGCGAGACCATCAATTTCATCAAAGAAGATGATACTAGGTTGAGTCCTGCGCGCTTCCTCAAACAGCAACCGCAGCTGCTTCTCAGCCTCACCAACCCACTTGCTCAGAGCATCAGCGCCTTTGCGCATGTAGAAGCTGATCTTGCGGCCACCAGACCCGATTGAGTTGGCTAGGGCTCGGGCAAGTAGTGTTTTACCCGTACCGGGCGGACCATGAAAGAGAACACCTCGTGGCGGGGTGACGTGAAACTTGGAAAAAAGCTCGGGATACAGCAGCGGGAGCTGAACCATCTCCTTGAGCTGGTCGATATGGCCCTGCAACCCTCCAACCTTGCTGAAATCGACGCTCATGTCGACACCAAGGGGGTCGGCATCAGCAAACGCCTTCTGGTTCTTGAGCTTGCCGACCTGCGGCGTGGCTCCTCCAATGCCTCCTCCGATGGCGTCGTTGTTGTGAGCCTGGGCGGCAGGGTTAAACAGACCGACAGCGGGCGCAGCCGCCGTAGGCGTCATGCCAATGTTGCCGCCGACACCTGATCGCTGAACCATCTCGTCGTCACTGCTGTCGGAGTCGACCCCACCGGTCGCTCCAGTGCCCCAAGGCCCTCCAAAAAGAGCTCCAGCTCCACCGCCACCGCCAAATGGACCATACGTAGTGTTGAGGGTGCGCTCCCAAGCTTGGCTAGCACCACCCTTTCCACCCCGGCGCCTTGCGGGCGTAGCAGCCGGCTCCTCGTCATCCTCAACCTCGAGCAGCGCAGGGTCAATTGCGGGGATGCTGTAGTTGACAGGCTTCGTGCGCCGCGTTTTAGTCGCACGTTCTTCGTACTGTACCGATGGCGAACGACGGCGAGTGCGGCGGCGAGACCGAGAACTGTTCCTTAGCTCCTCGAGCTCCTCTGCCATCTCATCTCTGTCGAGCTGGACTTCTTCGTCGTCCCGAATCGGGACGAGTACGGCGGCCTCTTCGGCTGGCTGCCCGAGAGAGACGCCCGCGGCGTGTCGGCGTGGATTCAGCCTCAGGAACAACGTCACCGTTCTTGGACGCTTCTGAGCCTGAAGCTTCGCCGTTGGATTCGTCGCCAGGTTCGAAATCACTGCTCGGTTCTTGCAGATTTTTCTTGCCGCGAAGGCGCGATGCCCGCGTGAGACGGCGACTGCCTCTGCTGTTTTCGGGCTCTGGTTCAGGCTCCTCGACTTCCGCAGGGGCGGCGGCATTGGCTCTGGCCCGGGTTCGTCTCGTGATGGGCGCATCATCGTCATCGTCGTCCTCAACGGGTGCAGCGGGTGCAGCCTCGGGTTCCGGCTGGGCCGGCTCTTCGCGCGGCTCCTCCATCGGAGCATCCTCAACGACGTCTTCCTCTCCTTGGGCATCGTTGTCCTCCTCGATTGTCGCTTCCGGCTCGGGCTCGTCTTCACGCTTAGTAAGAGCAAGCTCATCCGGTTCCTCCATGAGCTGATCAGGGTCCTCCTTAGGGTCAGTCTCCTGTGTTGCTTCCTCAATAGTCGCAGGCGGCTTCTTGAGGCCCTTAGCGCCCCTGGTTGCGCGAGTCGCCCGAGCCATGGCCTCTGGACTCCTACTCCGTGAAGCGCGCGCTGGCTGGGCGTAGGCGTGCCTACCAGAATTCGAAAGCTCGACCAAGGGCTCCTCAACCTCCTCCGTGCGAGCTCTAGTCCGACGAGGGGGTAGTGGCGCAGGCTCTTGTGTCCCGCGTTTAGCGGCTCGCGTTGCCCGCAGGTTCGTTTTCAGCACGACGATTTTCGAGGCACGCCCGGCTGTTTTATTCGGCATGTCCTCAAGATCGTCTTCGCCATCGTCGGAGTCCTTAATGACGTCCTCCTCGTCCTCGCTGCTCTCTTTGTACGACTGGTGCTTGGTCGCGGCCTTGCGCATTCTCCTGCCGGCTGCGCTCACAGGTCGACCTTCGTCCTCTTCCTCGTCGTCGTCGTTTTTCGCTGAACGAGCCCTCCAGCTCACTATCTGAAAGCTCTTGATCGTCGTCATCGATGTCGGAACCCCGGTATTTGTTGTGGCGCTTTCGCGACGACGACCCCTTTGGCCTCGAAGACCGCGACTTTTTGCTGCTCTTGCGAGGGGCGTCCTCGGAAGGATCAAAATTCTCGTCTTCCGAATCGGACTTGTTCGGGTCAAAGCCCTCGAGGATGTCGCGTTTCCGTTTAGACGGCATGGTTGACCGGCTTAGACTGACAGGTCGCGACGGACAGTAAGGTGAGAATGGTTACAGCAGACGCAGAATGGTGGCGCCGATACCAGAACAGGTGATGAATGTTCAAAGATGTGGCAAGGTTGGTGTCATGGATGAAAGTCGAATCTGTTCAAGACGTGTTAACGCGAGCAGCTCGGGCGGCGCGGAGGCAGCGTGAATGGGGAGTAAGGGGTCGAGGGGAGGCCACCAACGGAGTAAAAAGCACTTACACCACGATTCAAAGGTCGCCAACTATATGATTGACAAACCCGCTATCGTTTCGCGATTCGAGTCGTTTTTCTCGCAAAGACGAAGGCAAACTGGTGGTGGGAGCTGTGCCGTGAGGAGAGTTGCCAAGGCAGGGAGAACGAGATGCCTTTGGGTAAGAAAACGGAAGACGCAAGACGACAACGCTGTCAGACAAAGAAACTGGTGGTGCCACAGGCAATGTAACGATCCAGAAAGAAGATGCCGACCGCTTCTCTCCCAGTGAGGTCCTGGTTTGGTTCGAGTTCAGGGAAATCGGGAGGACGACTGGAAGGCGCTGGGCAAGCGAGGGAGACTGGGAGAGAGGTTCGCGCGTTCTGCCCACTTTCGCGCAGGCCGGTTGGTCAGGCAGCAGCCAATGAGACAGTCAAAAATTTAGTTAAAGCGGGGCGATTGCCCCTGCAGGCAGCAGCGCCCTATCGTGAACCACCTCAAAAAAATCACATTCCGCGCCCGAACTTCACGCATTGTGACCGCGTCGCGAAGCAATTCAGCCATTGTCGAGCGACAATAGCAAAATTGGCCAAATAGCTGCTTTGAATAAGCAGACTCAGTTACCCTGCTTCCAATAGTCATTTTCCACAACTCCAACACCCAAAATGCAATCCCAGTCCCCCGTTTCGCAATTCGCCCGTCGCAAAGGTTCAACTTTCAGAAACGCGCCTCGATCGCATCGCGAACTTCAATGATCGCGAATGAAAGGGGATGGCGTCATGATTGAGATTGATGGTCGGCTGTGGAGAGCCAAGTTCCCACGTGGCCGATGCGGCTCAAGTGCTGCCAGGGGGGCGGAAGGCGGGACGGACGGCTTCGGGATCAGCCCTACGGGAACTCGGCCGGCCGATGGATGGGACCCTCCTTGCCTGCCGTGGTCTGTGCGAGAGTCCTGCTGGACCGGCAGTGTGATGGGTTGGTGAGTTGGCTGTTCCTGCGGTGGAGAGGGGCGTTATGAGGGGGCATCTGCACCTCCAAATCTGGTGTTGAGCAGTGAAGCTGGCTTTGGTTTTTATCAGCAACACAACACCGCAGAAGAAGCGAAATGAGCAGTTCAATGCAGTCGAGTACAGTAAAGTTCATCTCATTACTGGTCGTGAGGCAGTTAAAGCTCTGAGGCCAGTGATCTATCCTCTGTGTTCTCTTCTTCCCGTTCGTGGTTGGCGCAGGTGGTTGTCTCGGGGGGACCCACCCAGCCCCTTTTGGAGAAGCCAGCCCATTAGCAGCCTCTCGCCAACAGAAATCCCCAACAACCTGAAGCAAAGTCTATCACATCAAATCATGCCCTTGAGGTCAGGCATTATCCTCTTTTGAAGGCCCCCACAAATGTGTTGTAAAGACTTGAACAACATCTACCTCCGCTGCTTCGCTGGCTGCCGCATCTTGGGGAACTGCAGCGGCAAGGCAAGCTTGGCAATGTGGTTAACCTTGTCGCCCGCCTTAGACTGCTTCATCCGCGCGCCGATCTCCATAAAGTACTGGTTGAGCTGCCTCTGCTCCAGCTTGAGATCCTCGCGCAAGTCGAGGGTGTTAACCTCGAAGTTGTCGATGATGCTGGCAAACACGCAGCAATGGGTCATGAGCAGGTCGATGTGCTGCTTGCGCATCACTCCGTTGTCTGAGAACTTGCGGCGAATGTTCTCGATCACCACCTCCGGCGCGGGCTCCAGGTCTTGCCGAAGCTTGTCCCGCTTGGATATGCTCTTGGTGCCTCGTTCCCTTCCTTGCGTCGTCGTGCTCCAGAAGATGATAACCCAGAGGAGGTACCGCAGGAGCTTCAGCCTCTGCACACCGTCCTCGTTGCCAGCCACACGGACGACGCGGTGGGCGACGAAGCGTGAAGGAGCAGTAACCGGCTGCAGCTTCTTGACCTTTTCTTGCCAGTCCATGACAGGTATCGCATTGAGGACCTCGGCGCCAATAATCTCCGAAGCAACATAGACATCCTGAATATCCTCGGCGTCGAAGTTGCCCCGAGGCACAGGCCGAGCCAAGTCGACGGCGGCCTGGAGCTCTTCTCTTGTCGCCATGTGTTGGCTGGAGTTCTTGATGGTAGACACTAAGGCCTTGTCGTCCTCGTCCAGCTTGCCGCGTGACCTCTCGGCCAGGATAGCATTTTCTGTGACAGCCCGGATGGACGCCTTGGCCTTCTTCGTACCGAACGCTTCGCCCAACTCCATCTTCATCTCGGAGTGTGACTGTAATTCGTCAGTATAAAACCCACACCCAAAACCAAAAAAGTATCAAGCATACCGGTTTGCCAGCGCCCACTTCCATCGCCTCAGTCGACGCCTGCTTCGACCGGACTGTTCCCCGCACCGCCATCTTCTTGGCCTGGATAATCTCCACCTCCCCTGTCTGCGGATCGATAACGGCAAGGAAATGGTTAAGCACCGTGTCGACACTCTTCCACCGCTCTTCCCGGGCGCTGTAATCTATTGTCCGGTGTGCCGCTGAGTGCAGCGCCATTTCGGAGGCCGGGGGAAGGCCGCCGCTCTTTCGCCGCTTCGCGGTCGGTTGCTCGTCCTTTTCGTAGACATCGAAGGGGAAGGCATCAGGAAGGGAGATGCCGGGTGTGAGGGCTGAGTTCTGTGTCAGCAACAGTCGCTGTGGCGTTTTCGGCGTCGAAAATCCTCACCTACGACGGGCGGCGCAGTCTGGGGCTTCTGGATCTTAGTGACGGAGAAGGCTGTTGCCAAGGCGGGTGTTTTTTGCTGAAATTCGACCTTCTTCTTCTTTGGCTGCGGAATATCCTCCGCCTGTCTCCTCCGCTTTTTTACTGTCGTGTCGGGCATGGTGGCTGCTAATTTATTTGTGAATGCGACACCTTGGAGATCGCTGGAAATCGCTGTCCGTTTGCCCGCTGCAGGTGTTCGAAGGTTGGGTGCCCTGGCAACTTTTTTTTCTGCCGGGCAGATGGGTCTGGTGTTGCCTCACCGCCTTTGCCCGCCCCACCACCTCCATCATCGCACAACTTCAAGATGGGAGCGGCGCGATTTCGAGAGACGCGTGGAAAGGGAAAGGAAAAAGAATCAAAGAAAATGAATTGATGAACCGTGAAAGTCAAGTCGCCAACCACGCCCTTTATTACCGGTTGCGATTTTACTGTACAATGCCGTGGGCGGCCGGTGTGCTGCTTGCGGGCTAGCCAGGAAGCTCCGAATGATGACGCCAGAGCTTAAGCTGTCTCATGAGTCGGGCACGACTGATGTCAAACACACGCGAACCAGAGATCTATCGTGGTACTGAGGGCTTCTGGGACAGTAACAGAGCACAATTGCAAGATGGACGGAACCAGAGTGCTTTCAAAGCTCAGTTGTCATCAATTCCAGCGAACCATGATCCGGATCCGCATGCTATCGAAGCACCAAGCTTGCCCGATTCCTAAACGCCGGATGTCCTCCCCAACCTTCATTGACGGGCAACCAGTCATTACCATAAACTCATGATACCACCGAACCGTTCCGTGCATCGCAGTCCGTTTGTTGTCGACTCGCTCTCGTGGGAAAGCATGATCTTGGAAGACTCTCTGGGTGTGCCGAGAGACTCTGAAGTGCGTGGTGACGGGCGGTGTCAAGCAGCGGGGCGATGCGGCTGACAAGCAGTCGACGTGCTCATTTCGCTGAGTGACCTATGACGCCGGGGACTGGTTGAGGTCGAGTAGAGCGAGGCGTTTATTTGCTGCAAAAGGTGTCAACGGCAGTTCGGCCGACTTCCCGACCCCGCGGAGGCGAACTTACGATCTAGCTCTCATCTTTCTTCTCTTGCGCTTGAGACGACGAACGCGCTTCTTTCTCCACTTCGCTCTCATCTTGACTGTTGAAGGTCAGCAACGATGCAGAGCGTGCCTCTGTTTGGGGGTGTACTAACATTTGGATTCTTGATGAGAAGTGCGTGATGGTAGAGAAAAAGATCAAGATTGATTTTCGGGAGGGGAAGTTGACTTAAACTAGGGCACAGGGCAGCAGCCCTGTGGGGTAGGTCAGGTGACTCAGCTACCAATTTCCAGTGCTGGTTGGCTGAAGCTCCCGAGCTGGTGTGGGGCTTGCCCAAGGCATCGCAGCCTCACCAGCGCTGGCATCGATGAACTCGACATCGCTCCTTCCCGGAATGTTCGCAAAACCTCCGATGCTGCTTTTGGCTGGCTCTTGAAATGTATCTGCCTAAAGCCCCGGGTCTATTGAGGCACTCAGCTTTTTCAAATCATGCGTCGTTAGCTTCAGACCAGAAAAACAGTACATCTTCAGCATGGCAATTGCAAGCTCACCTTCATGAAGACGTCCCTTTCCCCTTGAAATTCTGCGCCTTCCATGTCTTCCACAGCCATTGGCAAGGTGGTGTGGGAGGATAGAAGCAAAACCCCGTCAAATAGAGGTGAGACTCGCCATCAGCAACACACTGTGACTTATTATCATCCCTTCCATGTCTATCTGAGCATTGAGCGATTCCTTACCAGCTGCGTCCACGCATTCAGGGAGGGATATTTAACACGCTTGCAAAATGTTAGCCACTCCTTGATTCTATCTGACGCTCCAAACTCCAGGATCTTTCTTGATTCTCCCAAACAAGACCGTATTGGTTGGGCGGGACGGAGCCAGGAATCACGTTTCGTTTACAGACCCCGTGGTCTCAAGGTCTCAGCTGGAGATCTTCTCAATTGTTGTGGACGAAGATTATCAGCACCCTCCATTTGTCTTCGTTCGTGATCGGGGCTCCTCAAACGGAACTGCTGTCAATGGCCAGATCATTGGGAAGGGAGCGACCCTCTCAGGAGCGAGGCTGCTCGAAAACGGTGACATTATTTCCATCGGGCCTCATCCTCATCTGAGCCTTGAGTACATTCAGTTGCTCAATGTTGAGTCTGAGTACATGCTCAGCCCTGTCCAGCAGCAGGAAGTCGATGTAAGAACCAATGTACAGGGGCAGTAATAACCGTTGCTAATTTTCTTGACCAGCTCTTCCAAGACCAGTACATCGTCACCGATCGTACAATTGGCGATGGCGGCCATGCCGTGGTCTTCCTGGCTACCGAGGTCAAAACGGGACACCATGTTGTCTGCAAAGTTCATGACATTAGCAGATGTTCCCGAACATCCAAGGAAGTCGAGAGGATTCGCCAAGAAGCAGCCCTGCTAAGCACGCTGGACCATGTAAGTCACCAAAAGGGTGTCTTGGAATTCACATGCTGACTCTTTAGCCGAACATACTCCCCATCAAGGCAGCCTTTGAGACGCCACAGTCCATGTACGAGTTTGGCCCTGCCCCTTCGGTCTGTTCCAGCGGCTGACCTCTTCAGATATGTCATCACCAAGCTAGCGACGGGCGGTGATCTTTATTCGCTCCTTCTGAGATACAATCAGCTGGACGAATGGGGAATCCGGGCGATTATTCGGCAGGTTCTCTGTGCTGTGACCTACATCCACGGCAAAGGCGTGGCCCACCGGGACATCAAGCCGGAGAACATCCTGTGCGGGGTCACCCCCCAGGTCCCCTACCGAATTATGCTCTCGGATTTCGGTGACTCTGGCATTTCCGGTCGGGAGAGGATGAAGTCATTGGTCGGAACTCGCTTCTACCGCCCACCGTGAGTGAACACGGCCATTCATCTAACGGGTATGGCACTGACCTGGTTAGGGAATGCAATGTTCCCGATCAAAGCCACGACCTGTCGGTCGATATCTGGGCAGTCGGCATGCTGAGCTTGCAGCTGTTTCTCGGATACGATGAATTTCCGGGCCTCGACTCCGTGGTCTTCAACGGGCAAACTGACATTGACAGTTACCTGAACATGGTCTTCAAGATTCTGACCCATCGTGGTATTTCTGATCCAGCGAAGAGATTCATCCACAGCTGTCTCGCGTTTGACAGCGCAAGGAGACCAACAGCCCGCCAGGCCTTCTGTCATGCTTGGCTCCAGAAGCCGAGTTGCGACAGAGAGATGTTCAAGCGCCTAGAATTGGCAAGCACACTCTCGTGGAAACCGCAACAGGTGAAGTTCCCAGTGATCGAAATTCTCACAACAGTGCCACCCGCCAATACACGCCACGGGGTCAATATCAATGAGGAACGAAGTACCGTCGAACTCACCGTGCCATCCCATTTTGCACCACGGCCTCACCCGAGTCTAGACCTGGAACCTCGGAAAGACACCCACGAAGGAATGCCGATTCAATCAACACCAACTTTTTTTGCCAAACACGAATAAGGATCAAGTCCAGACTCTCAATATTTTGAGCATATCAAAACTCGCATTGGTAACTCCGTAGCTCATACATACAGCAAGCAGCATAGCAGACCAGCCCAATAAAAACATAATTACACAACCCCAAGTTTACCATTCCCTCAAAGCTTCGAGCTGTCCACCCTCATCCCCTGATCATCTTGCTCCTTAACCGTTAAGTCAGGAAGCTCAGCCGGCATGATCCTCCTGGGCGACGTCCCAGGAACAACGGAATATTTGGAGAAGTCAGTGACCCCAGCATGCTTCCTCAAAAAGTCCTCATCCAGCTCCAGCTGGCCATTGATTACCGACACTGGCGCCTTCAGCATCGCCAGGATTGCATCCGAGAAGATGGTCGCTTTCCTCAGGTCCTTGGCATAATCCGGATCCTTCCTCGTAAACTGCTCCGTCGCAGCAGACTCTATGCCCTGTTTTATGTCAGCCACCCTCGCCTAAAACCAGCTCTTTTCTCTCCCCTCCGTCCCTAGCAAAAAAAAAAAAAAAGGTGACAATAAAAGAACTCACCGCCGCAGGCCAAATCCCCACTACCCCCAACCCGCCCAGCCCCTCCCTCTCAAAGTCCATCGCCAGCCCCTTCACAAGCACGCTCATCCCCACCTTCCCCATGGCATACGCCGTCTTGCCCCTAAAACCGACTATAAATCGGCGGGCAAACCACCACAATCCTGCCCTTGGAGCCCTCATTCCGCTTGAGATGGGGCAGCGCCTCCTGGATCGTCCCGTACAAGCCCTCGACGTTGACGCGCTGCATCAGCTGGAAGCGCTTCATGGGTGTGGAGGCGACGGAGGCCCAGAAGATGGCGCCGGAGTTGTAGATTAGGTGGAGATGTGGCCGTAGGTCTGGGGTTGAAGGAGGGGCTTTAGCTGTTGGTGGTGGTGGTGGTGGGTGGCGGTGGGATGAGGGGAGGGTTAACTGTACCTCGATGGTTTTGGCGATGAGCTGCTTGATGCTGTCGTAGTTGGTCGTGTCGACGGGGATGGCGGTGGCTTCGCCTCCTGCAAGGGTGATTTCCTTGGCGACGGTGGTGATGGTGGACTTGGATGAGTTGGGGTCTGGCGGAAAGGGGGTGAGTTTGGCGAGGTCGGAGGGAGAGGTGGTGGACTTTGCGGCTACGACGACTGAGGGATGTGTTAGTGACGAGTGTGTAAGTGGGCGAAGGGAGGGTGTCGGGTTGAAGGCTCACCAGCATAGCCATCCTTGGCCAGGTCGACGGCAATCTGCCTGCCAATGCCTCTTGATGCGCCGACCACCAGAGCCACGGGGCGTGCGGTAGGGGAAGACATGGCGGGATGAAGACGAGCAAGATGGGATGGAATGGTGGCTTTAGGTAGAGGGTAGTCGTTGTCTTTGTTGAAGGGCGTCCAGGTGTGTCTTGGGTTGAAGTACATAAGTCATTGAAGGCTCCGGCAGCTTGGTTGTGCCCCAGTCCGGGGTAGTGGGCCCATCCGGCATTCCTGGGGGTGTGTTCAAGGGATTAGTGATCAGCCGGTGGTCTGAATCCCGGATGCCGGGCCCGGGCCGAAGTGGGGCTGCCGAGGCATCACCTCCGCCCCTCGCCAGCACATGCCGGGACATCATGAAGATCGGCTATCGTCCGGGTCTAACAGGCCTTGATTAAAGTGACTTGTATATCTTGGGTTGAGTGACTTGAGGATAAATCACGGCATATCTCATCCATCTTGCGAATACACCAACCTCTGATCCACAATGGGCGGCAAAATTGACTGCTACCTGGACCTTGGTGAGTGGCCGGGTGACCCCATTGTGTTACTTGAAGTTGTTCAACCCCGAAACTAACATCCCACAGCGTCCCTCTACAGCTACCTCGCCTTCCTTGAGCTGCAGAAGAATGCCTCGCTCCTTGCCTCCCACGATGTAGAAGTCGAGTATGTACTTCCCACTATTTCACCCTCCACGCATCCACGATAACCTTCTTCTAACCCCCCAACCCAGATTTCATCCCATGCTCCTCGGTGCCGTCAACGCCGGCTCCGGCAACCGCCCGCCGTGGACCGTCCCCGCCAAAGCTACGTACGGCATGTACGATGCCGCCCGCTCTGCCGCCCGCCACCCGGGTCTCAAGATCCAGCCGCCCCAGGACCTGATGGAAGCCGGGAAGACCGTCATTCCGCAGCGCTGCCTTCACTACATCAAGCAGAAGTACTCGACCGAGGTCTTTTTGCAGACGATGCGTACGTCCCTTCTTTGATACCCCAGCATTTCCATCCCCCTTATCCCTCCGTCCCCAAAAGCCCATGCCAGCAACGCCCCCTGGGGCCGCAAACCCATCCACTATATTCTAACTATCCAAACCATTCACCACAGACTACCTTTTTCACCTCTTCTGGACCACCTCCACGAACCTCACCACCGTCCCGCCGTGACCGCCGCCCTCGCCGCCGTCCCAGCAGCCTTCCCTCTCACCACCCCTGTCACCATCACCCCACCACTAACAAGGCGCAGAAGCTCTTTACCCCGCACAAGTGCAAGAGATTGTGCAGGGCGCCAACTCTGAGGACTTGAAGACCAAGCTCAAGGAGACGACACAGAGTGCGTTGGATAAAGGGGCGTTTGGCGCGCCTTGGTTGTGGGTTAGGAATGGGAGGAGGGAGGAGCCTTTTTTTTGGGAGTGATCGGTGAGTTTGAGCATTTTTCTTGTGGTTTGTGGTGGTGGGGTGGGTGACGGAAGGGAGGGGGTGACGGGTTAATGAGTTGAGAGTGAGTATGTGCTGACTGGGTGGCAGGTTCCATTTTGTGTATCGGTTCTTGGGGCTGCCGTATCGGGATGTTGAGCTGTTGCCGGCGAGCATGGAGAAGGGTAAGCTTTGAGTTTGTGTTGGAAATGACACGAGTTAAGGGGTTATTCAGCCCTGTAGCTTGACAAGTTGATATGTAAAATGCAAATTTCATTCGTCCCGGGTATTCCTCCAACGCCATGTCTAGACTCGTTCCTCCCCATAGCCCATACA
Organism: Collariella sp. IMI 366227; assembly: GCA_027946355.1. Classification (NCBI taxonomy): domain Eukaryota; kingdom Fungi; phylum Ascomycota; class Sordariomycetes; order Sordariales; family Chaetomiaceae; genus Collariella; species Collariella sp. IMI 366227. The sequence continues at coordinate 622,046 of JAPEUS010000012.1, forward strand.
CTGTATCAAACATCCATTCCCAACTCTACTCAATTTCCCCTCCCCACCGCCCGCATCTTCCTCGCCTCCTCCTCCCTGACCATCTCACTCCTCGCCAAGAAATCCTGCCTCGCCGCAAACGAATGCTTCGATTTGCCCGCAAGCTCCAGCTCATCCTTGATCCCCTCGCGGTCCACAAACCCAGCCCAATCCATCCTACTCTTCTCCACCGTGTTCAGCTTCTTGGCGTCTGTCTCCTTAGCCAGCTCGCGCGCGCGCAGCCGCTCCGACATGCCCAGGTGCAGATCGGAGCGCTGGTTGAGGCCATCGGCGGTGACGGGCTCGAAGGCCGAGCGGAAGGCCTTGCGCGGCATGCGTTTATGGGGTTGGGGGTTCATCCGAGGGGGAGGCCGTCGGCGCCGCCTATCTCAGCGAGGTAGAGTTTGGCTTCGGCAGAGTCTCGTGCGACGAGCTTCTCTTCGGTGACGACCTTGCCGGCAAAATTGTAGGTTCGTTTGATGCGGATGAGGTCGGAGTCGTCCATAACTTTCGGGTCTTGTGTAGGTTGAGAGGAGGGCTTAGGGGCGCCGTCGGGTTTGGGGCGTGTGGTGGTTGTGTCGTCTTTGCGATGTATTGGTTCGCTCGTCATCTGTGCCCAGAGGGCATCCACGTCGACGGTTACCGGACCGCTGGCGGCTTTTGTTCGTTTTTCTTCTTTTCTGTGACCCAACAGTTAGCACAATGCTTCCTTTCCCCTTCGAAAACGGGTACATACTCTGCCGCGCGCATCCGGCGCGTCTTGATCAGTCCCCCCTCACCCCCCTCATCCTCACCATCCTTTCTCTTCGACTTCCTCTGCCGCTTTTTCCCCTTCTCTACTATCGCCTCATCGCCGGAGTTCTCAAACCCAGCATCACCCGCCTCATCTCCGTCGCGTTTCCGCTTCCCTGGCTTCGGTTTCTGGGCAGCATCGGCTTCGTCCTCGTCGTCCGAGACGGAGGACTCCTCGGCAGGGGCATCGTCCGGCGCAAAGTCAGAGTCTTCCTCCGACGCGTAGTCTTCGTCGTGAGCGAGTTCTGGCGGCATGTTGAACGTGTGGGGCTGGTGTCGTCGGGCAATGCTTTGCCGAGAAGAGAAGGACGGAAGAAAGACGGGAAATAAAGCGGGGCCTTCTTGATATGACAGGGATGGCATCAGCCCCACTTACATACTTTGGCCTTGCCAACCTGGAATCATCTGTTCCTGAAGTGCACCTCAATTTACGGAGTACCAGCAATTGATTGGATCTTGTTTAACGGATACTGTATCCGTATAATCTCGTGACATCCGGAGATTGCTTCTCCACTCAACAAGCCTCTAAATTAATAGGAGCAACAGCTCCAATGTCACCTCTTGGCTCACAAAGGCAGCCGTTTTCTTAGTCATCCGACACTTCTTAACTGTCTTGCTTCGAAGGTCAAGCATCCTGCCGCCAAAATAGAAATAAAAGGCATGAATGATATTCTTGATGTGTCCCATGAAGCGAGTTTATCAACTAGTGTTGTTAAAAGCGTCTGCAATAAGCTTTTCAAGGACTTGAGCCACCGATGCTGTGGCTTAGTCTTCTTGGCCATGGCTCAAAGCTTGAAGGCTCCCATTGGCTTGAACCCGGTTTGGGTGGATGAAGCAGTTTCCGGATATTGCGAGATTATGCGGTACTGCATGGAAGACCAAGCGCTGATGCACGTTCGAAAGGCGCCCAGACGCAGGCCGACCGATCGCGGTCTGTCACGGCGGTTCACGCCGTGCCTGCTAGAGCCCACAGTGGGGCGTGCTAACACATGGTGGGCACGGGCCACTATGGGTTGAAGATCTTGCACCTCGCTGTCGCCAATCCTGTATGTAGCTCCTTGAGCTACGTCTTGACTACCAAGCCTGCCCGTACCGACGGAATAGAGCCCGAGACTGTAGCTTAGCCTGAATACACTGTCATTGAACTACCTGCCTGTTCCGCCCGTGACACGGTCTCTCTGTTAAACAGCTTCGACTTGTCGCTGGTAATAATCCAACCAGATCGGAAGCAGGTCATTATCTTTTGTGTTTCTCTCTTTGTCTTTATGGCCCTATGTATCATTATAAAATGTCAGGTGCTTAAGGCTCATCTCAACGTATTCAGCAACATTCTCGCTTGTGAGGGTCAAGATCCTTGAGGTTACGAAGTTATGCGCGCTCTCTGAATTTTGAAACAAGGCACTCCCAGTCACCAGTTGCCGTAACCCTGCTTTCCCCGTTTCCTGCACTGAGAGACCCATTTATTAAGTATGTAGTGCTCCACCTCGATGCAAACTGAGTGCAGGGAGCTGAAGATATCCAGGGAGCTGAAGATATTCATGAATGGGTTGAATGAAAATCTGACCTGCGAAAGTGGTGTTGCCACAAATTCTAGGCACCAAGGTGCGCCCGCAGCTGCTGCCCTGCACGTCGCCCATCTTGGGCAGCTCCCTTCGTCTAGAAAGTTGCTCCACCTCCGACCGAACAACTACCTGCTCCTGCGCCTGTCTCATCAAATGATGACTTTGCCCATTGCCTCACTGTCACTGAAGACTGAGGCTTCTGGGTTCGTGAATTGGTCTTAGCCCACAGGGACAGTTATTTTCCGTCACCGATAAGCCAGGGCTTCAACGGATCAGCACCATGCTTGGATGGCTGGGCCACTCCCGGGACGACTTCCGCGCCGACGTCAAGACAGACCTGTTCACGCTGGGGTGCACCATCTAATTCATCCTCCTCGGCCATATGATCTTCTCAGACATTGGCGAGAGGGATGAAGATGCCTGGGATAAGGTGATGGAGAGGCTCGCGAGGAAGGAGTGGCCTCGGGAAGAGCACGTTTGTAGAGGTATCACCGTGAAGTGCTGGGAGCAGCAGTACGAATCTGCGGAGGTGTTTCGGGATCTTGTGGCCATCGAACGCGAATACGGGGGGGCATTTTTGTCTGCCGCGTCAATACCGGGCGAGGGGTTTGGCGAGCTAGCAGGAGTAAGAGACAATAATAAAAAACCGGCAAATGGATCACAGTAGTCTCAGGTTGACACTGTGGGTTGTCTGACAGCCTACGTGGTGGGAGGAAGAGTTTGGGGAGGAGAAGGGTCTGGAGTGGTTTTGTGGGGTAGCTAGGGGGTGTCGGGAGTTTGTAGAGGCGGCGGGAAGGTGGGGGTGTATCTGATGCATCCGCTGGTGCCGCACGCGCCGTCGAGTGATCTGTTGAGGAAGGCGAGGAGTGTTACGATTCCGCCCGTGTTTTTGAGGGGGCCGCATGTTTTTGATCAGAAGGATGGGGGGTGTCTGGTGGAGCAGGCTACGCTGCGGGCATTGGGGAGGGAGAGGTTGGATGGGTGGAGGATTACGGAGGCTAGGGAGGCGGTGGTGCCGAAGAGGTTGAAGGTGCAGAAGGTGTTTGAGGATGAGAAGGAGGTTGGCGAAGTTGGAGGAGAAGGAGGGCAAGGAGGCGAGTATGGAGGCGTGATATCTCTGTAGAACTATCAGTTGTATGCCTGTAGGCTGATCATTAGCCTGGAGAATTTTCCATGGTTTAATTCTGTCACATTTCAAAAACGTTTGGGAAGGAGAAAAGCATGATAATGATGGGAGCAGAGGAAGTCCCAGCCCAGCCAGCAAGGTGCCCACATGCCAAGACTTTTGACGAACAGGGTTGCACATGTTGCCAAGACCAGATTGCGATTGACCAAGAGCTCTGGTTTTCTTGCGCCCGTCTTCATCATCAACTTCACATCTCTAATTCACACCATCTAGTCGGCAAGATGAGTAACAGCGACAGCGATGATTACTGGGTTGAGGAGCCAGCCCTTGCCCACGACGACCCTATGCGGGCTTTTGTGCCCACATCGTTCGGCACAACATCGAAGGAGGCGAACATCGCGGCGCAAATCGAACAGAGCAGGAGAGAGGTTGAGAAGCCGGCGCCTAAGAAACCGAAGAAGCCTGCTTCTGACAGTGACGACAGCGATTCCGATGACTCAGAATCTGATGAAGAAGACGAGGCCGAGAAGTTCCCCGTCTCGCACGAGATGATCCTCAAAACCCACGAGCGCGCCATCACCAGCATCGCCTTGGACCCTGCCGGCTCGCGCATGCTCAGCGGCTCCCTTGACGGCAACGTGAACTTTCACGATTTTGCATCCATGACCCCGACGACACTACGCGCGTTCAAGAGCGTCGACCCATGGGAGACCAAAAAGTCAGCGGCGAGCGATTCACACCCCATCCAGCACATCGAGTTCAGCCGGGCCTCAGGCAGCGTCTTTCTCTGCGTCACGGCACATCCCCAAGCGAAGATTATGTCAAGAGATGGCGGAATAGTGACTGAGTTTGTCAAGGGCGATATGTACCTACGGGACATGCACCACACCAAAGGGCACGTTGGGGAGATTGCGACTGGCACATGGCACCCAACAGATCCGAATCTCTGCGTAACAGCAGGAGCGGACAGCACCCTGAGGATATGGGATATTAATAACAAGAGAAGCCAGAAGGATGTTATTGTCTTTAAGTCCAAGGCTCCGGGTACGGCCGGGCGGACACGGATGACGGCGGTTGCTTGGGGGGGGCCTCCACAGGGGAACAGCTCACTTCTGGTGGCCGCCGCTCTGGACGGCTCGCTGGTCATGTACAATGGCAATGGCCCCTTTAACAGGCCATCGGCAGAGATTAGGGAAGCCCATCGACCGGACACGTGGACTGGGGGCATTGATATCAGCGCCGACGGCCGGATGGTCGTCACCCGCGGCGGCGACGGCCTGATCAAGCTCTGGGACACACGCAAGTTCAAAGAGCCCCTGGTCAAAGTCGAACACCCATCCACCTCAGACCGCTACCCCATGTCCAACATCGTCTACTCCCCCAACTCCCGCTACATCATCACCGGCTCCGCCTCAGGCCACCTCCACATCCTCAATCCCGCCAACCTCCGCCCCGAGCACGTCACGCCCATCACCCCCGGCGTCCCCCTCATCACCGTCACCTGGCACCCCAAGCTCAATCAAATCCTCACCGGCTCCGCCAACGCCGAAACTCACATCCTCTTCTCCCCCACCCTCTCCACCCGCGGCGCCTTCGAAGTCATGTCCCGCGCACCCAAAAAGCGCCACATCGACGACGACCCGGCCTTCACAATGGACCAATCGCAGCTCGGCATATCAGGCGACGCGATCATCGTGCCCGGCGCCGGCGCCTCCCTCTCAAAGCGCAACGCAGGCTTGGTTTCCGCCTCGGGCAAGTCGCGCGACCCGCGTAGGCCGCAGGTGCAGCAAATTACGCCGTTTATGCGCAGCCAGCCGGACGAGAAGCACATTGAGCAGAATATTCCGCTGAGCAAGATGTTGCATGAGGATCCGCGCGAGGCGCTGCTCAAGTATGCGGATGTTGCGAAGAAGGATCCGAGGTTTACCGGCGCGTGGGCGAGGACCCAGCCGGTGACGCAGTATGCGGAGGTGAGCGATGAGGAGGGGAGGGGAGGAGGGAGAAAAAGAGAATTAAGAGGTGATGGGGTGGTGAAGGGAAGAGAGTGGGGGTTTTGAGCTATAGTTTTGGTTTGAGTCGAGGCGAATGATACCACCGTTGATGCATTTCCGTTAACGAACCGTAAAACTTGATGTGGGTGCAGTGTGGAAAAGGGCTTGAAAACAGAACGATGCTCTACTATAGTATCATGAATTGAAAAGTACCTAGGTAGTCAATCAAAGGACACCTCGAGGAAAACAACTCTCTGTAGAGTAAGCGTGATGAAGAATCAATTCCGTGGCTCGATAACTCCCTTACAGGTCGAGGAGTAGTGATAAGGAGCTGTCATTTTGGGGAAGAGGTATCTGAGCAAGAGACGGTAATTGCATTGGATAGTCCATTTAAACCGAGACAAAGCACGCAAATGGAGGAGTCTGTAAGTGAACGTGAAGTTGAATGGTTCAGGAACTGAACTTTGACTCAACTGCATCCGGCAAACCCAAACCCGAACAGTGTGACTTGGAAAATGACCAGCACAGCCACTGTATGAGATCCATTTGGTGCTGTGTTGCGATTGGCTGATGTTTGTCGCCTACCAGCCGCAGTTTTGCCGCTGCAGGCTGACATAAGCGTGCTCGGTTTTTCGCGTGGAGCCGCCAGCACAGCTCGGACCAGCATCGCCGCGCCATTCGATCTTGGTCGGCGGCCCTCTGCCTTCAACACCTCCATCCATCAAAGGGTGACGGCGCGCATCGAAAAAAATCACGAATCTGCCCGCGACGCATCGAGCCCATCGCGACATCATCGACCACCGATCTCACTGGTCCCCACACCATTCCACGGGACCACCATATTTACCCATCTGTCTTCGGACGTCTCTCCCTTTTTTCACCACGCCCATTCGCCCTCTTCTATTTTCCTTGCTCCCCCCACAAGCACGTCGCCATCCCAGGCGCGGCTGGACCACCTCTCCAAACGACCCCCCTCCCCCATCAAGCTCGCGCTTGTTCCACCGACGCGCCAACCCCTGCGCATCCGCACCCACGTCGCCGTAAACCACTGTGTCTGTGCCGGTCCTCGGTCGCAACACCGCCCTCGCTCAATTGCCACCCTTATTTTTCCGACGCGACGGACCCCCAGCGTCTCGCCCTTCGTTTGCTGGCGCGCCCTGTCTACATCCCAACCAGGGCTCCACCAAGTTTTCGACCGCGACTTGTTGACTCCGAGATATGCCAGGACAGTAAAGTCGCCATAAACAATTGAGCTACGGTCGCCATCCTCCACATCGCTTCCGCCACCATGGCTAGCGTTCAAGTGCCGCCTGCCATGCAGCACCCAGGGATGGCCATTCCTGCGGGTATGACCCAGCAGCAGGCCCAGGAGATGTACATTGTTCGTCTCGCTCCCCCCACTGTGCCCTTTTCATACCCACAACACTCCCGTCTCGATGTTTACTAACAATTGCCACAGAGGTTCCAGCAGCTGCAGAAGCAGGGCGTTTCCGCCACTGACCCCGAGTTTCTCAAACTTAAGCATGTCCTTTCTGCCATCCAGCGCCAGACCGATTTGAGGAAACATCAGATGCAGATGCAGATGCAGCAGCAACAGTTGCAGCAGCAGGCAGTGCAGAATGGCGCAAATGGTGCTGTCAACGGAGCCCAGCCAGTTCGCGCCGCCCAGCCGGCCGGTGCTCAGACAACGGTGCCTCCATCAAGCAGTTCACTAGGCGCTTCTGCTTTGCCCGCGACCTCGAACGCCGGTCCGACCAACATAGCCGCTACTGCGCCTGCTCAAAATTTGAAATCCGGCCAATTTTCCCCAGCGCAGATAAACTTGCTCTGGACACAAATCCAGGCGTTCAAATTGCTCAGCAAGAACTCGGGCGTCCCCCCCCAGATGCAGAAGGCCATCCTCGGACACCGGGCACGGCGCCGCGCGTCTCTGATCAAGCAAGATACACAAGCCTCTGCCGCAACCGCCCCGCCGGACACGCCTACACAAGACGGCCCCAAGCCCGCCGAGGATGCCCAAGATGAAACCGCATCCGATCACCAGCGCAACTCATTCAAGAGAGTCAGGTCGCCATATGGTGAACAGGTGCGCAAGACTATCTCGTACATGGATCATGGGCGCCGTAAAAATCGTCTCATGATTCCTGGAATTTTTCCCACTGGCATCGACTTTGAGCAGCTGAGGGCGGATCGCGAGAAGATTGTGTTCAATCGCATGAGCGCGCGCTACTCGGAGCTCAAGTCGCTCCCGGGCAACCTGGCACACTGGGACGCGTCGCAGGATGTTCTTGTGGCCGACGATGCGGCCAAGAGAAAGGCCATCATCGAGATGAAGAAGCTGGCTCTCTACTCAAAGCAGCGCGCCTTGAGGGACAGGATTGGGAAGCAGATGATGCACTACGATAATCTCGCCATGACCACAAACCGTGCCCAATACCGCCGCATGAAGAAGCAGAACGTCCGGGAAGCACGCATCACCGAAAAGCTTGAGAAGCAGCAGCGCGACGCTCGGGAGAACCGCGAGCGCAAGAAGCACCTCGACTTTCTGCAGGCCGTCAACAACCACCGGAACGAGGTCCTCAACTCGGGCCAGGCCCAGCGCGGCAAGATGCAGAAGCTCAGCCGTATCATGTACGGCCACCACTTCAACATCGAGAAGGAAGAGCAGAAACGGATTGAGCGGACCGCCAAGCAGCGTCTGCAGGCCCTCAAGGCCAATGACGAGGAGGCCTATCTCAAGCTGCTCGACCAGGCCAAGGATACCCGTATCACCCACTTGCTTCGCCAGACCGATGGCTTCTTGCACCAGCTCGCCTCGTCCGTGCGTGCCCAGCAGCGGCAGGCCGCAGAGCGTTACGGCAACGAGGATCTTCAGGCCGAGGAGAGCGAAGTCGAAGAGGAAGACGAAGAAAGGAACCGCAAGATCGACTACTATGCTGTTGCTCACCGCATCAAGGAAGAAGTGACCGGGCAGGCCGACATACTGGTTGGCGGCAACCTGAAGGAGTACCAGATCAAGGGCCTGCAGTGGATGATATCACTCTACAACAACAACCTCAACGGTATTCTGGCCGATGAAATGGGTCTCGGCAAGACGATCCAGACCATCAGCTTAATCACGTACCTGATCGAGAAGAAGCATCAGAACGGACCGTACCTGGTCATTGTTCCGCTCAGTACCCTTACCAACTGGAACCTGGAGTTCGACAAGTGGGCGCCTTCGGTTGCGAAGGTGGTGTACAAGGGTCCCCCGAACGCCAGGAAGCTGCAGCAGGAGAAGATCCGCCAGGGCCGCTTTCAGGTTCTGCTCACGACGTACGAGTACATCATAAAGGACCGGCCGCTGCTGAGCAAGATCAAGTGGTTCCACATGATCATCGACGAGGGCCACCGCATGAAGAACGCCAACTCGAAACTGAGCGCCACCATCCAGCAGTACTACAGCACTCGGTTCCGCCTTATTCTCACCGGTACCCCTCTGCAGAACAATTTGGCCGAGCTGTGGTCCATGCTCAACTTTGTCCTGCCCAACATCTTCAAGTCGGCCAAGACCTTCGATGAGTGGTTCAACACTCCGTTCGCAAACACGGGTGGTCAAGACAAGATGGAGCTCACGGAAGAAGAGCAGATTCTCGTCATCCGTCGCTTGCATAAGGTGCTGCGGCCGTTCTTGCTGCGCCGTCTCAAGAAGGATGTCGAGAAGGATCTTCCGGACAAGACGGAGAAGGTCATCAAGTGCAAGTTCTCTGCGCTGCAGGCCCGCCTGTACAAGCAGATGGTTACGCACCAAAAGATTGCCGTCAGCGATGGCAAGGGCGGCAAGACCGGTGCCCGCGGCCTGAGCAACATGATCATGCAGCTTCGCAAGCTCTGCAACCATCCGTTCGTGTTTGACGAAGTCGAAAACCAGATGAACCCCACCAATACCAGCAACGATCTTCTCTGGAGAACGGCTGGCAAGTTTGAGCTTCTCGACAGGATTCTGCCCAAGTACAAGGCCACGGGCCATCGTGTGTTGATGTTCTTCCAGATGACCGCTATCATGGACATCATGGAGGACTTCCTCCGGTTCCGTGGAATCTCGTACCTCCGCCTCGATGGTACCACCAAGTCGGAAGACCGGTCGGATCTCCTGAGGGAGTTCAACCGTCCCGACTCGCCGTACTTCATGTTCCTCCTCTCCACCCGTGCTGGTGGTCTGGGTCTGAACTTGCAGACTGCCGACACGGTCATTATCTACGACTCTGACTGGAATCCTCACCAGGATTTGCAGGCTCAGGATCGTGCTCATCGTATCGGCCAGAAGAACGAAGTGCGCATTCTCAGACTTATCAGTTCTGCCTCCGTCGAAGAGAAGATCTTGGAGCGCGCCCGATTCAAGCTTGACATGGACGGCAAGGTCATCCAGGCCGGTCGTTTTGACAACAAGTCCTCGGAAACGGATCGTGACGCCATGCTCAGGACCCTCCTGGAGACGGCAGACATGGCCGAGGCGGGCGAGCAGGAAGAGATGGACGATGAGGAGCTCAACCTGATTCTTGCGCGTAGCGATGAGGAGGTTGTCGTCTTCCAGAAGCTCGACGAGGAGAGGTATCGCGACCCCACGTACGGCACGCTCCCCGGCTGCAAGAGCGTCCCGCGTCTCATGGCCGAGGACGAGCTGCCGGACATATACCTCAACGAGGGCAACCCGGTTGAGGAGGAGGCCGAGGTGATTCTCGGTCGCGGTGCCCGTGAGCGTACCAAGGTTAAGTACGACGACGGCCTCACGGAGGAGCAGTGGCTCATGGCGGTGGACGACGACGACGATTCGCCGGAGGCGGCCGCGGCGCGGAAGAACGCGCGCAAGGAGCGTCGCGAAACCAACAAACTCAAGAAGATTGCGATCCTCAACAACGCGTCGATGGAGAACTCGCCGGCGCCGAGTCGCGCCAGCACCGAGGAGGTCGAGACGACGCCGGTCAAGAAGCGCGGCCGCAAGCCGGGCAGCAAGAACCAGGAGAAGCGCAAGGCCGAGGACGGCGACGATGAGCCGCCTGCCAAGAAACGCCGCGGACCGCAGGGACGTCCGAAGGCGGTGAGCACCGCCGGCAGCAGCGGCGGCGGCGACGGCCGGATGTCGGGCGACATTCGCGAGAAGCTGCAGAAAAGCCTGCGGCGCATCTTCGACGGCCTGATGAACCTTGAAGTCGACGACGACGAGCCGGAGGCGGACAAGAACGAGGACGACGATGACGACGACGAGCCGCCCAAACGCCTCATCATCGGCCCCTTTGTCAAACTCCCGCCCAAGCGCGACTGGCAGGACTACTACGTCATCATCACCAACCCCATCTGCATGAACGATATCCAGAAGCGCATCAAGAGCAAGGAGTACCAGAGCCTGGCGGACATGCGCCGGGATCTGGACCAGCTGGTGCGCAACTGCCGCACGTTCAACGAGGAGAGCAGTGGAATTTGCCAGGACGTGAATCTGATAGAGGTAACCCCTTCCTCTCCCCTTCCCACCCCATCCCCATTCACCAAGAACTCACTAACCCCGGTCCCACAGTCATTTTTCAAATCCCAATTCGAAAAAGAACTCTCCGAAAACCCGGACCTGCGCGCCCTCGAAGACCCGTCGACCTCATCATCAACATCCTCAGTCAAGGACCCCTCGCTCCCGCCCTCGACCGCTGCTACGGATGGCACGCCCCAGCCGGCTGCACCCACCGCTCCAACCACGACCACCACGACGCGCATCAAGCTGGTCTCTTCAAGTAGCTCGGCGGCTGCCGCAAGTGCTGCGAATGCCGCTGCGAATGCTGCTGCTGTTGCTGGGGTTGGGGATGGGAATGGGGTGTTGAATGGGGGGAGTGATTTGGATTAGCCATGGGCTGTCGCTGATGAGTGATGTGACTTGTGGCTGTGTGGGCTATGTGCTTGGTAGAGAGGCCATTGAGAGAAAGAGAGGCGGTGGTTTTCATTGCGTCTCGCTTTGGGTGGACGGGACTTCTATTCTGGGAGAGGGCTCTGGCGTTTAATGTTGGTTCTTGTTTTCCCTTCGTTTGGTAGGCGGGATAGGACTGAGGATGGTCGGTCGGTTGGGGTGATGGTTGGACCGAAAGGGAGGGAGGGAGAGAAAGAATGGTTTTCGTTTCGGTTCTCAAGAAGTGTGAAGATAAATGTGGTGAATGGTAAATGTGTAGGCGCTTACGGGGGAAGGGGATTGGTGGTGATGGGATTGTTTGAGTATCATTGTTGGGTTTAGGATGTGAAACATACATTGGCGAGCAGAGGTAGTTGAGTCGAGGAGGGCAGAGCAAAGCGATACAGCAATGGTATGCATTTTTGAGACCTTCTCTTTTTGGTGATTTGGGCTTGATGTGTGGGTGAAGTTTGTCCTCTTCGTTGCGAGTTGGACTTGGGACCTGATGTTGAGTGTTGGTGTTGTTACCACGCCCGCTGTGTGTCGATGACAAAGTGGGTATGTGGATGCCTTCATAACCCCTCATTTCACGCAACCCGCCCAGTAAAGCACTCAAAGCCTGTTTAGCATAGTGGCTAATGCGTTGCACTTGTACGAGAGAGCCCACTTCACACTGGGTTTCGCTTGTCGACGACATGCAAAGATCACAGGTTCGATTCCTGTAATAGGCAGCTTTCACTTTTTGGCCATTTCCCCCAATGTCAGAGTTTTGTTTTTGGAAGCTGGAGAGGGTTTTAAGTTGGAGAGGAGATGGATCTGGAAGGGAAGGGTGAGCTGCTTTTTTGCTTGATGAGATGGGAGATGGGCTTGGTAATGAGAACAGGGAACATCTCAAGTGAGAGAGGGTTGGTGGGAGACGGGCCCCAAAAAGCAGCCTCCTTTCTGGCAAAGCCAGAGGCTCCATACAATACGGTTGAACTGCAACCAAGACCAGAGAGCTCAATTCCATAAGCCATGGAGGCCAGACATCAGCATCCTGTTTCTTGCCCATCAAACTTCGCACCAATCTGCCCCAAAGGGAATTAGCCCCCTCCCCAATTCCAACTTATGAACCATGTAAGTCCCGAGTACGAAGGTGGTAGGTACTCCGGGTCTCACATGGGCAGTAATGCCTGTCCACGCCATTATACCCACACGAGCACCTCTGCGAAGTCGAATGATGATTATGCATTCGAGTATCGAATAAACCGGTGTTTGATGAACACCGACCCTCCTTATCCAACAACACCTAAATAGGTAGCCGAAGAACGCCCGCCGTTATATGCCAACCACCATCTATTCCTGTGTTTCCATTCTTTACCCCTTTACCTTCCCCGATCCAACAACATCCCGCCACAAAACCCAGAAAGACACAAGAACGCCAACCCAATGCACCTCCCCCCTTCAACTCATCCCAGTGAATCCCCCTACTCCGTAACCAAAGCATTACTCACCCCCAGCACCGTCATCCCCAGAAACGCACAAAAAATACTCAAATTCCTACTATGCCCCAATCCCAAACTCTCCACAAACAGCTGCAACGCCACACTCACCATAATACCCGCCGTCACGGCAAACAAACACGCATACGCCGTGGCATCAATCTCCAGATGTGACCTCCGCGCCATCCTAAACCACGCCACGGCCACCGCCGCCCCGAGCGGCTGGCTGCAACCCCCCAAAAGTGCCGCCCAGAACACGGCGCGCAAACGGCTGCCGAGCGCGAGGTACAGGGGAAGAGCCATGGCGAAACCCTCGGCAATGTTGTGCACGGAGAGGGCCATGAAGACGTTGAAGCCGAGGGAAGGGTTGGCATGGTTGGTCGCGTAGGTGATGAAGCCTTCGGGGAATTTGTGCAGCGCGATGGCGATGACGGTTTGTAAGCCGATGGAGAGGAAGGCGTTGGTGGGGACATGGTGGTGGTGTTGGGTTTGGGGTGAGGTTGGGGTCGGGGTGGGAGCAGCAGGAGGCAGAGGAGGAGGAGGAGATGTCGTCAACTGGGAGGTGGGCGTGGGTGTGATGCTCGTCAGAGTCGGGGTGGCTGTGGGTATGGGAGTGGCAGTGGCTGATGCGAAAGTGTGAGCTGTCGAGGGAGCCGTCGTAGGTCTCGTCGCAGGTCTCGGCTGAGGGCGTCGGGATGAGGCCAGTGGCGGAGCGGAGAACACCCGTCCGGGCGGAACGCGTGCCGACGTGCTTGAAGCATTCCTGGCCGCAGGGGTCCGAGTACCCGTAGCAGGGCCCGTCTTCATCGCAGTTCGCCTTGGTGTCCTTAAAGAAGGACAACAGCCGGCTCTTGACGCGCAGCATGGAGGGCCGACTGGGGTGTGTGGGCGGACGGGAGTCGTTGGAGTAAAAATGAGTGATGGTTTCACTGGCTGGAGTGGAATCGCCGTTAAGAAGCTCGGTATGAACATGGCCATTTGGCGTGAGCTCGGAGGAAATTAGGGGCGTCGTCTCGGTGATGCTGCCGGTGCTGTGTACTTGGATCATGTGTGGGCGCGGGCGTGGGGACAAGCGCTGCACGGAAAGCTGGCTGCCCCTATGTGACCATGAGTGACTGTGGTCATGGTGGTCGTGGTGGGCGTGGTGTCCGCCAAGCTCCTCATCTGGAAGGGCTTCGTGGGTGTGATCGCAGTCGACGACGTGCGAGGGCATGTACTGGTGCAGGACGCGCGAGATGATCTGGATACCAAAGAAGCCCCCAACAAAGCAGCTCATCATTATGAAGCCGCCGAGTTGCTGATCCCAGCCGTCTTTGGTGAGGTAATGGGCAGCTGTTGGCAGCATACTATACAACGCGGAAAAAAGCTGGCCGAGTCAGCATCCGGGCTGTCCGGAAAGGGCAGAACGAGGGTGCTCACCATGACGCCGAAACTCAGGCTGAGCGAGCAAGCAAGAAAGGCGCTGCTTTCCTGGATGCGAAAGTTGTGCTTGCCGGGGAGCAAGCGGATAGGGATGTCGATGCAGATGACCAAGGCGCCGAGGATGCATGCTGGCGGGTGTTAGCGAGCGGAAGCACATCTGTAATCAGAGGCGTACCTAGGCCGCTAAAGCCACACATGACCCAGCCTCGTGTGTCGTTGTCCATGGCGGCGGATCCCATGGCCGCGGTCTCCATGGTGTCGGTCCTAACTCCGAGCTGTCTACGGAGTCTGGCCGGACTGTGGTGTCAGGGCTGGAGGTAGGGGCAATGTAGGAAGAGTTTGCGGTGGGTGGCGTCAGATTCAAGTATGGCGGAGGATATGTCGTCGAAATTCTGGGGGAGAGCTGAGGGACGCGGGTAGTCTTGACAGTTGGATGGACAGCCGAGAAAGAATGGCGGCAACGCAACAAAGGCGAGAGTCGAGTGCCCGGGTGAAAGTGAGAACCTCGATGGCTGCAGGAGAACAAGTGAACGACTGCCTTCAGAGGCGTCTCGCCTTCTCCAGGACCCGCCTGCTGAATTGGGCCAACTTTTGCACGAAAGACGACAGGGGTCGCTGACTTTTGACCTTTGACCGTTTTGAGCCAACGCTGACATACGCCTAGTGTTCAAGATTCAGAATTCCCTAGAAATGATGAAGTGTTGTCTGTTGAACCCAAGTAGGTCCATTGAACGTTGATGGCATCATGACTGAGAGCCAAGCACAATCCGGGACTCAAGCTTCCCACGACAGGGGTGTTTCAACTGTTGATCCCATCCCACGTTCCATTGCAAATCGGTGGCTGTTGACTCGCCCAACCGTCTGGCAGGGCTGACCGACACGCCTGGCGACACCCTGACGGCTCAAGGGCTTCCCTCGTTAGCACGTGCATATATAATCGACGGCTCCCATTCGAAAAGAAGAAAACTGCATGTTTCACCGAACTGATGTTCCCGTTGAACTTCCATGCTCTCGTGATGTCGAGCTAGGGGGGTCTTCCGAAGTGGGTCCATAACCCCCACAGCGCAGGCTGACAGGGGCCCTTGCCGATCGTGGGCAGCTCTCGGCTCAGCTTCCAGCAAAATTTACGGGGCAGGCTGAGACCACCACCACCACAGCTTCAGCCGCGTCAACAACTGCGGCAGCCGCTCCGACCTCCAACATTTGCCAATTGGGGCCGTAACACCATATGACAACCCCCGCCATGTCCAAGGCCACCATCGCGGTTATCGCCGCCATGAGCGCCGGCGCCGGCGCAGCTGCCACCGCCGCCGTGCTCTCCATGCGCTCCGACAAGAAGCCCGACCTCACCACCCACCACCACCACCACCGTCACCCAGCGCCCTGCCGCCTCCGTCCCCATTCCCGCCTCGCAAGTCTTTGCCAACACCGCCCCCGCCCGGCACCCACGCCCGTCCCGACCACTCCCCGACCGGCCCCGCCCCGTCAACCCCGCGGGCCTATTCGAATACGGCTTCCCAGGCCCCGTCGCGGACCTCGCCACTCGCCAAGCCTTCATCTCCTCCTACGACCGACGCACCAAAAACCCGCACTGGGTTGCCGAGCACTTCACGCCCGCCTCCCTCGCGCAACGCGACGGCGACCGCAAAAACAGCACCTTCCTCGAAGACCCCGCCATCCCCGACAAGTTCCAAGCCAAGCTCAAAGACTACTTCCGCTCGGGCTACGACCGCGGCCACCAGGTACCCGCCGCCGACTGCAAGTGGTCGCAGAAGGCGATGGACGAGACGTTTTACCTGAGCAACATGTGCCCCCAGGTGGGGGAGGGGTTCAACAGGGATTATTGGGCGCACTTTGAGGATTTCTGTAGGAGGTTGACGAGGTCGTATCCGAGTGTCAGGGTGGTGACCGGGCCGTTGTATCTGCCGAAGAGGGATCCCGGGGATAATAAGTGGTATGTGAGGTATGAGGTGATTGGGAATCCGCCGAATGTGGCGGTGCCGACACATTTTTACAAGGTTATTTTTGCGGAGGATGGTGCTTCTGCTGGAGGGGGCAAGGTGGCCCTGGGAGCTTTTGTGCTGCCAAACGCGGTCATTCCGAATGACAAGCCGTTGACGGACTTTGAGGTGCCGCTGGAGGCGGTGGAGAGGGCAACTGGGTTGGAGTTTGCCCAGAAGTTGCCCGTCCAGAGGAGGAAGAGGCTTTGTGCTGAGGCGAACTGCTCCATTGTTGTGAAGGAGTATGCGGAAAGGCAGAAGGCGTTTGCGAAGAAGTAAGGGAAGAAGGAGAGGGTTTGGGTGTGATGATAGTGTAATATTGTATGCTCTCGATGGAGGGTTTTTGCAAGGGGATAGGGAGCGAAGAGCGAGCATTGAGTCCATGGCTGGGTGTCCATATTAAAGAGGATGCGTGAGATACGCACCATCGGGGATAATGTAACAAATTAAGATGCCAGCCCAAAGGGGTTTCTCGGCGATCATTGAGGAAGCGACGGTACCTATGTTCACGCGTTTATCTGGTTGAAATCGGCCACATCAAGATCTTAGTATTCCGGTGTTATATATACTAAGACTTCGCTAATTTTCCGATCTCGACCTGGTATAAGCGAGCTAGACCCATCCCTCTTGAGAAAGTAATTCAAATCAAATCGTCAAAACCTTCATCCTCCGCCTCAACACCACCATTCACCTCTCTTCTTCTACATATCGTTCTCAATCTATCTCCACCAACTTTCAACTTCCCTCCTCCTCCCCAAACACACTTCCGTCCCAACTCAGCCACCATCTACCTCACCCTCGTATAATGCCCCTTACTCTGCTCCATCCTCAAACTCTCCTCCTGACTCGGCAGCGGCGCCCGCCTGCGTCCACCACTATCAACACCGCCACCCTGCTCTCCCTGCCCCCACCACCACCCCCAGGTCCACCAGCACCCATCCCCCGCCAAATGCGGCGGCAGCGGCGGCGGCACCCTCCCAACCCAGGAGGCGGTACTACACCCCCAACCCCGGCGGAGGAAACCCATGCGCCAGTTGCGCAAGATGCGGCGGGGGATTAGGCCTGGGGTAACACACCCGGTACGCCCACTCCCGGAGGTGGTACAACGCCCGGCACACCCGGGGTGGGGGCGGCGGAATGCCATGTTTCTTCATCATCTCCGCGATTGCCGCAAAGTCGGGCGGATTCTTCGGGTCGATCACACCGCCGCCTGGGAGGGGGCATTGGGATCCCGCCTGGTAGGCCGGGAGGTGAGGAGGTGGAGGGAAGGAGGGCACCGGTGCCGGGTGGGGGATGAGGCCTAGCGGGGAGGGGAGGGCTCCAAGACCTGGAAGGCCTGGGGTTGTTGAAGGGCAGGCCAGGAATGGGGCCGAGGTTGGGGGCGCCTGGGTGGCCCCCGCGGAGGGGCATTTTCTGATCGACAAGCCCGTCGGCCTCGTCTTCCATTTCTTGTTCCTCCTCAGCCTGGCGCAGGTGGCGGTGGCCGCGGCGGTCCCAGGTGCCTTGGGCTTCGGCGGCGGCCTCGCCGATGTGGTAGCGGTCGTTGAAGGAGTCGGCCTCGCCGGGGCGCGCGCGCGCCCAGAAGCGCGTGATGCGGTCGTTGGAGCCGGAGGCTAGGATGTGGCCGAGTGGGTGCCAGTCGAGGGACCAGATGGCAAAGTCGTGCGCGTAGGGCACGCGGTGCGCGGGGTAGATGGTTTGGGCGGGAGTGGAGGTTGGGTCGGCGCTGTCGTAGGGCGCGATGGAGGCTGAGTGGCCTGGGGGTGTGTTGGGTTCGTCGAGGAGGTAGTGGAAGAGCGAGCCCTCCGAGCCGCCGGTGCTGAGGAGGTTGGAGTGTACGGGGTGCCAGGCGATGGTGGAAATGTCCTTCTCGTGGCCGCGGAGGAGGCAGATGTCGCGCATCATGCGGAGGTCGAAGACGCGGGCGGTTTGGTCGCGGGCTGACGTGGCGAGGCAGTGGCCACGGACGCGCTCGAAGAGCGTCTTGGTGATGGTATTCTTGTGGCCGTGGAGCGTCGTCAGACAGCGACCTGTCCTCGGGTCCCAGAGTTTGACCAGATGGTCTTTGGAGCCGGAGACAATAAGGCCTTTGCTGGGGTGCCAGTCACAGCTCTTTGCGTCCCAGCCGTGCCCCGTGAGCGTCGACTCGGGCGCGCCAGCGGCAAAGTCGAAGATGCGCAGGGTCGAGTCGTCGGAGGCCGTGACAAACTTGGAGTCGGTCGGGCTGAAAGCCAGATCGCGGACGGGGTCTGTGTGGCCGCGGATGCTCTCGACGTTGTTGAAGTTGGGCTGCCAGTACTTGATGACGCCGTCGTGGTCGGCCGACACCAGCCAGTCGTCGCTGTGTGAGTATGCCAGAGCACGGATGGCCGAGTCGTGGGCCTGCATTATAGTCTCGAAGTTAAAGCCGGTGCCGTTCCATAGCGTAAACTCGCCGCTGCTAGAGGCTGTCAACAGCCTGCGGCCTTCTGGCGTCCACCGCACCACATTGATGGGGTGCTTGATCTTGTTGAGAGAAGAATGGAGATGGCGTGAGGGGACTGAGTCCGCAGGGCTGGTTGTCCTGGCATGGGGGGGTAACATCTAACCAGTGTCAGTAGTTGTTTCAGGACGTGAAGGACAGACTTACATCGACTATGTAGCTGTTACTCGGCCGCTCCGTCTCGCCGGCGTATGATCCTCTGTAGCGTGGTTGGCGATGGCGCATCCAGTGGACGATTGTTGCGCCATAGTCGGTGACAGGGCCTTTCCAGCAGTTAGTTCTGAACTTTCGAGATGAGTATCCTGGGGGTTGTCGCCCATCCAGCACAGGGCGGTCCGCCATGTTGAGGGTGTCAGGGATGGGACTGGTGAAGAAGAGCGGTTGAGGGGAGGATCCGAAGAAAATAGCACAGCTCCAGAAACAAATTCAGAAAAGTCCCTGGTTCCAAGTGAGAGGTTTGTGAATCCTCCATTGTCGCCCCAACTGTCGACTGTCGACGAGCCACGAGGCCAGATGGGATCCGTAGTGGAATTTGTGATGGAACTATGGGCATTGATCTTGAACTTACGTCTGCCTCGAGCTCTCGGAGGAGGCCCATCGTGGCCTCCGCCATCACCCCCACCGCCATACCGGAAGGGCTTGTCGGAGTGACCCCAGTTATCAGCCATGGTGAAGATAATGCAGCAATGTCGAGTCAACTGCACAGGGGTTTTATGCTACTCTGGGAGTTTCGAGTGTTGAATGTTGAGTTTGTGAACCAGTTTTCCCAGCGAGAACCCTCTTGGTCTTTGTGACGCGCCCAGGCCGCGAATTCACCTGCTTCCAATTGAGCCAGCAGTGGATGTGGCCTGTGCACGTGCTCCACTACCTTCCATGATGGAAAGGTTCAACAGGACAAACACCACAAGCGACGACACAGCTTGTTTCCTCTCTCATGTGTGTGATTTTTTCTAGATAAATACAAAAAGCTTAGCAATTTATTTTACATTTTATGATAAACAAAAATTCATTTTTATGTTTAGTGATGGTGGTGCCCCAAGCAAAAATGGAAGGCACACACCTGAAAAGGAAGGCGCAACCCAGGATCGAACTTGGGTCGCTCTGGCTCGCTGAAAATCACGATCCTGGAACTGAACCAGACGTGCTTTTCCTGGGCTCTTTCCGGAAAGAACTCGTCGTCGAGAAAAGAAAAAAAAGATTGAGATGCTTCGCAGCATCTTGAAAAAGATGGGCGACCCCGGAATCGAACCGGGGTTTCTTCGGTCGTTGGGAATCAGATGATCAGATGATTCCAAAACGAAGACCACTAGACTAGTCACCCTGTGCTTGTTGGGAGCCAACCAAATAGACAGGTTTATCTGTGGACAGAAGGTGGCGCAAGTGGGTGTGTGTGGAGGTGTGTGGCTGGTGGATAGGCAATAGGATACGGAGTGGGCGAAGGGGAGTTTTGGGGTTGGGGTTGGGGTTGGATCTGACCGTTTGACTGTCAGGAGAGGACAAAGCGAAGTCCAAGGCACGACTTGACTTTAGGATTCCGTGGCACTGTCGCGAAGGCGCCGGTTTCGGCTACGAAAGACGGATGCACCAAGAGGATTTCAGGTTGTTGATCTGTGTATTTCTTATCCAGCACATGTCTGACAACCACCTCTGCTCGCAGGAGCCCTTTGGACCAGACTTGTGTCCAGGGACAGTCTCGCCTGAGCCAGCTAGGACTTCATCGAGCGAGGGCAGCGGCCAGCGGGATTCGAGCAGTCTATGAGAAGGCACGCCATGGATGCGCCGCCGACATCAATGCCATTCAAAAACAATAAATCATACCCCCAACGCCCTCGCTAATGCAATCTCGGTTTTCTTGTTTTTAATCATCACAAGCAATCTCATTGGAGGAGCTCCTCGCAAGTCCAGTCCTCGTAGCTACAACCCGTTAGCGACCAACCTTGCCAAACAGGTGCCAAACAGCACTTACTACCCATCCGGCATGTACCGGCGCACGATGAGCGGGATCTTCTTCTCGCGCAGCTCCTTGATGGCAATCTGCAGGGGATCGGTCTCGCCCTCAAGGTCGACCAGCACGGGTGCGTTCATGCTGATCTGCAGCGCGCGCGTACCCAGGATGCGCGCCTTCTCGTACTTGGTCATAAAGGGCGTGGTGGTGCGCTGGTCGTTGGGAATCTTCTTGTCCTTGTGCGACTTGTCGTTGCCCTTGCCGTGGTTAGCGGCCGCGTTGGGGTCGCCCGACGCGATGACATCGTCCTGGTTCTCGCCCTCGTGCTCGGGCGCCCGCGCCGCGTCGTCCTCGTCCGCGGGCTCCGGCTCCGGCTCGTAGTACTCATCGGGGTCCTCGTCGAAGGCGGGCTCGTCGTTGCTGGAGGTGGGGTGGTTAGAGGAGCGTTGCCGCGGGGGAAGGGGAAAGGGGAAAGGGTGGCTGGGAGCTTACAGAGGCTCGCGGTCGTCGTCGCCGCCGTAGTCAGACATGGTTGCGATTTTGGAGAGGTACCGAGGTTGATGAAAATGAGCAAGGAATGCGACACGCGAACGACGGTCGGAAATGCAGGGTCGCTGGTTGGATGCAAAACGGTGCTGCGAGCGCGAGAGAGGCTGAAGAGGGACAGTGAAAAATTTGAGTGGGGCAGCTGTGGCCGAATGAGGCTGGGCGTCAGCCTTGCAGTGCACCCAGGGGTGTGTCTAACTCTCTTGCCTGCCGGGAGAAGCACCCACAAAAAAGTTGGGACCTCCCAAGCTCAAACCTGGAAAGCAACTGCAACTCCCACCGCTTGTCTTCACCACTGGCTCTGGTTCATATCCCCCAACCAGAGCCATGAAGCGCAAGGCAGAAGAAGAGGCTGATGAGGTCTTTGCACCGTTAAAACGGCAACAAATCACCGTACCCATCAAAGAAGCCGACCTCTCCTACCCACCACCCGCCCTCGCTCCCAATTCCTTAACCACTTCTATCAAAGATAACAACACCAATGCCAACACCAACGACAATGATACCTCCCCTCAAAACGCACACACCCTCACCCCCACCGCCACCACCGTTCCCGGTTCCCCTCCTCCCGCCGCGCCCGCAAATTCCCTTCCGACCTCAAACCATCCCTGCACCTACCCGGGCTGTGCCAAAACCTTCAACCGGCCCGCGCGGCTCGCCGCCCACCTCCGCTCGCACACCAACGATCGCGCGCACAAATGCCCTTACCCGGGGTGCGACAAGACCTACCTCGAAGAAAAACACCTCGCGCAACACGTCAAGGGCTCGCACACGCACGAGAAGAAATACGTGTGCGAGGAAGAAGGGTGTGGCAAAGCTTTTGTGACGGCGACGCGGTTGAGGCGGCATGCGGCGGTGCATGAGGGCCGGGAGAGGTTTAGATGCCGCGGGTATGAGGGGTGTGAGGTTAGTTTCAGGAAGCATCAGACGCTGCAGAGGCATGTAAGGGTGGTGCATTTGGGGTTGGCGGCGTTTGTGTGTGGTGCGGGGAGTGCGAGGTGGGGTTTGAGACAGCAGGGGCATTGAGGAGGCATGTGGAACGGGAGCATGGGGAGGTGAAGTTTTGGTGTGAGGAGTGTGGAGGAGAGAGGGGGAGGGGATGGGAGGAGGGTGGGGTTTAGGACGCTGTTGGCACTCCAGGGACATATGCGGAAGGAGCATGTGGATTGTGTGTTTTGTGAGGTGCGGTGTAGCAGCCAGGCGGAGCTGGAGAGGCATGTGGATATGTATCACTCGGGGACGACGGTGGAGGATCGGAAGACGGTTGAGTGTACGTGGGATGGGTGCGGGAAGAAGTTCACGCGGGTGTCCAATTTGAACACGCACGTCCGGACGGTGCATGAGGGGCTGAGGTATGTCTGCGGCGAGTTTGACACGTTCGACACCGAGGACATTGCGGATTGGAACTGGATGGAAGAGGGGTGCGCGCAGTCTTTCATCAGCAGGATGAAGCTGGAAGAGCACATCCGGTACGTGCATCTTGGGAGGAAGCGTCCGCCGAAGCTACACACCATCAAGTCAGCCCTTCCCGGTGAGGCGGACGAGATGTCAGCTGCTGTGCCGACAAGGACCATCCCCTGCTCGGTTGACGGCTGCCCGGCCATGTTCGCTCGAAACCACGACCTCGAGAAGCACGTGGAGAAGGACCACTACGTCTTGCGAGAGGGCGAGGACGCCATTGATCCGGCCCTGGAGGGGCCTTCCGAGCCGGCTTCTCAGAGCGAGCCGTTTTGGATCGAGTCGGTGGTGCCGGCGGTGGACGAGCCGAGCTTTGACTCGGAGTGGGCGGAGATGCGGAGGCTCATCGACCTCGACGCGCTGGTGTGCCCCAAGGAGTAGTGTGGAAGCATGGTTTTGTTGAAGTTTTGGTGTTTTATTATTGCTGGAGTATCGATACCCTGATTTGCTGGTGTTATTCAAGAGGGATGGTGTTATGGTTGGGCATGTTGATACAAGGTACGGAAAACGGAGGGGGTTATCATTACTGTTGGTGTTGGTACAAGGTATCAGGTATGAATGGAGCTATCAGAGTTACTGTTCCAGCAAAGGGTGGATGGCAAAATCAAGGCATATATATACTCGCCCAACAAACTCAATTTCTATTTTGATAACCCGAATGCCGGTTCTTGGTCTTCTCTGCAAGCTCATTCTCTTCTATGCATTTCTGACTTTTGTTATCCACCTCAGTTCGAAGCTGTTTTCGAGATGGTTGTAACCAAAAGAGCACACTTCAAAGGAAGTGGCGTTACAGTCTGCGCTGTGGTTTATGTCTTAAAATCCTCGCCAGAGTCTTTTTTGCAGCTGATCTTGATCAAAGTGTCGAACACCCAACACAACCACATCACTAGACAAGTCTGTGCCACAAGTCAAGCAGGGAGAGTTCAAGGGTTGGTTTGTATCAATCCATAATAAAAAAAGGTCAGCCTCAAGTTCAGAATAACAGAAAAAAACAGCACCTACCTCTGGTCAGAGAAATACCGAAGTGCTCACATAAGCTGTCCAACTGGAGGCATGAACAAATAAAATTTAGACTTTGCTTGATGCGAGGTGGTGCTCGCGAAGCAGGAAATTACCCAGACTAAAGACATAGAAAGTATGTCAACATCGAATACGGTTCCCTGGTTCTTCCGGCTCAATATAGAGTTTCGGGTCACTGTTCCAGCGCAATGTATGTTTCATCCAGTTGGTTGGTGTTCATCTAATGTGGATTTGTAGCGTTCTTGGTGTGCTTGATTTTTGGAGGGTGGGAACATAGTCCGAATCGAGTTCCATGTTTGTCTTTTCTGCTTTGTTACTTCTTCTAGTTAACATTTTTGAGTTGCTTGCTGTTGTGACTGCAGAGACCCGTTTGAATCCCTGTTAAAGACAGCTAGTACCGTGTGTAGTGGCCCAAAGGTTTTGGGATGAGCCGGCGTAAAATTCTCGGGGAAAAACCTGTCAATTGTCTGATCAAGATAAGAAACATTCCAAATCCGCCGGGCATCTCATACGCCAAACGTTCGTCAGATAGCTTACGACAATTTCAAATATCAATCTACCTGCTTTCCCGTATCTTGTTGGTGGCTGAACAGCGCTGTAAGGGAATATACTGACAAAGATGTTGGAAACCAAGTCCTGAGATCTTTCCAATGTGTCGTAGATAGTTTGGTTTTGCATCAAGATAAAACAATAAATTCCAACGGAAATGATCTTGAGATGTGTTCCAGTTGGTTCTGTACGCCATGTGGTGAAAGCTTCAGACACAACTCTATGGAATCAAGGAGGTTTGGTTGTCCATGTCTCGCAACATCATTTTCTACACTATTATACACAATGAATGCTACACCCAACTTCATACACGCCCCCCCACATCCTCATCTATCACTTTCACCCACGCAGCGCATTAGGCCTCACAGAGAGCAGCCGGTCCATCGCACGCCCATCGTCCAGCGCCCACCCATCAGTCACATCCAGCTTATACTCCGCCTTCCCCAGCTTAATCTTAGCAAACCCCTCGCGGTTAAACGACCGCCTGATACCGTTCCACGCCACGCCAAACGCCTTGCCAGCATCCCTAAACGGGGCCGTCATAAGATTGTCCATGGTATGCTTCCTCGCCGCCTCCTTAGCCTCCCTCGCAGCCCTCTCCACACGCACCCTCTCCGCCAAACTCATCTGCTTCTGCGCCATCAGCGCCCCAATTCCGCCCGCCGAAAACACACTATGCATCCTAAACGGTAACTGCACCTCCTCCGGCAACAACACCGTCTTCTTGACCGGCATAAACGGCACCATCCGCCTCGTCGAAACCTCGATATAAATCGGACTCTTCGCCGCCCCGGCAGCCTCACCACCCGCAAGCACCTTCCCAGAAATCTTTTTCACCACCTCCGCCGCAGGCACAGCCTCAATACTCCTCACGATCCTCCCCGCCCCCATGACAAAGTACGCCCCCATGCCCGCCATAAACACAATGATCGCACCAAACGCGTGCGGGATCCACCACATCAGCCCCTCGGGCGGGTGCAGCAAAACCGTCCAATACTGGTACACGGTGTAAGACACACAAAACGCGCCGGAGGAGAAGCAGCCCGCGCGGAACCAGAAGTGCGAGGGGGCTTCGTAGAGAGGTGCGGCCTCGCAGGGCGAGTTGGTTGGCGTATGTTGTGGGGAGGGGGTGGCTGTGGTTGGTGTTGGGGTGGTGACGGGTTTAGGGGTGGTCTTTGGGGTTGGTTTTTGGGGTGGTGGATTTCGGGGTGGGTTTGAAGGTGGGCTTTCTTGCGGTCGCAGTGTTGAGCTTAAGGGAGGGGTGTATGGGAGATGGAGAGCATACCTTGAAGTTTGTCGGAGCTAATTGGCACGGGGCAGCACCGATCACGTCCGGCAGCTGGGTCGGATCCGCTGGGGTTGGCGGGGCCGAAATTTTGTCGGCGGCCGGGAGATGTTCGCGCGAAGTCGTGTCGGGTCTTGGCACTCGTCCGGGGGGGGTGAGCATCGCTTAAATTGCTGTTTTGGGTAAGCGTTTGTCGCTCGTTTTGTGGAGAGTTCAGATGAATGGGCAAAGCTTTCAGAAAACAAATCACGGCTTGAACTCAAGGAACTCAGGGGAAAAAAAAGACACGCCGGGACTCCCCGTGTTGTTGCTTTCCGTAACTCTCTATCAGTTACCTGGCAGAGGTTGTCACCATGCAGCGTACCTCCAATCTCGTCAAGATACGTTCATTTCTGGTCATCTCAAAATAGATGCCAGATACGGGCCTCTTGCATCCTCGAAAATGGTGCCTTGATGCGCTCAGAAGCATGTGCTTGCCAAGGCGTGATCGATGGGGCCTGGATCTCGGGCCGCGCAACATTCCCATACCGAAAGCATCGACTTGTGCGACCATGCCGGCCTGATGCCAATTCCAGGAGCTCTCGCCAACAGCCCAGCCGCGGGGTTTCTGCCCTCTTGGTAACCCCCCCCCTCTTCTGGGTGGTAGCGACAACTGGAACGAAGGGAATCTCGGGCGAACCCGAGTGGGTCAGAGCATCGGCGCCGCGGCATCCATCACTGCACTACCTCCCATCTTCCTTTCTTCAAGGGATCCCCGTTTATATTTTCACACTCACTCTGAATGTATATCTTTAACCTCACAACGCCCCATATTGACGGGCTTTCTATCATCTAAACATGACGAGGTCGACAGCAGTCGAGGCTTCAGAGCCCATCGCTGTGTCTGGCTCAGGAGCTGGCGATGGCGTCATTCGCAGGATCCCTGTCGGCGCCCGTGATGCCCCTGACCCTCGCGACACTCCAGACGCTGCTGCTTCCAATGGCTCTGCGGAGGGCGTGGAACAACTCAGAAAAGCATTTAGCAACAAGTACCGCCATGTCGTGGCCATCCACTCCAAGTCGCGGCCAACGTGCCTCAGCCACGACACCACCGAGACTCCCAGCTTCCTGGGCTTCCGCAACCTGATGGTGATTGTGCTGAGTAGGATACCAAGTCTACGGTTATGATACGCCGTCACTGACAGTTGCCAGTTGCCAGCAACCTTCGCCTGATTATCGAGAATATCCAAAAGGTTGGATCAGTTTAGCATGTCCCATGAGACGAAGCTAACCCCCCCCCCCTTCAGTACGGCGTCCTAATCTGCATCCGCTGCCACGACTTCCGCCAAAACGACATCCGCCTCGGCCTCGCCCTCTACCTGCTCATCCCCTGTCACCTCTTCCTCGCCTACGCCATCGAGCTCGTCGCCGCCTGGCACGCCCGCGGCCAGCGCGCCAAAACCAAGCCCCCTTCTTCCTCCTCCCCCTCCTCCCCATCAGGCACGCACTCCCCACGCCCGCCCAATCCCGCACATTCCGCAACACCTGGCGCCTCATCCGCCTGGCGCACATGATCAACATCACCGCCGCGCTCGGCTTTCACACTTGGATCGTCTACTACCACATCCACCACCCGCTAATCGGCACCCTGACCGAAACCCACGCCATCATCGTCTGGCTCAAGACCGCCTCCTACGCGCTCACCAACCGCGATCTGCGCCACGCCTATCTGCACCCGCCCCGGGGCGACCACGCCGCCCTGCCGGAGCTGTACCAGCAGTGTCCTTACCCTGCGAACATCCGGTTTCGGAATTTGGTCTATTTTTGGTGGGCGCCCACGCTGGTGTACCAGCCGGCGTATCCGCGGAGTGAGAGGGTGCGGTGGGTGTTTGTGGGGAAGAGGTTGGTGGAGGTGGTTTGTTTGAGCGCGTTTATTTGGGTGTGCAGTGCGCAGTATGCAACGCCGGTGCTGGTGAATTCGCTGGGGAAGATTGGGGGGCTGGAGTACGCGAGTATTGTGGAGAGGGTGCTGAAGCTGTCGACGATTTCGCTGGTGATTTGGCTGGCGGGGTTTTTTGCGATTTTCCAAAGTGGGTTGAATGCCCTCGCGGAGGTGATGCGGTTTGGGGATAGGGGGTTTTATGATCCGTGGTGTGAGTCTTTGCCCTCCCTCGTCGGTTTGGAGAAGTAGCGAGTTGATGTGTTGTGTGTGAAAACAGGGAACAGCGAAAGCCTGGGCATGTACTGGCGCACCTGGAACAAGCCCGTCACGCAGTACTTCCGCCGTCACGTCTACTCGCCCATGCGCGCCCGCGGCTACAGCCACATGTTCGCGAGTGCCGTCGTCTTCTTCGTCTCGGCTGTCCTGCACGAGCTGCTGGTCGGCGCCCCGACGCACAACTTGATTGGTATGCCCCTTTCCCTCCACTTCTCACCCCCAACCTCTTTACTTATACACAGACAGGCGTCGCATTCATGGGCATGTTCCTCCAACTCCCGCTCATCGCCATGACCGCCCCCCTCGAGCGCAACAAGTCTGCCAACGGCAAGCTGCTGGGGAATGTCACATTCTGGGTGACGTTTACCATTTTTGGACAGCCTCTTGCGGCGCTGTTGTATTTCTATGCGTGGCAGGCTAAATATGGGAGTGTGAGTCGGGGTATGATGGCTGGGAAGGGGGTTTAAGTGCCCTCTTTTGATTTGGACGTTTGGTAATTTGTTGGTCGTGGTTTTTGGGTTTGAAGTACATAGAGATATGTTTGGGCTTTTCTGAGAGGGAATTTTGGGTGTAATGAAAGATACCTGTCAACAAGTTACTTCAGAGAGCGTGCGTCTAGAAAGTTCATGTGAAATTAAAGGCTCATGCGTAGCCAGCGCTGAGAGGGAATTACAATACAGGCACAACATCATCCAACAGCCCTTCTTTCCTCAACCCATCCATCATCCAACTCCTTTACAACTTCAACCCAGAAAACCGCCCCCAAGCCTATATCCTTCACCATGACCTCCATCTATAACAAGAACAGTCCCTACCCTACAAACGGAATCCCCACCCTCACCCTCCTCCTATACGCCTCATACTCCTCCCCAAAAAACGCCACCAACGCCCTCTCCTCGCTCTTAATCCTCGCACTAAAAAACCTCCACAGCACCACCCCATACCCCACAAAGCTCACCACATTCCCCATTACCACCTGCGTCCCCAGCGCCCACCAAAAGAACCCAAAATAACTCGGATGCCTCAGCACGCCATACACCCCTTCCGTAACCAGCACATGGCTCGCCTGCCTCCGATACTGCACATGATGATTGAAGCTCCTCCCCGCCTGCACCATCGCCACGCTCCTGACCACCTGCCCAACCAGCACCACCACCACCCCCAAGAGGGTGAGGCACGGCCCCAGGTCGAATGGCACCCAGCGAATATACGGCCAGAGCGTGTGTGTGGCGAGGCACTCGAGCGTGGCGAAAGTGTGGGCGATGGCGTAGTGCGGCCAGTTGGAGGTGAGCAGGAAGGAGTCGACTTCGGCGGCGGGGGTGTTGTACGCGGCGGTGGTCCAGAATTCGAGGAAGTGGAAGAGCGAGAGGGAGAAGAGAAAGAAGGGGAGGCGCCAGAGGGGGGAGGGCGTGTTGTAGATTATTAGGATGGTGCTGACCAGGCCGAGGGTGACGGCGATACCGAGAAAGAAGGAGCGGGTTGCAATGCCGGAGAGGGATTTCGGTTGGTGGGGAGGTAGAGGAGGGGTCGTGGGATGGGTCGTGGGTGGACGCATAGCTGTGGGGGCGTCAGCGGAGGGTATGATTGGAGCGGTGGTTCATAATAGTGGTGATGGCTGGTAGGCAAAGATAATTGGACCGCAGTCTGTCACCCATGGCGGGGACTCTCTATCGGTGTAGGGGCGCAGGGTCTGGAAGGTTGAGGCGGGAATGTGTGGCATGATGAAGACGATGCAGACATGACAGTAAAAAGATGTAAAGAAAGGGAAGGTAGAGGCTGGTATTTGACTTACGGCTCTGGCGACCATGGCCGCCGGCGGGGACTTCCATCCATCATGGGCGCGGCTGGTCGGTGACGGGAGGCCCAATTCGATCAGGAGGTGGCCTTGAGGGGGGAGCTGGAAGTTTTTGGTGGGCTATTCCATGCCAAGGCGACGTCGCTAATATTGTTCCTAAATATTGTCGAGCCGGTGTGTCGTCGAGGCTGCAAGGGAGCGGCCTTGGTTTCGTGTCGAGAACTAGTCAGGTCGGTGGTGTTTGCTCGCGCAGTGACGTCCGTCCGCAAAGGTGCTGTTGTCAGGAACAATTTGAGTGGACACAGGCGGACAGCGGCTTCCACGTGGGGTGGGTAGGGGTCCCTTGCAAGGGGGGCCAGGCCCAGCGCAATGGGAATTGCGGGGCCACGAGCATGACAAGCACCTTGATGACCGTCGCCATGTTCAAGTTGTCGGTGTTGTCGGTCTTCGTTTTATCTGGCGTCTGCGGATTCTGGGGCATCCCGTCTCGCGATATCGTTTGTCTATCTGTTACAGACCGCCCTGGATTCGGAACGACGAAACAATCAAGACCATGACGTTGACCCAGCCCCAGACAAAGGGGATCCAGGTGGACATGACGAAGCCGCCGACGAGGTAGGTTGCGCCGACTCTGTCCTAAAGTCAGCGCTGGTCAATATGGCAGACGGAATCGTGGTCACCCACATCAAACCAACCAATGTCCCCGCGATGAGGGCCTCGGCGCCAGCGATGAGTGCGTAGACCACGGGCACCAGCCAAAGATACTTCCAGCTAGACATCCGCTTGCCGCCCTGCATCAGCAACGCGACCCCGACGGCGCCGAGATGAAAGAGACCGTATAAAATGAGAGTCCAGAACAGAGTGAACTTCCACATCTCATCCAGCTCGTAGAGGATAATGGTCGATTTCTGCGGCGGCCAGAAAAGGGAGGGGAACGGAGGCACCGTGTACTGTGCCGGCGTATCGCGCCGGACCGCGCTGAATCCATTCAGTTAGTGTTTCAGGAAACGTAGCTCAGCAATACATACGTTGGGGATTCCATGACTGCGGTCACAGGTTACAGGCGGGTCGGCCTTTTCAACTCATAACACACGGAACTACAGCGCCAACCAGGCCAATACCACAATGTCGATCGATCGCCTCCTGACGGCGGTACTCCAACTGTACCAGGACGTCCACGACGATGCCCGCACCGAGCAGATCTACGGCTCGACCGCCGCCCTCCTCACGAACCTCTCGAACCCGTTGAACCTCTCCCTTCTCACATCTCAACTCCTCACAGCTCCCGCGATATGGGGCCGCCGCGACGGCATGCGCACATGCTACCGCATCATCAGCATCTACAACACCGCCGCCATCCACGTGCGCCGCAACGAGATCGAGAACGCCAAAAACAAAGGACCACAGCGCGCCGGCGGGGGCTTGAGTAGCGATGCCTGGGCCGCGGCTGTTCTTAAGGGCGCCGACGATCAGTCAGGCCGCTGGCAGCATCTCCTCGTGTTCAGCGGCGTCCTGATGGGTATGGAGGCTGGCCACCGGAGCTCGCTCAGCCACGCCATGCGCAACACCGTCGAGAAGGCCGTCGTCACGGCCGCGAACCTCACACTCCAAAGACAGGACCCCGAACCTCCTGCGCCGTCTGGCCCGGTCACTCTCGCGCTGAACTACGCCTTCCCTCTACTGTCTGAATTGTCGCGCGCTGGCTTGGACTGCGATGCGCTCATTCCAGTCGCAACAAGGGCGCTGCTTGGCGGAGACGGATTACAAGATGGGCTCTTCCTGGGCTCGATTGATCAGGATGTGCGGCAGGCAGAGCAGAAGTTTATGTGGCTTGAGAACTCGCCCTCGTATTTGCACCTTCGCCAGCTCGAACAAAGGCCGCTCATATCTGGTCTCGGAGCGCTGTCGAGATTGCTGGCCCACGGCGTCCAGCATGCGCGCGACTCAAGCGTAGTCCTGCAGCTTCAAGACGACCTGATGGCCTTCACGGGTAGGCTACTCCACCACTGGCAGAGCAGCAAGCTCTCCGAACTGGAGATCTCCGAAGAGGGTATCTACCTCACCCCAGAAACCATCCAGGGCTCATGGCCCGCCCTCTGGCAATTCCTCAAAAAGGTCATGTACGCCGTCGTCGCCATTCTTCAGGCCGTCGTCGCCCGCAGCCTCCTCGACCGCCACCTCAAGAAGCACGCGGTAGCGCCCATGGTTGCCACCAAGACACTCCACACCCTCCGCAATCTCTACTTCATCTCTTCGCGCAACGGAAGCGACGCCTTCCAAGTCTACGCGTTCACCTACCTCACCTCCCTCGACACCCTCGCCCGTTACGGCCCCGCCTGCGCATCCTTCCTCACCTCCATCAAACCCGCCACCACCGCCTCCATCCCGCCCCATCCCCTCCACCGCACCCTCGACCTCTTCTACCTTAACACCTCAGAACACCTCCCCTCAACCTCCCCACCCACCTGCGACACCCTCATCATCCAACCTGCCACAACCTACCTTACCCACTCCACGACCCCCTTATCCCCACGCATGATCCAGCTCTTCGAAGCCGCCCACAGCGCCGTCCTCTCCGTCCTCTCATGCCCCCAGAACTCCTCCCTAGCCGCGCACCTCGTCCCCTTCTACGCCGACACCCTCTTCTCCGCGTTTCCCGTGCACATCTCACCGCGCCAGTTCCGCCTCGCCTTCAAAACAGTCATGCAAATCCTCTCCCCGCCGGCGCCCATCAGCGCCTCCCACCCGCAGCTAGCTGAAACCCTGCTCGAAATGACCCGTTTCCGCGCAGCGCACACTGCGTCACACCAGCCTTTACCACCATCCCCTTCCCCAGCTGGTGAGGGTGCACCACCACCGCCGGAAGACCAGACCCTCGTCTCAGAGCAGAGCACCCTGGTGCTAACGCTAATCGACGCCCTGCCGTACCTAGAGGTGGGCATCTTCGAGGAGTGGATGACGCTGGCGGCGTATGCGGTGCATGAGATAAGGGATGGGAGGTTGAGGGAGGTGGCGAAGAGGCGGTTTTGGGAGGTGTTGGTTAGTGGGGAGATGGATGTTGAGAGGGCAGCTATTGGGGTTGCTTGGTGGGGGAGCGAGGGGGAGGGAGTTGGTGCTTTTTGGGAGGATAGGAGGCCGCAGCAGGAGGAGGAGCTGTATATGATGAGTGGTGCGTTGGGGGGGCAGGTTGGGGGGATGAGTAAGCTTTGATATTGTTAATGAGCCGATGGTTTTTGTGATGGGGGGCTGGTGAAAGCGTTGGGTTGTTGATGGCCAGGCTGGGTGTGCTGTATGATGCGGGTATAAGTTGGGTTTAGAATCTAATGGGTCCATGTCTATCACAACGGCACAATGAATTGTTGAGCTGAAATGTCAACGGAAAGTCAAAAGGAAATTTTGAAGAGCGGACTCCTGTTGAACTTGTATATCTCGACAAAAGAGCATATAACCCCATCCGAACTCGAGCATAATCTCCCAGCATTCGACGTGATACCCGGCCTTCTCCTCCGCCCAACTGTTTCTGCTTACGATCCTCCTAGATCACTACCAAACATTGATATGTTTGTGACAACGTCATTTCGGCAGAAATTTTCCCTTTATTCTCGAAAGCTTAGAACCTGCACGTTTCTCATGATCAAAAGGCTACTATAACCCGCTTTCCTAATGGGAACTCACATTAGCACTCGGGAGAAGAGCACATGTCCCCGTTTCATTTTTGGGCTCACGACTTAAATCTCATGCAAACGGATGCTCAGGGTGATGGCACTTCGCTGCTCTGTTGTATCCTCCCATATTATCTGAACAGTCTATCAGCAAGGTTGTGGAAAAAATCATAGCTCTGAGAACAACTAATTTTTCGCCCTGGTCGAGGCCCCTCACTAGCTGTCCCCATGAAAAAGTCATGTATCTCTGCTCTCTAGTAAAATTTGTCACCGTAGACACCGAAATCTTATCATCAACTCACGGTCTCCAACCATTCGGAGAGTATCCCGCCAGGCTTACACCCATCTGGTATCGTGTCCGTGTAAGACCCTCAGCACAACCACTCTTCTACAACACAGAAAACCTGGCATCATCAACTTTTACGTAGCACAAAACTCTCCACCTAGCCTATCCTCAGTTAGATCTTCCCAATCAGCATCCACAGTAGACTCCCCCCGTACTACTGCAATGCTACTGCGGTTTCACCAAAAAGAAATCCCTCAAGGATCCTCCTCGTACATGAAACCCACCGGCTCATCCTTCCCCAGACACGTCCCTGAAGAACTTGGGATCTTCAAATCCCCTGTTACATCGTTTGGCAACGGTGATCTTCGTCCCATCTCCTCTCTGATCACTTCATCCCTACACACAATGCTTTGTATGTATGCACCGCATGATATCGATCTCCCAGATCCTCCATATGCAAAACCCCAACTTCCCCAGATTCTTCACCGCCAATGAGAGGGCCTCTAACGACACGCTCGCTACCAAATGTTTTAGATTAGAGCTCATTGTGGATTTCGTCGCCCGATCATTTTTGAGACTCAATGAATGTGATTGATAGTCATATTGATAGAGACATGACATGTCAAGAAAAGCGTCCCGCGCCGAAACATCACGGCTGTTACCCACACCAACTTAGGTCCCTTCCAGTGCCCCCAACCCAATCCCAGCCCGGTCAAGATTTTACAACGGAACAAGTGGTTTGGTTAGCACCGACGGCCCCCTACCCTATCCCAGCCGAAACCCGACAAGGAACGGCAAAACGAATGTCGTGCATCGATACACAGCACATGGGCGGTAACAGACATGGACATGCATGGACAAGGGAATGGGGCCTCCTCTCTCGGTTCAATGCATCTCCTCCCTCTTCTCATCATCCATACTGAGTACGTACCTCCTCCTTCACCCTTGTCCATTCCAGCAATGCATTGTTTCTTGCTACAGCGTCCATTGTCCAATTGTCCACTCATCCCTCCGAAGAGAGTCGAGGGTGAGAACAGGCGATCAGCAGGTTTGTTCACAGCCCATCCAGTGGCATACTCGGCAGTAACGGCATGGCATGGCATAAAGAAAGGTCCGATTTCGGCTAGTTGACTCCGATCGGACGCGGGGTGAGGCGGGGTGAGTGAGGTGAGGACGGGGTGGGGTGGTGGGTGGGTGGACAAGTTGAAAGTCTGGGAACCTGGGGAGGTAAAAAAGGTGGGTGTGTGGATGGCGGGGTCAGGGACTGGTAATCATCCGGGTTGTGGTCTTCCCAGTGTTAACGGGGACAGATTACTCTGGAAGAGAGTTGGGGTGAGGAAGAGAGAATGGAGGTGGTAGTCTGTCTCTTCCACGTCCAGCCCCCCTTCGCTCTTCCAGTTCGTTGACTCCCACATCTAGACCCTCACGGACGAGGTAAAGAAAAGAAAATAGAAAAGGAAAAAAAAGGAAGAACGGAAAAAAAGAAGGAACGAAAACCACCTGCAAGCCCGCGGCAACGCCTCTCCCAAGACTAATGCAATGCATTCGCATCACCCATCCCCCAAAACACACTCCACACCACTGTTTCTCCCATTCGCTTCCCTGCTTCACCCACCCATCCATCCTCCTTCCCGTGCGAGCGCGCGAGACATGCCTTGCATGCCACAGCAAAGAAGCGGTGAGCGAGATAAGAATAACAAGGACCCAAAAGGCGATCCGGAATTGGCGTATTGCAAGACGAGGATGGCTGGACTGGAATCAGGCGCTGTGGTTCCCCAAGGTTGTGTGATCTTGCTTGCCGACCCGGAGTTGTGTCTTTTCATTAGCTTTGTGATTAGTTTCTAGCTTCAGATCTGACGAGACAGCAGAAGTGTCATGTGCAGCATCGTGCTGGGACGACATTCTGTGCAAGTCAACAGCCAGCGGGTCCATCGGACGTTGGGTACGTCATTGTCAGTCCGTTGAAGTGAATGGTTTGCTGTGTGTTCATCGCAAGTCTCCACATTGCTTTGCGAGAGCCGCGTGGGTCTTCCTGGGAGCAGGTCGGTCGGTGAAGAAGTCCCATTGGATGCGACATCGGCTTGAAACCGCGAGCCTTCGAGCTGGTGTCGTTGATCTGCCTCATGTGAAGTCTCGCTTGGGACATCCAGCGTGTTGCATGATGTGGGCCGCGGCGTGCTGGGGTTTGAGAAGCCTGGCGGATCTGCGACATCGCCGGCCGGGATTCGACCGCCAGTGTGGGCTCTCGAGATCTTCGGCGCCGTCTTGTGCAACGTGACGGAAGCGGCGACAGCCATTGTCTGTCAAGCCATAGCCGAGGATTGAGAAGGTCGAATTCGACGGTGGCGGTCCCAGCCACATGCCGCTGGACTAGTCAAGAAACCGTAGACCGGACCCGGTTCAGGGTCAGTTGTGGGATGGGGGAAGCTCCAGTCGGCTGCCGGCAGTGCGGAAGCGAATCCAAGAATAGCTGGCTCGACAGGAGAAAAAACCTGAAGAGATGTGGTGACTGACTGAGAAATCAGGACAGAAAGCTTTTCTTGCCGTTGTCTGTGTGAGATTCAACCTGCAGTGCTGGTGGAAGCTGGCGGTCTTGGCTGTGTTCTTGAGACGACACGATATTGTTCAAGCTGATGCCGCAGAGAGCCACATATTCAATGCTTGTATCTCCATCCTCAAGGTCTGCTGGAAGCGGTGAGGGTGCAGAGGACCGGTTTAAGGTTGACCAATTATCGTCGTCTTCTCGCAACCGATGCGGATGTCAGGGTGGTGAGTGAAGGTGGGGTTCGATGTCCCGATGGCGTTTTGACATTCCGTTGCTCAAGCCTGTCTCAGTACGGAGTACATGCTGCAAGGCATGTAACCTGCAAATGGCATGGCACATGGGATGACTCCCGCCCCCAGAGCGAGGCGAGAATCCATAGAACTCGACAGCGAATGTTCCACGGGTCCAGCGCAAGCGAACGAAGGGCAGTGGTCAGATCCTGTTCAACCGAAGACCCCTCTTCTCGCACGATATTGTTGCTCTTTGCGAGCGTTGCTCCCCGAGGAGAATGTTCGCTCCATCGTGTTTGAAAAACGCAGCAAGGCCAAGCCTGCAACTGACAGCTGCTCTTTGCAGGGCTGTGCCAGGTTTGAAGTCGAATGACACGCCATCCACCCACCCTTCCCAATCAGATACCACTACAGCGTGGGTGTCGCAGGAGATGACATAATTGCGTCCCATGGCGCCGGCTGGGAGACGAAATGTGTCTCGCATGAGTTGATCTCAACAGACCATGGTTGGCGTTCTTCGGCTTTCGGGGAAATCGTGAACGACGAGGCAGCCGCACCGTGTCGTCGTCCGGGGGTTTTGGCAAGGGTTCAGTCACCACGGTGATGACACCGGGATGCTCTGATCCTGGCGGTTGTTGCCGTCTCTTCTCTCATCTTGTATGTAGCCTACCACGTTTACTCAATGCCAGATACCGCATTCTGGAAGACTGGTGTAGCGGAGAAGTGAACGCATTGTCTCTCAGGCGGTGTGTTCGGTGTCTTGCCATCCGTGGGCAAGACACTGCGGGTGCAAGAGGAGAGTTTCCCTCCTCCGCGAGGATTGGCGAATCGTAACCCGTTTTGGAGGACCACGGCCCCTGTCGGCTTGGCTCGCAGGGTCTTTTGACCTCCAGCACGGGACTGCGGCACCCGACGACGACACACCAGCCATGGACCGCCATGCCTCTGAGTGGTACCGCAGACGATCCGTGTCTCTGATTGCTACACAGTACACAGAACGAGGGCAGCGACTGGTCCTTGTGCCATCGATGCTGACAATCTCGACGATGGGTGAAGCAGACAGTTAGAAAATAATGCGGCCCTCGGTCGAAGTCTGGACGCACAGATGCGGCGGGCTGGAATGGAAAGACCCTGCAATTTGACGGCATGTTTGCTGGGCAAAGTAAACAATGTCCAGAACTTAAGCTCTACTTTCAGCAAACTCTAACATTCCAAAAGATGTTCAAAATTCGGGTCGAAGGAAGCCACGGCTTGCGATCTGGACAAGATCTTCGGCTTCCAGCCAGAGGCGTGCTGCTCTCCAACCAGCTTCTGGTGCTTGATTTGTTGATCTGTTGCTGGGGCTCTCAGCTCGCCAGCTCCGTACCGTGCGAAGACTGTCTGGAATCTTCAACTCTTCAAGCAGCTGGGCCATCCGTGTGCTCGGAGCCGAGTGGGTCGTATTTACTATATCGCTCCCGAGTTGTTTTGAGACTGAGCACCAGCTGTTTGAGTCTGTCTTCCTGACTCTTGAGTCTTGACAAAACTGAACAAAAGTAGACTGTTAATTTTGGGAGCTGGACACAGGATGAGGGAAAGCTGAGACATGCAGCATTCGCATCTGCAGTCGCACGCACCACTCCGCGCAGTGCATGGCCGCCAGCTTCCACGATTGGTTGTGATGCAGCCGGGCGGCACCTCTGGAATCTCATGCGGACGCCGAATGGCAGGAGTTGTGCATACCAGCACCTTTCTTCCCGTCCTGCTCCTCGATCGTCGGCCTGGTTGAGGTGCTCGAGGGTTTCAATGTTGGTACCGTATTGCAAGTCTCTGAATGAATGCAGGAATCGCTGTCTCACATCAGGAGAGAGGGCTGTTTGTGCTGCATGGACGATGGATACAAACCACCAGAATCGGCTGAGATGTTGGATGATGTGCAAGACAGAGAAGGGTTGTCCCGGAGAACAGCCACCGTTCCAGTTGCCATGATAAAACCCCCAGGACAGACCTTCAAGAGTGAACAGTGCGAAAACAGTCCGAGACGTATTCACCGGCGAGGAGCGGGTTGTGGGAAATTGCCCATCTCTCACACTTGCCCAGGTTTCCAGGTTTCTGCAGGCGACCCCGCTCGTGGGCCCGCTGCCTCAATCTGGACCCCATGCTTTAATTTGGCTGCTGCCCCGGCCCCCTCACCACCAAAAAAAAGACCCTGGATTCTTCATTTTCTCGACCCGTCTCCCTCTCGCGACAATCGCGACGAAAAGACGCTGCCCTCACCAGCGCGCCGAGAGAAGCGAGCAAGCGCGCGGGCGGATCTTCCCCTCCCGACGCCCACATCATCAGCTCCGCCGACCCCGCGCTGCCCGACGACTCATCCCAACCTCCATTTCGCATTTCGCCCTCTACCAGTCTTCCCGCCGACTCTGTTCCATCTGTTCCAGGGTCTCTTCCGCATTCGCATCTGCACTGAGCCCGCTTCCATTGTGCAGCGCCGACACGTTTCGCCGTCTCAAACAATCCTCCGACCGTACTTCCGCATTTGGCTCCGAGACCCTCTCCGAGATCTCCGACTGGTGAACCGCCCCTCCGGTTCCTCTTGAGTAAGTGTCTTGTGTTTCTTTTCCTCCGTGGATGCGACTCCCCAGACTGTGTGCCGCCGCGTCGCTGCCCGTCCGACAGCATGACACCGACGGATTCCTGATCGCTATCCGGTGACTTGCCCGCCGGCGTCAGCGGGCCTTGGCCATCAGCTTCCGCCCTGCTGTGTGCGTCCCGCGTGACCCCGTCCGTCCATTCCTACCGTCTTTGCTGGGCCACGCTCGGCAGC
This sequence comes from Collariella sp. IMI 366227, assembly GCA_027946355.1. Taxonomy (NCBI): domain Eukaryota; kingdom Fungi; phylum Ascomycota; class Sordariomycetes; order Sordariales; family Chaetomiaceae; genus Collariella; species Collariella sp. IMI 366227. The sequence goes on from JAPEUS010000012.1 coordinate 661,152, forward strand.
ACCAACAGAACGTATTGTTGCTTCGACCCGCCTTTGAGCAACAGTTTGCACCTGGGCAAGCAGTGATGGGAGATCTGCCCTGGCGACTCGTGCTCTGTCCCAAGCTGTGGCCTTGAAACCGGTCTTCGGGCTCGAAACCATGCGCGCCCGCCGACCACGCGAACAATGGCCACACGAGTGACCCGGCACGCTACACCCGCAATCAATATCCCGAGAAACCTGTTTACGATTGTCGGCAAACCTCGAGAGATTTTATCCTGCACCGCAAAGCTGCTGTCCCCACGATCGATCGCTTTCAATTTGAAGACCCTTTCTGAATCTGGCCGACGTCCGCCGCGCCCACCTACGACCGCAAAACATACATACCCCCTCAACAGCGCACCCGGCATCTCCAAGCAGTGGAAGCCTTTTGGTCCGCCTCCGCCTTTTCACCGGCCACACATCCACGGCGCCTTTTTGTACGAAGTGACGAATTTCCCGAGCTGACATATGACCCCTAACCAGGCTGTCGTCCGACCGCTGCCACGACACATCCGTCACCATCGACGGAGACATAAGACTTGGTATCAAGTCCGCCGATAGACGCCTGGACGAAGACGAACTCTAGATCCCCCAGCTTCCCCGCCCTCCAGGCTCGGAACCCGCAGCCATCCGCTCCTTTGATTATTGCTCTCCCATGCATCCCTACCCGTAAACGACACAATGGACTCAGAAGACGGGGAATATTTCATCAAGGTATGTTGAGTATCGTCCACACCTCTTTGGTACCCTTCCGTTGTTAGAGAGATGGTGAGGCTAACGGCTTTTGTTTGGACAGCAACTCGCCATCTTCGTGCGGACCCACGAAAAGGCGCTTGCGAACGCGCTACAGTTTAGGAGACAAAACGCGCCTCGCCATGGCTCATCTCAGAGTGTGTCATCGATCCCCTCGGGGACCGTTCCGCCCTCGCCTTCAATCCCCGAAAGACCATCGACATCCGGGTCGACATCGAGCACGCTTGCTGCCGCCCTCTCGCTTGGGGCCCTAAGCTTCACATCCCACACTGTTAAATCGGCGAAGCTGGCCCTCACCCCACACCATCTGTTCTACCTGCTCTCTCGCTTCGAGGAGTTGGGTATCCCCGTCGGCCCGATGAAAGTTCGCCTTGAGAACCTGCACGACAGCACCACCTCGGCAAACTACGTTTCGTTCCTTGGCCAGTCGCAGCGTTCCAAGAGCCGCGGCTCCGACGTGGGCTCGATCCGCTCCGTGTCTAGCATCAGGAGCGTCATGTCCGGCATGTCTGCCCTGTGGGCCAGTTTCGGGATCGGCTCTGGCATATCCGCTGCCCGCACAGAAAAGCAGAAGGCGGCGCTCCAGGCCGACATGAAGTACCTGTACTCTGCTTTCACCAAGATCCCATGCCTGAGACTTGCCCCAGATTGGCGCGCCCGCCTCATCAAGGGCTACGAGGAGTTTCCCTTCGACTCGGCGGTCCCGCTCTACGTCTTCAAGAACGTCCAAGCGCTCGAGGTTAGCGACATCGATTTCAGGCAGTTCTTCGGCTGGGACAGGCTTGCCGACCAGCTCCGCTCCCTTACGGTTAAGCGTGCCTGTCTCGACGACCCCGCAGATATCTTGATTGATATCGTCTTGGACGACATGGACAAGCGCCGTCGCCGGACGGCCAAGAACCAAGCATCGCCCACCAGGCAATGGCCCGGGACTGCGAGTCCCCGCAGGAGCCCGACTGTCTCCAACAGCGACCTTCTGAAGGCTGCACCAATCCCGGCCTCGCCCGAGCCACGAAAGTCAACAATAGACTTGCACGTTGGCTCCCTGAACAGCGAACTTGGAGGCGACCACGGCGGGCCGCATGTGTCAGACAGCAGGAGACCATCCATTGCTAGGATCGACAGTGATGTATCAAACAAGGACGACACACGAACACGAAGCCATTCTCCCAGGCGACCTGGAAGCTCGCGGAATCCGTCTTCGAACGTGCGTGGGTCTCACAAGATTCGGCGGTCTGGCTCTGGGAGCTCTCACTCAAGCCTTTCGGATTCGTGGCACAACTCCCGTGGCAGCTCGTCGAACCTTCTTTCAATGGGTATTCTTCCAACCTCCAAGTGGCGCTTCCTCAGACATCTCAGCTTGGCAGACAACTCGCTCACTGCGGTCCCGGCAACGAGTCTGGCGCCTCTTTCCAACACGCTTGGGTCGCTTGACCTTTCCTCCAACCTCTTCACTCAGATCCCCGACAGTCTCGCAACGCTTACTGCCCTCCGTGCCCTGAACCTAGCTCATTGCATGATCGACTCTCTGCACTCGCTTACTCGCAACCCATTGCCAGCGATTACTGCTCTCAACTTGCGAGCCAATCGCTTACAGTCTATGGCCGGAATCGAGAAGCTCTTACCGCTGGAGAGGCTGGATCTGAGGGACAACCGTCTTACTGACCCGATGGAGCTCGCTCGGTTGACCGGGCTTCCAGAAATTCGCGAAATCTACGTCGAAGGCAACCCCTTCACGCGTACCCACCGCGACTACCGGATCACCATCTTCAACCTGTTCCGTCGCACACCCGGCTACACCGAGGACATCACCATCGACGCTACCGGGCCAAGCTACTCTGAGAAGCGCTTCCTAGTAGAGCGTGCCGAGGAACCAGCTCCCGTCCCCGTCGTCAGACCCGAGCCCGAGGAGATTCCCGCTGTCAACGTCAGCAGACCAGCCATCATCTACGACCCCCCACCAAAAGAGCCTGCAGTACTTCGGAAAGAGCGTCCTATCCCAAAAGCCGCCTCTAGCGAGGTCAACACAAGCTCGACACGGCGTCGCAGGGCCCCCAAGCGCCGCATCGTGGACCTCGCTACCAACGAAACCCCGATGCCCTACGCGCAACCAGTCGACCGTCACATCCCACCCGTCGACACCCCCGCAAGCAACGAGAGCCATTACCGCACTTCGCAACCTCCCGAGACTCACGACGCCTCTCAACATAACCTCGCTGAAAGCCCTCTTCCTAGCGCGCAGCAGGAAATCCCAGCCCGCGAAATCCCGAGGATAGACACGGACGTGCTCCCCCATTCCCCATCTTTCTTCGGATCCCCAGGCACCAGCTGGGATGTAGGGGGCGAGCTGTACCGACAAAGGATTGAGGATTTGCGTAACAAGGTTGGGAATGGATATCTGAGTGTGCTCAGTGAGGAGGGGTGGGATCAGGCGTCGCACCACCATCATCACCAGCAAGATTATCACCAGCAAGAGTATCACCAGCAAGATTATCACCAGCAAGATTATCACCAGCAAGAGTATCATCATCCAGCTGGGGACTTTGGGGCGTCGAGTTCGGCAATGCATTCGGATCCGACGATACCACGGGCGGCGGCGACGGGGATGCAGGCTATTTGAGGGTCGAGATGTGGTCTGCGATATTCACTCAGCATCACTGTTGGTCTCGAAGATGTCACCCTCCGGCGTGTGGGTTGATGGGGGGCTTTCAAGCACCAGATGGACTACCGTGGCATTTTCCTGTCTGCCCCTCTGTTTGAACGCTTCTTGACTGGATTCAAACCCTCAACGAACATTCCCTGTTCCACTCCTCTTTTCTTCTTTTTCCTGTTCTTGCATTGGCGGAGATTTCAGCATTCGCATTCGCATATTTGTTGCACCTGGGAGGGAGGTAGGCATTTTTTGCATTGCATTGCACGCATACACATTGGGTTTGGGCGTTGTTGTTTCATTGTTGTTGGATGGCGTTTAGGATTAGGCGGAGGGAGGCAAAGAATGCTGGTGTTTTTTTTTGTTCTTCTGTTTGGTTCGAGGTCTGCTTTTGTTGTTTTTGTTGTTTTTGTTGTTTTTGTTGTTGAACGCTGGTTACATCGGCTTCTGCTTCTGCTTCTTAATACCCGCTCGCTTTTTTTTTTTGTTTTGCAACTCTTTTTGTTGGGTTTCGTTTAGAACTGGTTGGGGAGGGAGGGATTGATGGATGGGAGGCTTGTTTCTTGTACACAAAAGACTGTTGGTTTGGTTTTGGGTTGGAGGGGGCTGGATGGTGGATGGATATACATGACAGAGAAGAGAGAGAAGAGAGACAGAAGGCGATGGCGCATTGGAGACAGGAGAATGGGGGAATTGATGAGAGCGAATTTTGACTGTTCTCTTGAACTCCACGTGTGGTCTTGGTTGGTGTGTTCCTTCTGTTATTTATGTGTGCGTGTCTCTTTGTGTCCCCGGCTTTGAGCAAAGGAAATGGGATTTGCTTGTGATCTGAGATCGGTTTACATTCCTTCTCTTGCACTGCCTTGTCTTGTCTCTCTCTGTGTTACTGCTTGCTGTTCATCAGTCAGCTGGTTTTATCTTCAATTTTCTAGTTGCTTCCCCTCCCCTGGGATGGTCAGTCATCCGTAGTCAAACATGCTTCTTCTTTCTGCGGGCATGTATGGAGGTACTGTCTGCCTGGCTGCTTGATATGCCAGTGCTTGAGCATTGTTCAGGGAAGAATGGTAAAGAATACATGGAAAATGGCGAGGTGGCTCTTTGTGAACGTGTTTACGCGGGGGATTTGTCTGCGAAAGCAAAACTCGAAGTTCAAAGTACATGGCCAGGCAGGATTGTCAAAGTAGGTAGGTTCTTGAGCCAGGTCAGACGGGGAGGTGAAATACAGGATTGCTTGTTGCGTCACCTTGGTTATTGAATTGCAGAGCGGTTGGTTTCCGGGCATCGTTACTTCAGGCCTTCAGCTTCTGGAGCGAGGTCGGAAACATGGCCTAATGAGAAAATGATGGGCGATTTGAGTGGCGGTATGTAGGTTCTGAGGTCGTTTTTGTGCTCTTCTCGTTGCTGCTGCTAATTGAAGAGTCTGTCACCTGGTTGTGGGAGGACAAGGAAGCTTGGAAGTCCTGCTTTGGAAAAATCTCTGATCTTCTCTTTCTTGCTTATATTTCGGCAGTGATTGAACGGAGTCCAGATCCGCAAGAGGAAATGGAAATCAGCGAGCGCTGCCAATATTTGCCCTTCATCAGTGGTGTCGTCCAAGGACAATTGAAAATGGTGCAATTTGATCGAAGTCAGGCCTTGGGTGCGGGTGAATTGAATGTCGCTGCTGGCTTTTTCTCGGGTGATTTTTCCGTTAAGGGAACTCTCTTGATGGCATGGTTGGGGTTTGTGGCAAGGCCTCCCGCTTACTACTGCCGCTTGTCATGTCAGTTGAGGTTTTGCAGCCGAAGCAATTTGGAGGGTTTGAAAGAGACGAAGGGCCACAACCCTTTCAAATGGCTTGCAGCGGTGATGGGGATTTGGTCATGTGTGGTATTCGGACTTTGGAATTTTTCATTGCAATGATAATAGCCAGGTGGCGTGATTCACAGGCGCTATAGATTTCGAGTTGTTGCGGTGAAGAGAAGTTCATGATCAACAGAGTTGTGGCTCGGAGGGTGTCCAAATGTGGGTTGTGGCTGTCTTGAGGAGCACAAATTGAGAGGCCAGCATGTTGATGGGAGAGGGGGAGGACTGGGACTAAGACGGAGCTGGAAGCTGTCGGACTGGAGGTGTTTGAGAACATAGGATTTGTATTGGTGTACAGGCCCGTCGGTCAGCGGGCGGTTGGGTGGATTGAACTCCCGACTGGACAACCCTCCTGGGTGCGGACGCTCGCGACTGGAACCGGAAGTTGTCCTGAAGCCAAGTTGGAGACGACTCGGATACAAGCCGGATCGAGTCTGGAGGCCGCGGCGCTTGGACCGACGAATTGGCAGTACCCAACGGTGCCGACAGGAGGGAGGGTGGGACGAGAGGGGGAGAAGCGAAGCGATTGACCAAGGTGTCTAGCCTCGAATGGTACACGTGGGAAGAGGGACGCAGACCCCAGCATGGCGATGGATCGTGGCGGTTGTCCTCAAATGCGCTCAAACTCTGATTGGCCTGGCGCATCCTATTCTTCCTGATGGGAATTGCAATGGGAAAGTGGGAACGATGGAAAAGTCGGGGTCCTGCGCCAAGGCTCGCTCGCCAGAGCTGCGACCACGTCATTGGGGACACGGCTGGGCCAGCCCATCGGATGAATCTCAGCCCTATGGCGGCTATCGGCAACAACAGAAGAAAGAACGCAGCGATTCAATTACAAGGTGGCAAGCAATGATATGTCTGCTGGTAGAAACATGGGAGTCAACCTGGTGATAGCATGCTCTCCACGAGTGCTCGAAATTCCCCCAGAAAAACAATGTTTTGTTTCGACTGTTGCTGCGGGGCAGTGTCTGTTGACATTCCCCTGTCGGCAAATGTGGTGTCGCGGGGAACCCCACCCAGATCGACAGTTCAAGATCGCAGAGCATCCCCAGACAAGTGAGCCGGGGCGTGAAAATTGAACTTGTTTTGGACTTCTCTGGAATTCCGAGGCAAACCATAGAATTTACTCTTCCTCCGGCACCCAGCAAATTTTTCACAAAACAGCGTCGCTCACCACAACTCTTTCATCCCAGCTTTTTGTATGTGCCCACATCCCTGTAGACGCTCGAGCCTGTATGCATGCGGCTGGATTTACGTAAGCACTTCATGAGGAATTATGGTTCCACTCTATGCTAACACCAACGCTGATTGGCCAACAGCATATCACGCCTCGCGTTTTCCAGAACGTCACCTCTTCCCAAGCTCGGGACAACACCCAGCATTCCTCATCACCTCCGCTGACCACCCCTATTCCAACTTCTCGATACCACGCCCCCTTTTCGACACCTGCCACCCTCCAGCTGCTGCAATACCCATAGCCGGCTATGGCCCCGGCCCCGTCAACCCCCCGGCGTACAGCAAGGGGCCGTCCCCGGGGTCGCCCCAAGGGGCCCGAGTCCGAGAGCGCGTCGCGCGACAAGCGCACAGCCCCCGACCTTACAGCCACTGAACCACCTCCGAAGCGGCGCCGTTACATCCCAGGCGGCCCTGGGGGCGGCGGTCGTTTTGTCGACGAGGATGGAACCGAGATCCCCACCGAGTCCCACGGCCCCTCGACCACCGTGTCGCGACCCCGAGCGTCCGCCGCAAACAAGGCCCAGCCTTCCCCGAGCCTCTATCCGCGCCGAGAACGGAGCACACGGATTCGGACGGCTGTCAACCGCGACGAAAGAGACGATATGCAGTACAGTTCTGCTGCGGCCGTGGCGGCGGCTGTTGTGCAGAGCGAGGGATACAAGCCCCGTGAGGAAAGAGGGTGGGAGGAGTTTCATCCAAATCTTGATATCGATGCCAGTTTTATTATGCATCAGGCAGACCATGTTGATGGTGTCATAAAATCGGTGCCGCCAACCCCGGTTGTTCAGACCTCTGGCACACCCGAGAATGGGGCGGTCTCACCAACCAAGGAGACAAACCCTGGGCTTGGGAACGAGGTGAACGGGACACCGAGTGGGCAGGGCAAACCTTCTTGTGGCGAACCGCTGGATACGCCTAGCAGGCGCCGTCTCAACAGACCAGCCCGAGAATCGTTCTCCCTCTACGCCACGCGGACCCTCCTCGACTTTGGCGCGGCCCTCAAGGTCCCCAAGGTCCTCCCAATCCAAGGCCAGACCTCCAAGGAGCGTCTCGACCTGAAACTACCCCAGTACCGCAAGACGAACCGCATCGCCCTGTTCGAGAGCAAGACCTTCGGCCAGGCGAGGTATGTCGACAAGTCGATGATGAATGTGGGCTATCAAGAGAGCGACAACTTCATTCGGCCAGATCGCAATCTCATCAAGGCCACGGACGCGAACATGGAAGAGGAGATCGAGCAAGTCGGCGCCGCGAGAGCCGATGGCGATGCAGTCCAACACCCTGCCGGCGCCGTTGGGCGCGTCGAGTACGACATGGACGAGCAGGACGACATGTGGCTCGAGAAGCTGAATACTCAGCGCAAGGCCGCCGACCTCGACCCGATAGCGCGCGAGATCTTTGAGATTACGATAACAAAGATTGAGAAGGAGTGGCATGCGCTTGAGAAGAGAATACCGAAGCCGAATCCGAAGCCGCCGCAGACTCATCGCCCGCGCTCCAGCTCGGCGGCGGCTGTTAATGGCGAGCCGCAGGCAGGTGAGGAGCAGGACAGCAAGTGCGCCATCTGTGATGATGGCGACTGTGAGAACACCAACGCGATAGTCTTCTGCGATGGTTGCGATCTGGCTGTCCATCAGGAGTGCTATGGCGTGCCGTTTATTCCCGAGGGCCAGTGGCTCTGTCGCAAGTGTCAGCTTATTGGACGCGGCATTCCGGTGAGTTTGTCGGGAGACTCGGTTGCGGTTTGTGGTGATACTGACACCGTCGCAGACGTGCATTTTCTGCCCGAATACCGATGGAGCATTCAAGCAAACCAACTCGTCAAAATGGGCACACCTTCTGTGTGCCATGTGGATTCCCGAGGTGTCTCTGGGTAATCACACCTTCATGGAACCGGTCATGGAGGTGGAGAAGGTTCCCAAGACGCGGTGGCGGCTAACCTGCTACATCTGCAGCCAGCGGATGGGCGCCTGCATCCAGTGTTCTAACAAAAACTGCTACCAGGCCTTCCATGTGACGTGCGCCCGCCGCTGCCGGCTCTTCCTTAAGATGAAGAACAGCCAGGGGGCGCTAGCGGTACTGGACGGCACCCTCCCGCTCAAGGCCTTCTGCGACAAGCACTGTCCGCCTGACTACGCCGAGGAACACAGCGTCGCGCAGGCTACGAAAGACGCAAAGCGCTTCTACAAGCGCACCATGAAGGGCCGCATCTGGGCCGACAGCCAAGCCTCAGCCCTCCAACTAGCCGCCACCCACCGCAACGCCGTCACCGAGCACCCACCGGACGAATCCCAAATCACCGGTGCAAAGGTCTCAGCCGTGCTCGGTGACAAAAAGAAAGGACAACCCCCCAAGAATGTTTGGAAACTCCCCTCCGGTGCGCCCATAATCCCGCAGGCGGTCTACGACCTCGTCGAGAGCGCTCTTGCGCGCTTTCCAATTCGCAAACGAAAGGATTTTGTGGGCGAGGCGTGCAAGTACTGGACGCTCAAGCGCGAGGCCCGCCGCGGTGCCGCACTCTTGAAGCGCCTACAGCTGCAGATGGAGGCGTTCTCGTCGATGGAGCTGACCCGCCGCGACTTTGCGACCATGGGCCCGTCCGGCAAGGCGCGGCTGCAGAGGAGGGTGCGATTTTGCCGGACGCTTATTGAGGATCTGGAGATGCTCAAGGAGTTGTCGAATAAGGTCGTGCAGCGCGAGGCGCTGAAGTTGGAGGCGGCGGAACTGGAGATGGATTTTGTGGATAGTTGTTATTTCCCGGTGTTCAAGGAGTTGCAGCCAATTCTTGATAAGGCGTTCTTGTAAGTTGGGCCATTTGGATTTGGGGTTAATTGCATGCTAACATTCCCAGCCTCGACAAAAATGTCTTCAAGGAAAGCTTCCAGGAACTTCAGGACCGCCTTGACAAGCGCTTCTACGCGACCACACTACACTTTGCGCACGATCTCTGCCAGGCGATCAACGTAGGCATCAACAACGCCTCAAACGCCCAAGAGCCGCGCTTCGAGCCCGTCGACGTCTCGCCTTCTAAGCACAGCAATTTCTCAGAGACCGGGGCTCGGAGACGGCTAGGCAAGAGAATCCTCAAGCTGCTGCAGCCATACCTTGAGACAGCCTTGCGAGTTGAGGCTGATATCTGCCGCAAGCCGCTTGATGGACTGCAGAAGGAACTCGAGGGCATGATCGAGGCAAGCCTTGAGGTCCGCCAGCCGCTGGCGCCGAGTATCACCGTTTCTCACGAGGATGGCATCGCGCCGCATCAAAATCAAGACATCGACATGGCCGACGCGCCGGTGGAAGGGCAAATAATTGTCGCCGACCACAGCGCGGACGATGCCGATGCCGATGCCGATGCCGATGCTGATGGGGATCTTGACGCAGAAGGTGAGCTGGACGATGAGGTTATGACTGATAATATCGAAGTCGGCGGCGGCGGTAGCTACAACGGCTCCTTTTCCTCAGCAGCCCACTCCATTTCCGGCGACCACCACAATCACCTAACATTAAAAGACACTTCGCACCTCTTTCTACCAAACGGCTTCCACAAACCCCAACCCTCATCAACTTCTCCCCTCCCTCCCTGGCGCGAGCTTCCCAACAACGCCCACCCCAATTCATCCTCATCCAACAACTCAGGAGCAGGACCCGCCGCAGGCAATGGTAATAGCTCCTTTGGCCTCCTCCCTGCCGCGTATAACACCAACACTACCAAGAACCAACCCGCGTCTACCCAACCAGCAACGGTGGCAGCAGAAGCATCGGAGAATGTGCTGACTGATGGCGGGGTGCTGTGGTATCTGAATGGGTATGAGTTGCAGGGGACGAGTGCGGTTGTTGAGGAGGGGTTGGAGGGTGAGGAGGAGGAGGAAGGGAGGATGAGAATGAGGATGAGGAAGAAGAAGAGGAGGACGAGGAAGAGGATGAGACGGAGGAGGGTATGGAAGAGGATCAAGGGGAAGGGGATGCGGAGGAAGCAAAATGGGGGTGGGGAGGACGGGGAGGGTGTGGATGTGGAGATGGAAGAGAAAGCTGAGGTTGAGCCGGATGTGGTTGAGGAGGGGCCGGGAAATGATGAAGACAAGGAAGGAGAGGAAGATGCCGAAGCCGATGCTGAGGGCGAGGGTAACGCCGACGGCGAACCCGCCAGCAGCCGTGAGCCAATCCCCCGCGGCCTTAGCGAGGAACTCACAGACATGGACGACGAAGTTCTCCGGGATCTCGGTGTTGACGTTCTCGTCGACGGTGACGGGACGGACAAGGAGGATGGTGGGACTATAACGATACCCCACACCAACGATGACGACAACAACGCGGTGGATGGGGAGGAGGCGACGGATGCGGGTGGTGATATAAATGGGGCTGAGAAGTTGGTACCAGTGGCGGTGAAGAAGGCTGTTGCAGCGGCGCCTGTCCAGACACCCCAGGGCGGCGAGGAGGTTCCTAGGAAGAGAACCAGGGCGGAGGTGGCTGCGCAGGCGGCTGCTGCGAAGGCGGCGCAGGCGGCGAGGTTCTCCCTCAGGAAGGGAGTTAGGAGCTCGGCGAGGAGGAAGGCGACGGAGTGAGGGGTTGAAGGAGTGGTTGAAGGAGGGGGGTGTATGAGTATTTGTTTTGGGCTGGCTTTTTTTTTTTTTTTTTTTTCGCAGCGAGGAAGTAGGAGCTTCCGTTTACGTTCATCTTTTCCCTTTCCACCCATTTTCATCAATTGGGGGTGACGGCCTTTTAACTGGCGTTGGTTTCCCCGGTGAGGGTTGTGGTTTAGTATGGTGTTTAAGGGTGTTGGTTGTGGTTGTATTGTGTTGTTCTTCGGAAGGCGGCTGGCTTGCGGTCGGTGTTAGATATGTGCGTACTGCATTCTTTAGTTGTAGAGTCAGGTCATCAATGGAGAATCATGGTTGAGGGACCTGGAGTCAAAAGGTGCGGGCGGGGAAACGTGGTTTGATGTCTTGATTTGCACAACTGCTTTGGGGAAGCTGTATAGGTAGGTTCTCTGTTAAGTCAGTAGGTAGATAGTTTTCATGCCCCATCTGCCAAGTTGCCGTCCTTTCAGACCACCCCGTTCAAACCAAGCATCTACATAGCCTCCGGTAAAAGAAGCCTCATTAAGAAATAGTGAATTAATATTCCCGTCAAAGTTGGAACAGTCAACAACAGCGACCTGATATAGGCTCCCTCACCCATCTCGCTGACGCTCTCCAGCTGGCGCGTGATTAATGCCATGGTCCTTAATAGAGGGGCACAGCAAAAGCAGGCGCGAGACGGGCAACGCGTAAACCTAGGGGAACAAAGAGGCACCGAAAGTGGGTGGTAATAGGGGTTTCAGTCCTGGATGGTAGTGGCCCTCAGCGTCGTGCGGTGAGGATACCCCATTTTAATTGTTGGTTGGTCGCAATAGTAACAAGAAAGTAGTGAGTTGTCTAGTGAGTATCTCCATTTAGTCTCATCCTTTCTCACACTGATTTTCTCGGCCTCTCACACTTGACGTGAGGCCAGTGCCAAAATATGCCTCAGCTAGGGGGAAAAGTTCGAGGTACACGCTACGGAGAAGCCCTTTGAAGTCATATGATGTTTTGTGTAAACGTCTATCATGATTGCGATGGGTAAGCGGGCACGTGGTGGGTGATAAGTCGCCATCCCTTCTTTCATGGTAAGGCGAACTGTGAGGTATAACAGAGAGCATGATCTCGCCACTAGGCTCTCACAAGACTTCAACACCCCCCGCGGTCGTCTCTATAATCTTCGTACTAAGGGGGCAACGTTCTCTTTATTTCCATGCACCTCAGTATAGCCTCTGGGTGCCGTTCCAGCCTCCGCGGCTGCACGGCCTCCTATCGGGAATCTGCTCGCGCAGCCGAGCAGTCGTGACACCCTCCGTCCCCAACACTTGACGTCCTTCTTGTTACTTTAGTATATCATCGAGTCGTGCTGCATGCACCCGATGATGCTGTCGGCGCCAGCTGATCAGCACTCAGACCCCGCAGGGTCCATCGATGACATACGACACGGGCCCGCCGTGGAACCCGCAGTTGGAGACGGATCTACAGATGGGAAACAATAACGAGGGGATGGGGAATAGGGGATGGGGCAGGGCAACAATGGGGATATGGAGAGTCGAGAACGATTGGTGCGATCCGCGTTTGTGTAGGGTCACATTCGAGGTAAACGGTCTGGGGTCTGAGGTCTTCGATGGGCATGGGATTTCGAAGTTGGCGTCCAATTGGCGACCATTGGGCGCGGCTGGCTGCTGTGCTTGCGCACGATGACAGCATCGAGGAGGGGCAGAAGCTGCCCCGCTCGGCAAGGCAGCCAGTTGGTGGTGGGAGAGGGTGTCTCGACGTGGAGCAGCCGACAACAAAGAAGACGGCGATGTTGATGATTGATGAGAGTCTGCGCGGTCTTCTAGCAACCGATTCGAGACACGAGCAAAACGAGGCAGGATTCCTCTCCGCTTCTCTTTCCTACCTGACCAGTCTGTCAAAAAGCAAGGCAGCCAGGTGAGTCAACAGCGAGCACCAGTCTGCCGCCCAATCGCCGAGGGCGTGGCACACCCATCCGAATGCAGAGAGTGCTGCATGCAGGCGGACTGACGGGGGGTCTCGATCAGTCGCTGAGTGAAACCTCGGTCAGGCCAGAAGGAAAACCTGATGGAGCCGTTGCGAAGACAAACCTCGTTGGCGGGGAGGAGGTGAAGGAGGGCGAGTCGCCCAACGAATCAGCTGGCATCCCACCACACGGAGAGGGCGGCAAGGAGGGGGGATGAAGAGCTCCCAACATCAGACTCCGAACCGCCGGCACGCTGCCCAGGATCGGGCCCCTGGGGCGCATCCAGATCCGGCGCCAAGCGGGCGCGCGGGGGAAGATGTTTGTGTTGGAGTCCTCCGAAAGTCAAAAAGTCTTAAAGCTTCCCCTCGAAGAGTTGGGCTGTTCGAGTAACCCAGGTGTGCCCCCCTTCCCCCTGGAGCAAACGTCGAGGGTCCTTGGCTGTCAACTCGTGTTCGATAGATGGCATGGCGTCTGGATAACGGCGGCGAAAGGTGGACCCGGCCAAGAGGGATCCGGTTGTCTGGCGAGGGAGGTGGTGCCTGGAGAGTCAGTTCAACGAGTCCAGTCCGGGCCTGGCCGAGGCTGACGGGAGCCAGCTGAATCGGTTCCTGAAAATGGCCAGAGTGCCAGGGCCGGCGGCACGAGGATCGAACAGACAGCTTGGACATCGCAATCGGACACTGAAAACAACAAGTAAAAATGTTGGACTGTCGAATGTGTTTTTGTTGACTCGAGCTTGAGCAGAATCAAAAAGCTACAATTGAGAAAGAGTTGAGAACGCCTCATTTCGAAGTGCCAGAGACAGGGAAGGCGACGAGGGGTTGATCCCCACTGCAGAGGTGTGCTGAGTGGACCAATCCCACGAGGAGAGCGGGATGTTAGACACGCACTAACAGAAGACAAAGATATTTTGGTGGGGGTTTGATAGCAGCACAAAGCCCCAGCAACAGGTCGGCGCGTCCTGGAGGGACAATTTTTCTGGCCAAGATCAAAGAGAGTGGGTCCATCTGGCCGTCAATGCCAAACGGGCCAACCAACGGACAGCCAGCGCCTTCCTGGCTTTGCGCAGCCCTGTGCCAGTGCGCCCACTGCACCGCCCTTGCTCGTTCCCTGCCTGACTTGACTTCCTGCCCGGGTGTGCCGCTGCGTCCACTGTCCAGTCTGACCCAGTGTCTTCCTCCCTGCAAACCTGCCCGGACTCCCACATCGCGGAGTGACCTCGATCAACAAAGCAGCGATTCTGACAAACGGCGACAAAGTCCTCCACAGGCACCGCACAGTCGACTTTTTCACGCTGCTGAGCTGAGATCAAGACAGCAACCGCGAATTTCTGCCGGCGGTGCGATTTGCTCCCAGCAGCTTCCCTCCCACGCCTTCCTGGCCGTGGCAGCATTCCCCAACAAACAACACACATCAACAACACCTCTTTCATCGACGACCGGCACCTCTGTGCCCATCACCAGCGACACACGTCCAAAGGGCGCTCTTGGGACATTTTTGTCTCTGCTGACACCAGACCCCGAGTGGCACCGACGAAATTTCTGTGCTATTTTTCCGACGACCCAGCATCGCCTCCCCGACGTCTCTCGCTGCAAGTTGCCCTCCGCAATTTGCCCGACCCGGTGACGATAACAAAAAAACTCGCCATCCACAGCATCATAAACAACATATTGACATCCAACCGCGGCCATCTCCGCCAAACTTGACGACGAAGTAGGGGCATTCTCCGCTCCAGCTTTCCCGCTTCAGCCCACCCGTTGCTGCGATCACTTGTGAGCACCAGGTAAGCCAACAACCCGCCCCCCTTTGCTCCCTTCTGCCATCGGTCGCGTCTTCACCCTCTGAAGACGCCATCCCGGCATGGCCTCGCGATCAAAAGCAGATTTCGCCTGTGGTCGATAGTAGCAATATTCAGCTGACATCATCTTGCTTTACCATCGATCCAGCGCCCAGAAGTGTATCAGATTTCAACAGTCTCCTCGCGTCCCCCCTTTTTTTTTTCGCGTTTTCCTTTCCCTCGGCTGGTTGGGTCCTGCTGGTCACCACCGGAAGCCCATCACCTGTGTGCGCGCCATCTTTACGGCTTGGAGGATTGAGGACATTTTGCAATGGCGGACCAACACGAAGTCGATCTCGACTCCATAATCGACCGCCTCCTGGAGGTGCGGGGCAGCCGCCCGGGCAAGCAAGTGCAGCTGCTTGAGGCTGAGATCCGTTATCTCTGCACCAAGGCGCGCGAGATTTTCATCTCCCAGCCCATCTTGCTCGAGCTCGAAGCTCCTATTAAGGTACGACGCCGGCCTTTTTCTCCCTTCTTTCCGACTCACAACGGTCTCGCGTGACCTCTCCCGCTCTGTGGCCCCGGGCTGATTCAATCCTCCGAACAGATCTGCGGCGATATCCACGGGCAATACTACGATCTACTCCGCCTCTTTGAGTATGGTGGTTTCCCGCCCGAGGCCAACTACCTCTTCCTGGGCGATTACGTCGACCGCGGCAAGCAGTCGTTGGAGACAATCTGCCTGCTCCTGGCCTACAAGATCAAGTACCCCGAGAACTTCTTCATTCTCCGCGGTAACCACGAGTGCGCTTCTATCAACCGCATCTACGGTTTCTACGACGAGTGCAAGCGCCGCTACAACATCAAGCTGTGGAAGACGTTTACCGACTGCTTTAACTGCCTGCCCATCGCTGCCATCATCGATGAGAAGATCTTCACCATGCACGGCGGTCTGAGCCCGGACCTCAACTCCATGGAGCAGATCCGCCGCGTGATGCGCCCAACCGATGTATGTAGCCAGCATCGAGAGGCTTGGACCAAGTGCTGACCTGTTTGTGTTTCCAGATCCCCGATTGCGGCCTCCTCTGCGACCTCCTTTGGTCGGATCCGGACAAGGACATAACAGGCTGGTCCGAGAACGACCGTGGCGTCTCCTTCACCTTTGGCCCTGATGTTGTCTCCCGCTTCCTGCAAAAACACGACATGGACTTGATCTGCCGTGCCCACCAGGTTGTCGAGGACGGCTACGAGTTCTTCTCTAAGCGTCAGCTTGTGACATTGTTTTCGGCTCCCAACTACTGCGGCGAGTTCGACAACGCCGGTGCCATGATGAGCGTCGATGAGAGCCTCCTCTGCTCATTCCAGGTTTGTGATACCCACGTCCGTTTAACCCCCTGCAGCCCAGCTAACATTTGCATCCCCAGATCCTCAAGCCTGCAGAGAAGAAGCAAAAGTACGTCCACGGCCTCGGTGCCAGCAGCCGTCTCACCACTCCCCGGAAACAATCCAAGTAAATGAGCATTTATACGAACCATTATTTCTCTCTCTAGGTTCGGTCGCGGTCGATAAACAGCTCGCCTTCATCGACATCCACTCCACAGCGAACGGAACCGCCTTCGTCTTGTCAGTCCATCTGCTGCGCCTCCGCGTTTTTTTGATCGCCAAAGGGGCCACATCCCCTTCATCGTGTTTCTTTCGGCCACTCCCCGTCTTTCTCGAGCCTCGGCCGCCAATCTTGGGACATCCCCCTTCGTCACTTGCCGCCGTCCGAGCAAAATCATGTCAGTCTAGTAATGTTGCGAGCGGGAAAGGGTCGGTTGGGGAGGGGGGAACAATGGATCTTTTTGAAGGGAACGAATAACGACTCTCATTCGTCAATGTCACTCCTCTAACGAATGGCACTACAAACTGGGATGTATAGATTCGCGGCGGGCGTTTTGTTCCTTTGAGGGTAGGGAGCCTAGTGTTACGTACTTGGGTTCTGGGGAGGGACGGGAGGGAGGAAGAGGAAGGGGGTCATGACAATATGTGGCTCCTCCTTACAGCGTTGCTTGCCGCCAATCTATTTGTCTCTTCAATGGGTCGTTGTCGTATTGTTTGCTTCTGACTGGTTCTGTTTTGTTCCCACTCGGCTTTTGACCAGCTCGTCCTGGCTTGGCTGGGGAGGTTGGTGGGAAGGTGTTCTGGGGTGGAGGGAACGACAGTGTACAATTCATCGGAATCTTTGTTACGACCTCGTTAGCCTGTGTTTTGTCGGTTTAATGCCTCCCTGATGTTGTTGGTGGCTGTCCTCGGTCTGCCGCGTGCCTAACAACGGCCAGCAAGGTGTGCTGGCGTTTCGTAGACCTTCCCGTCCTCCACTCAGGGCAACGGACCTTTCAACGTGTAGGTGTCTTCCTAAGACCAGGCGGGGCGGTTAGGCATATCAATAGAGATAAGGCTAAAGCAGGATGGGTAGGACAAAGTAGGGCTCATCGTGGCACTGTGGTTACTGTCATTGATACGGTTAAAACTGTGAGTCTTTGGTTTCTCTTCTTTCCCTGCTTCCTTTTCTACAAGGCATGGACGGGGATAAATAGTAAACCACTGGGTTCAAACCTCAACTTTTCTACAGTCAGTTGAAGTTTGTAAACTCGGTGAAGGTGTAGTTTACATTCTGCTTGTGTTGATATGATGGGCTATATCACTCTGCTCCTTTAAATAGAAGGTCATCTTGTTATGATTCAAGACTAGGTTCATCATAGTGATCGGGGGAGGGGGGGGTTCCGGTATAGATACAACGAAGTTCTAACAGAGCAACTGGGTCTTCTGGCCTTCAGGATGACTTGGAGTTACGTTCAGTAGTTGTGTGACAGACTGAAGGGCAGAGTAGGTTTGTTGTGCAATAGATATCTCAAGCGTTGGTGCGTCAGTAACAACAAGCCTCGGGATCCAAGTTGCCTCGTCTGATGTTTTTCTTGTCATGGGCTACGTTTCGTGGGACGTGGGTGAGGCTCGGTCGGTCGATGTGGTGGTCAAGCCGGTGCACAGGTACGCCTAAGGCTAGAGCATGATACGACGGTGCTGTATTGGTCATGCTTAGGGAAGGTTCTTGGCCTTGGGTATGTTGAGGGGTTGAGAGCCGCCCGGGTGATGAATATCGGATAGCCTGAGACCCGTTCTCTAGTTTTCCCGCTATGAGTGCTGGCTAACAGGGCTTGCTCAATCACAGTCCTCGCACTTCTCCCGCCCTTCCTTCAGGCTACATATCTTACTCTGTGTATCAACCAACTTCCCCCCCGGCCCTGTCCCCTCCGTTCCTTCACCCACTGCCTGCCTCTCCTCTCCAACAGCACCACCCCATCCCCATCCCCATCCCCATTCCCTTTCCCACCCCTTCCTCCCTCTTCACCTCACCCCCTTCCCCACCTTCGAATAATCCCGATCCACATGCCCCAAATCCCTCCCCGGCTGCACCACGTCCCTCACCCTCCTCTTCAACTCCTTGGTCTCGGGGAAGCCGCCGTCACGCTTGCGGTCCCAGAGCACGTGGGTCTGTGTCTCCTCCACCCCTTTCACCGCATTCTCATCCTCCTGCTTCCCCTCAAACCTCCCCTCCTTCTGGGGGGTGGTGGAAGTGACGGCGGTGATGATGGACACGACAAACACGCCGCCTGTGCTGGGCTGGAGGGAGACCTCGCCGAGGGTAGAGAAGGTTTGGAGGAGTTCTTGGGCGAACTTTGTTTGTGGGTGAGCAATTGGGAGTGACAGAAAATTGGGATGTGAGTATGGGGGATGGGGATGGGGATGGAGTAGATGTGTAGGACGGGACAAAGATGAGTGAGGATAAGGAGGGCAATCTGGGGGGTGAGGAGGTAAGGAGGATGGGAAGTGGAGTGGGTAAGTGGGTGGTGGCGGGAGGATGTCTTTCCTGAACCGGTGGTGACACCGGGAGGCTTGACGAACTAGCAAGAAATGGGGTAGTGTCATGAAAGGGGACGTACATATGCGGCTCTGAGCATCCACTTGCATTGGGTGCAGAATTGGATTGTGACTCGAGGGAGGCGTGCCTCGACGGTTCCTTGTGTCGTGGTGTCAGCCATAGGGGGTGGCTTGTTGGCAGGTTTTGGGGTATTTTCGTCCATCTCAAAATTGCTCGTTGGCTAAGAGTTCGGGAAGTTGGCTGGTGCTACAATGTGACATTGAATCATCAAAGCGAGCCTCGGTGTTGATGATAGGAGAGGAATGAGCTGGCCGATGGCGGCCCGCCTACAAAAGATGGAGGTGCGTCATTTGCCCACCAAAGCTCGACACTTATCTCTTCCCCATTGATCTATCCGCATGCCTGAGACAACCTGAGCCTCAAATTTCGCTTCATGCTACCACAATATCACGCGTCACGTAACCGGCAGGCGCAATGGACACATCTATTCAATCCTGTCTCATTCACCAATCCTCATCTCATCAATCCATCGAGAAGCCATTGGGAAAATCCTGTAAACCTATATACAGAGAAAGGGAAAACGCTTGGGCAAGGTCGGTCAAGTGTGGGGAATAGACAAGAAAAATGGGGGAGAAACAAGAAAAAGAACTAAGGTATTACACGCTGAAGAGCTGCGTAGCCATCCTGCGATCCGCCCCCGGGAAATAAAAAAGGGTATGTGTAGTGGCGTAATCGTAGGAGGCCGTGCCGTCGTTCCGTCCGTTCCGTGACCTCTTCTTCCTTGCCCTGGCGAAGCTAAAAGGGTGTTGTTTTTTCGTACCGGCGATGTGGGTGATGTGGTGGTACTGGATGTTGCCCAGTTCTCCCTCCGAGAATCCATTTTGCCCTCTCCATTATCCGTGGTCCGATGCCATTATTAATCTCCGAGATGTTGTCAACGAGGAACCTGGCGGCTTCAGCGCAGCGGAAACGCTCGCACGCCGGACGAGAACACGGCCATGTCCGAGGTACGATGACATTTCCGCGATGCACGTCCGTGTGGTATTACTGGTACCAGTCGCCCTACATGACCAGACAGCATCCGCCACTCTGTTGTGGCGCGTACGGGTCCTCTCCCTTGGGGACGGGGCCCCAGACACTCGGGACCATGTAATCCCTGGTGCTGTTGCAGTAGGCGATAATGCTGAAGGGACGGGTTAGCAAATCGGCTACAGAGATCGGTTTCGCGACGTTCTACCTCTTGGATGCCTGGCTAACGGGGATGCGTTCCCGGTCGAGATCTTCCCGTAGCCGCGAGTTGAGCTCGGTCAACCTGCGGAGCTTCAGGTCGGCCATGCTCTGCTTGTTCTTCTTGATCTGTGTCGGGTCGCCGACATCGCGGGATGTGTATTGAGGCATCGTGGCTATAGGCTTCGGGGGGTCTGAAAATCGGGAGGGCTGAGGATCGCGGGCCAGGATGAGAGATGTTGGGGTGGTCTCGGGTTTCGGTAGCGCTGGTTGCTGCGCACGCGACGATGATCCCCTCGTTCGAGTCCCAGCGAGGGAGATAAAACGGCTGCTGGTGGAATCTGCCGGCGGTGCTGCTCTCGCCTGTCTTCAAGTCGGCGGACGGTAATCGCGACCAAGGGCCGTGTGCGGGTGATGGGTGGTAGTCGTGGTGCTGCTGGGCCATTCCGACGTGTCAGTCAACGAGACCTTAATTGCAATCCGTTAATTCCTTCCCCCCCGATGCCGACGTGCCCAACGCATTGCCTCCTTTTACACCGCCGACTGGGACCCCCCATCCCTTCGCTCGTGCTTGCGGCCAATGGGGTTGGCGTGATTGCTCTCGCTGGCGGTCGCAGAGCACGCAGGTTGCACGGTTTGCTCCGCGGATGGCGCAACGCGAGTGCGGCACAATCGAAAAAGCAGAACACTTACGGGCTGGGTAGAGAGCTGATACGGGGGGCGACGTGCAACGTCTGGCAGGCGGATCTGTCGACGCAGCGATTGACTGGTATTAGGGGATGTCGATGGTGGTTTTGGGTGCAGACGCCAAAGTCGAAAGTCGAAAGCTGGAAATGGGTGGATTGGATTGGCAGAGAGGCGTCCGGGAGAGGTGGAAGGGGGGCCAGCACACTGAAAGCACCGAACAGGCAGGTTCAGGAGCAGAATGGAGTGGCCCGTGCTCGACCCACACGCCCATCCGGGCAAAAAAGAAAATGAGATGGCCAGGGGGGGGTTAGATTGGGCCCGCTTTCAAACATACGATCCGTTACGCAGGCCCGCGTCTTGTCTCATTCGCCGCTCGGCACCTCTCCCGCGGCCAAAAGGCACCGCGAAAGGGCACGGCGGGTGTCTTCGGCAGCTAATGTCAACTACGACGCGAATTTTCTAGGGCAGAGCGGTACCAAAACTTACTGTTGGAGGCTTGGAGCGAAAGCGACGGGATCTTTTACAGCTGGAGGCAGGGCTGAAGCGATGGATGGGTTTGACTCGTTCGTGGGGCTCTATCTCACATAACGGATGCTTGCCAGGTGGATGTTGACGACCATTAGATGAAAGGAATTTCGTCGGACAGATGATTTGTTTCGGCTTCAGATCCGGAGCTCTACATCAATAAACCGAAGCCCCCCAGATGAACGTCGACAAGGAGTTGACTACCTAGGTAAGATATGGAAGCTTCGTCAGGCTGGTGGAATCCGTCAAGCTCCAGACTGACGGGAGCCCTGACTTCGAGTACCGAAGCCGACGAGGCAGACGTCTGTATTGCGAGAGACTGACGGCATTGGGATCTTCTTTGAGAATTGACACGGCGTCGGAGGCCCAAGCCAAAGAGTATACAATCCCCCTCACTCCGAACTCGTCCAGTTGACAATTCCTTCTCCCCTCTCTCGTTGCAACATTGATATCCCCACCATTCACGTCTCTGGAAATCCAGCCCCACCTCACCTCCCAAACAGCTCCATCCTCTCGACATCCGCGTCTCGAACCTTGCTGGATCTCAACTACAGATCCATATCATAGAGACTGGAGTAAACCACAAGACCGTCTCGAAATCCCTCAGGGCGAGAACAAATATCAAATACTCCAAAAGTTTCAAACACCGGACGCTGCCGCTTGCTTGGCTGCGCTTGATCGTCAAATCACGTGACCTGCATTTTCTGCCCACACAAATTCCAAGAAAGCTGCGCTTGCCTGGTCAGGGCTTCGACACGCATTCTCCACGAGGCGAAAAAATCTCTGGACAGCGCCAGCCAAGTCGCCAGCACCCCCTCACGCTGCCCTTGCGCTGCTCGTCAGACCTACCGTCACATCTCCTCGAGACCAGCCACCTCGCAGAGGAGATTGCCCATCATGGTGAGTTTCTAGTTCTGACTGCGATCCCCCGACTGCCCGAGCCAAATGCTGCAGGGACCACCAACAGCTTTTGCGAACACCCCCCGCTTTGAATCGTCACTCGGCCCCGTCGCCCTTGGGCCGCCTCGACTATGCTGGGAAGCAACTGGGCTGACCATATCATAGCCTCCTCCTCCCCACCAGAAACCCGAGAATGTCCTGAAGCGGGCTCACGAGCTCATTCACGAGCTCATCGGGGTCAAGCAGGCCCCGGCGGCTCTGACCCTGCTTCACGAGCACATCACGTCGAAGCGCTCCCGCAATGTCCCCATCACCTCCCTCGAGCCGGTCATGATCCTGCTCGTCGAGCTCGCCGTTGAACAGAAGAAGGGCAAGCTCGCCAAGGACGCCCTCTACCAGTACAAGAACATCGCACAGAACACCAACGTTGCGACAATAGAGGTTCGTGGGGCTTGTGGAATCGGGTGGGGGGGTCGCTTTTGCTGACTAGGCATGCAGCTTGTTTTGAAGAAGTTCATCGAGTTGGCCGCCGAGAAGGTTTCCGCTGCCCAGGCCAAGGCCGAGGAGGTCCAGTCCGGCATCGATGCCACCACCACTTCCAACGTCGAAGATCTCGAGGCCAGCGAGACCCCCGAGTCTATCCTTCTGGCCACCGTCTCTGGCGAGCAGTCCAAGGACCGCACCGACCGCGCCATTGTCACCCCCTGGTTGAAGTTCCTGTGGGAGGCGTACCGCACTGTCCTGGATATCCTTCGCAACAATGCTCGCCTCGAGCTTCTTTACCAGAGCGTCGCCATGCAGGCCTTCGACTTCTGCCTTAAGTACGCCCGGAAGACCGAGTTCCGCCGCCTCTGCGAGCTCCTCCGCAACCACGTCCAGACCGCTGCCAAGTACTCGGCTCAGATGCATGCTATTAACCTGAACGACCCCGACACCCTGCAGCGCCACCTGGAGACCCGTTTTCAGCAGCTGAACGTGGCCGTCGATCTCGAGCTCTGGCAGGAGGCCTTCCGCAGTGTTGAGGACATTCACACCCTGCTGAGCCTCAGCAAGCGCCCCCCCTAAGAACATCATGATGGCGAACTACTATGAGAAGCTTACCCGCATTTTCCTGGTCGGCGGAAACTACCTCTTCCACGCCGCTGCCTGGGCCCGGTACTACAGCCTGCTGCGGCAGTCTGCCGCTATGGTCGCCACTGGCCAGAGCAAGAAGTCCGACAACCCGCCTGCCAGCGAGGCTGATCTTCAGAAGGCTGCCACCTTCGTCGTCCTCTCGGCGCTCTCCATCCCCGTCATCAGCACTTCGCGGTCTCGCGGCGCCATGGTTGATTTCGACGAGGCCCGCAAGAACAAAAACTCGCGCCTGACCCACCTTCTCGGCATGTCCCAGGCGCCCACCCGCGCCAGTCTGTTCCGCGATGTTCTGTCCAAGGCTCTCCTCCGCCGCGCTCGCCCCCAGATCCGCGACCTCTACAACATCCTTGAGGTTGACTTCCACCCCCTGTCCATCTGCCAGAAGATCTCTCCTATTCTCGCCCAGATCGGTGCCGACGAGGAGATGCAGAAGTACATTGCCCCGCTTCAGCAGGTCATCCTCACCCGCCTGTTCCAGCAGCTCTCCCAGGTGTACGAGACGGTCGACCTCGAGTTCGTCCAGAGCCTGGCCCAGTTCCCCGAGCCCTTCCAGGTCACCCGTGGCACTATCGAGAAGTTCATCATGAACGGCAACAAGAAGGGTGATCTCGCCATCCGTATGGACCACGCCACCGGCGTCCTCAGCTTCGATGTTGATGTCTTCTCCTCCGCCAAGGCTGTTCACGCTGGCTCGGCTGCCGGTTCCGCCGAGAGCGAGACTGGCTCCGTCCAGCGCCTCCAAAGCACCCCCTCGCAGATTGTTCGCTCTCAGCTTACTCGTCTTGCCGAGGCCCTCTTTACCACCTGCCGCTACATCGATCCCTCTTTCAATGAGGCTCGTATCAAGGCTCGTGATGCTGCCCTCGCTCGCGCCAAGTCTGGTGCTGAGAAGGAGCATCTCGAGATCCTTGCCAGGAAGGAGATCATCCAGAAGAGGAAGGACAAGGCTTCCGAGGCCCAGGCTCAGAAGGATAAGGAGGCCGCTCGCAAGAAGGCGATGCAAGAGCAGGCCTTGCAGCAGGCTGAGGCTCAGCGCCTGGCTGAGGAGCAGAGAATCCGCGAACAGAAGCGGATGGCCAACGAGCGCGAGCAGATCAAGAGGAAGGAGGTCGAAAGCATGCTCAAGGATATGAAGCTTGATGACATTGAGCTCGAGGATCTCGATAACCTTGACAGCAACAAGATTCGCATGATCAAGCTCCAGCAGCTCGAGCGGGAGAAGAACACCATCTCCGAGAAGATGCGCATCACCGGCAAGCGCCTCGACCATCTGGAGCGCGCCTTCAGGAAGGAGGAGGCCAAGAAGCTTCCCGAGGACTATGCCAAGCAGCGCGAGCACGACCTCGCTGCCTACGAGGTTATCAAGGCCCAGACCCTCAAGGATGCCGAGGCCAAGCACAAGGCCGATCTGGAGCTCAAGCACCGCTTGACCCGTCTCATGCCCTTCTACGAGGAGTTCCGTGCCGACCTCCACGAGCGCCGCCGCGATATGTTCGAGAAGCGTCGTCGCGATGCCGAGCGCGAGCTGGAGAAGCAGGTCACCCAGCGGAGGAAGGAGTACCGCGAGCGCAAGCTCCGCGAGAAGCGCGAGCGCGAAGAGAAGGAGCGTGCCCTCCGCGAGGCCGAGGAGCGCGCCGCCCGCGAGAAGGAGGAGGAGAAGCAGCGGCTCGAGGCACGTCGCGAGGAGATGGCCAGGCTCAAGGAGGAGCGCGAGAAGGAGCGCGAGCGCGCCAGGGAAGCCCAGGCTCGCCAGCAACAGCGCGAGGAGGAGGCCATGGCCCGCCGCCGCGCCGAGAAGGCCGCCCCGCCCCGGTCCCCATCCGCGAGCGCGCTCCCGAGCCGGTCGCTGCTGCCGGTGGCGCCCCGCCCGTCTCGCCCTTGCTGGCAACAGGCCCAGCTGGCGTGAGCGCGAGGCGGCCAAGGCTGCTGGTGGTGCTGCGCCCGCCTCGGAGAACGCCCGCCCCGGCGGCCCCTGCGCGGGCTACCCCCCTCCTGCCCCCATGGAGCGCACCGAGTCCAACGACCGCGCCCCTGCGGCCGGTGGCCCGCCCCGTCTCCAGCTCGCTGGCAAGCAGGGCGGTTCCAGCTGGCGTGACCGTGAGGCTGGCAAGACGGCTACCCCGCCGCCTGCCGCCGAGCGCGCCCCCATGCCGCCCCGCGTCCCGTCTGGCCGTGCCGAGAACAACAAGGAGGCTGCGCCCGCGCCAGAGCCCCTTAAGTCTAGCGGAACCGCGGGCAAGTGGGTGCCGAGGTTCCGTAGGGATGGTGGGAACTAAGAGTGGGATATGGAATGGTCATGATAGATGGATGGATGGAGATGAAAACTGGATGGAGGGTTGGTGGGAGGGTTTTCACTCGTTAGGTGGTAGGAAGGAATGTCGTACTATGCACAATTTGGAGTTTGTTCTTTGCCATTCCCTTCGTTTGGGGGTCATCTCATGAAGTCTGTGTGTGGTCTGCCTGGCTCGGGTTTTTTTTTTGTGTGATCTGGTCCCTTCATTTACTGCTTGTGTTGCCAGGCAGGCGGGTAAAGCATGTAGAGTAACATCCGTCAGGTCACCTACGACGGTCGGGTAACATGGTGGTTGGCGACGGGCGGTGGGTAAAGACAGGCGGTAGGTGGGTAGCAGCTAAGAATGGTCAAAAGAGGGTTTGTTTTTGAGGCTCTTTACGAAGGGGTTTCTTGCTTTGTGAGGGTGGTTGAGTGTATCGTTGGCCCTTCGAGAAAAATCTGTTGCATGGTGTAGAAGAGACCCAATCACACCCGGAGGTATGTCTCCGTGCCGGAGAAAATCCATCAACACCCGCTTTCTGTGTATCGCCAACCACGACAAAGAACCTGCTGACAGGTCGTGGCGGACGATGATCGACGGCTATCTTCGCGTAGTGGTATCACCAGTTTCCCGCTTGGTGGTTGGATGTTGGAATGTGTAGCTAGGTAGGTAGGGAAGAAACTACCTACTCTTGAGTTGGGCAAGTCTATATGATACATCTTCTAGGCTCCGAGTGTCAACAAGCGGATGGTCGTCCTAAGTGGTCCTGGTGGTTCGGTGTCCTTGCAGTGAATCTGTCGAAGTGGACTGGAAATGGAACTGATCGACATCCTCCGGGGAGTGCTGCCGGATCGGCGACATCCCTGGACAGCATCGGAGAGAGTGGGCCTGAAGCTTGGTGCTAAAGTTTGGGTTAGGGTTTTGTTGATTGTTCTAGACTCGTTGGTCCATGGACTGACTCGCTCACTCAGTGGGAGTGGTGAGTAGTGGGAATGGTGAAAAGGGTGGGAAGTGTGAAAAGGAGGGGGAGAGGTAAAAATGTGGGTTTAAGAATTGAGACAGTTTGTTGTTATGGCGGTTGCTGTTTGGTCATTTGGCTGGAGTTCTGAACGTTTTCAAGTTCATGCAATTCTCCTGGCTGATCATCAACTTGATCAAGATGGCCGCGGCATTGCGTCAATCCATGGTCTGGATGAATCTTATGTGCTCTGAAAGAACTGGGTTTTGATGAAGAGATATTGAAGCTGCCTCATGAAAAAAAAAAAAAAGGGGAAGGGGTGCTGCTTTTCTCAACCCTCTCTACATGTGCTGTGCTTGAGTGTTAGGACGGCTGTGAGAGCGAGGAGAGATCAATTAGGATACAAATGCCAGCCAAATAAGAGATTATGGTCGGGTTGGATATGTTTGATCCGTTCTGGGGTTCAGTTGATCTCTCAATGTTTGACGGTTCTGTCCCAGTTTGTTTCTCCGGCGAGTCATCGAGTAAAATCACCGCTCGAGATTGGCGAGGGGCAGAGGCTGGCTCACCTGAGGCAGGCTACGGTGTAAAAAACGCACCGTGCGCGTGGACCGAAGGAGAAAGGCTGGTAGGCACGGCCGATGTGTCCGTGAGGCTACTCGTTCTCTGCTTGGTGTTGCTACGAGGTGCATATGTATCCATGGGATGTTGAAGGCGGCTGCAGTTGGCTTCCATTTGCTGCAAGTGAAGCGGGGACGGAGAGTCTTGCGAGGGCAGGGGTCGTTGGCAGGGCGTGATGGAGGACAACAAAAAGATGCCGGCTGTCAGATTTTACGGTCGGGCCTCTGGTGAAGTGTGGACAAGTGCATTGGAATCTCCTGATGTCGACCGGCCTGTGCAGCTGAGGGCGTCGCTTGCTCGACCCGTTTTGGATGTTGGGCTTCAGCCCTAGCGTCAATAGTCTCATCTGGCGCATGCAACACGGTGGACGCCGATGACAACACCGCGTTTGCTGTATGCTAAGTGGAGAATGCTGGCTTGAACATGGCATTCTGAACAGATATTCAGACAATCCAAGTTGTTGAGTCTTTGGAAAGCAACTCGAAATGATGTCTCAGATGAGGACGTCTCCGTCTCAGCCCCCCTCATCATGTTCTCCTTTTTCGAGTGCCACGGCAACACCAATGTCTGCCACTGCCACTCTTCGGAAATTGGTGGGCTGCAGCCCAGTGAGACGCTCGCTGCAAGAGCAACAGCCGTCGCCACGTCGCGATGGCACGCACCCAACGGGCTCATTCGCCAGCATGTCAACACGAGCGGGCGTAACGCTGCTCGCTGCCGGAACGGCCTAGAGCGTTGCTTGCTGGTACTTCGTAGGCATAGCAATAAATATCCATGCAGACTGCTTCAATACTGCACCGTGTAACTGGACTGGTGAGAGGGTTGTCAGCT
This sequence comes from Collariella sp. IMI 366227, assembly GCA_027946355.1. Classification (NCBI taxonomy): domain Eukaryota; kingdom Fungi; phylum Ascomycota; class Sordariomycetes; order Sordariales; family Chaetomiaceae; genus Collariella; species Collariella sp. IMI 366227. Next base: position 689,055 of record JAPEUS010000012.1, read on the forward strand.
AAAAATAAGGCCAACGGAAAATAAATTGCCGAGGCTCTGCAAACCCAGGTTTCTGGGTCTTTCCCGGCGGGACGATACCGTGCGCTGTCGGGAGCCGAATAATGAACACGAGCAAGGCGGAACTGAGACAATCGTATGGACTCGATATCGGCAAGATGCCGTGTTGTTTGTCACCGGCTCAGCCGGCAACCTGCGGCCAAAGTAAACGCTCGCAGTTAGAATTTTGGTGATGGTGAGTCGAAGACGGTAAGGGCTCATGAAGAAGAGAGAAGCATAGAAGCTGAAAAGAGGGGCTGCAGTCGGCAAGTTCGGGGTCCAAGCTGGACAACAGGGGCGCAGAATCTTGTGATGGGCCAGAATCACTGGCCCCTGTCCCGCTAATGCAGGTACGTAGCAGTCCACCAATCGCAGGGAGGGCTCGAACATCGTCGCTTCCCTTTTCGTAATGGTGCCTGACCTGATCGTTTTTCCATTCCCACCCGATCCAGCTGTGTTCTTTCCCGTTTCCCTCGACCCGGGCACTGTCCCTGGCCGACGATGGTCCCCGAGTTGAACACCAACAACACAAGGCGATGCCACCCATGGCGCCCATGGCTCACCGTCTGCAACTGTCGTCTGACCACGCGAGCCGCTGAGGACGAGCGCGTCGAGAATGGCTGGCAAGACAAGGACACCCCAGCCATCTTGCCTGAGTCTGCTGTTCGTTACCGTTCACATCCTCGGCGTCGTCCTTCGAGCCGGTTCTCTGCGCGCCTCATCCACAGCGTCTGACAGCTCAGCTCTTGTCCAAGCGCCTTAGCGTCGGGCTGTTCCAAAAACAGATGCCGGGAGTGCGTGGAGAGTCCGCCCTATCCCGGCATCGCCAGCCCGACCTGGACCCGGCCAAGCATCTGTCTCGCTAGTGCCCAGCCCATTCGACGCTTTTCGCCCAGCCCCGGTCCAATAGTTTGCGGCTGTTCCCATTTGCTCTCCCAGATGTGATGGCCTGCATAAAAGAATCGGCTTCCCCAGACTCTGGGGACGCCTCCCTTTTTCTCTCCAGGGTCTTCATCTCCAACGGCAAGTGAAGATCTCCTGATCTCGCCTTGTCGATCCGCTCGCTCCGGCACTTCTCTCGCTCCCTGTGCTGTTGCCCCCAACCAGCCTTCGATTCTCCTTCACCATGGCCGCTCTCCGGACTATGGCTGCCGCCATGGCAGCGGTGGCTCTCTTCGGACGTGTTCAGGCCACCGAGGTCCCTCTTCCGCCCTGCCTGGACCCCTTCCAGCCCTTCGTCTACTCCGGCTGCTTCAAGGAGAACAGCGGCGTGCAGGTCTTGCCCTACCGCAGCCCTGCCACTCCCGATGACATGACCGTCGAGAAGTGCGTCGCTGAGTGCAAGGGCAACGGCTACCGCTATGCCGGCCTCACCTACTACGGCGTCTGCTACTGTGGTCAGACTGTCAACGGCCCCAAGACTGAGGAGGCCCAGTGCAACCACCCCTGCAAGGGCAACCCCGACCAGGTGTGCGGTGGCGACAACAGCTTCTCTGTGTACCAGGATCCCACCTTCGAGCCCATCGAGGACGTGACCATTGAGGACTACGACTCTCTTGGCTGCTGGACCGACGAGTCGAGCATGGGCCGAGCCTTGGTGTACCGCCAGGACAAGGTCGACGGCGCTAGCCTGACCACCGAAAAGTGCCTGCAGGCTTGCCGTGATGGTGGCTTTCCCTTCGCTGGTACCGAGTTCGGTGGTGAGTGATACCCAGCCATGCATCTCTTGAGAATGGCATCTCTGACATGTACACAGGCGAGTGCTACTGTGGTGTGGTGATTGGCAATGACACTTATGCGGCCCCTGCCGAAGAGTGCAACATGCCTTGCAACGGCAACTCTGCTCAGACGTGCGGTGGCCGCGGCCGCCTGAACCTCTTCGTCGCCGACGAGCTCAAGTCGCTCCAGCCCTGCGGCTACGAGCCCCCTGTCTCGAGCAGCACCACCCTGCCGGCGACCACTGAGACCTCGACATCTGTCGTCCCCCCTGAGTCTTCGACCACCGTCATCGAGACCTCCACCACCTCTGTCGAGAGCTCCACCTCTGTCGAGAGCTCCACCTCCATCCAGAGCTCCACCTCCATCCAGAGCTCGACCACCCTCCCCCCGACGTCCACCACCGCCCAGACCACGTCCACGACCACCAGCAGCTCCGCGTGCGTAAGCACCACCGTCGTGCCCCCCGAGTGCGAGTACAAGTGCGGCAACTGGTGCTCCACCCCCCTGCCCGACTGGGACGACGTCAAGACATGCAAGGGCGCCTGGTCCAACTGCGCCCTGCAGGTCGCCTCGTGCTTCAAGCGCGCCGGCTGGCCCGAGGTCCTTGACTGCTTTGACTTTGGCGAGTGGTGCGCGGACGTCGCCAAGTACTGCGACAACCCGGCCGCGGCGGCTGCGCAAGGGCGATTTCTGGGGCAAGAAGCCCCAAGGGCGGGCCCAATCCCCCAAGACCATCACCATCACCACCACCTGCGCACCCGCCACCACCAAGCCCGCCACCACCACCAAGCCCGCCACCACCACCAAGACCAGCACCACCACCAAGTGCCCCGTCCCCACCCCAACCAACATCTGCCAGCAGCCCTCCAACCCGTACTACGGCTACGGCCCCGGCAAGCCCGTCGGCGGCATTGAGATGCCCGTCGTTACCTGCAACGACCTCGCTGAGGACTGGCCGCACTACCCCTTCAAGCAGTACAACGACGTCGAGTCCCGCAAGTGCCGCAAGTACCCGCGCAACGGGTGCACGAATGCGTGTGCCGATGCCTGCAAGGAGCAGTATGAGGACTGCGTGGAGGTGTATGCGGAGGGGGTGCAAGCGGAAGCCGAACCGTGGTCGTGATGCCGAGGAGAAGAAGAACTTCTTCGAGTTTGCGAGCAGCGTGGAGAAGAGGACGTATAGGTGGAATGATTCGTGGGGTGGCGCGGTTGACAAGTGCAAGGCTCAGTATAGCGATTGTTTGAGGGTCAATAGAGGCGTGACGGGGGCTGGGAAGTGCCCTAAGTTTAATGGCTGGTAGATTGGGTGAGGTCTGAGGAAGGGGAAGAAAAAGATGTGAAAGGGAGGGGTATTGAAGAGGGGTTGTGAGACTTTGGGGAGGTTTGGGGATAGCGTTCTTACACTCCTTGGTATACCCATAGATTAATATTTAGTGTCTGTTGTCAACCTCTTCTTGCTCTCCCAGTGTATCCCCGTGGTATCTTAGTTTCCTTACTGCTAAGGGGAAAACCGGTTGACCCGGTGACCCCGCGCTTATTTCTCCCTTTCTTGTAATGTCAGAGTATCCAAGACCAAGCAGATAAGAACCTTTGTTGCTTTAGGGTAGTTATTCAAATGCTGCTTCAAGTCAGACTTTGATCCAGTTAGACCCAAGCTTTGGGTCTATCGGAGCATCTATCTTTTCCCCTGTAGAATTGCAGTCTCGTTTTATTTGAGACCAGCACCATCTACATTTCTCGTTTTTTATTTTATTTTTTTAGACGGGTAGCTAGTTGTGCCTCATACCACACTGTCTTGACTCCTTTTTGTTGTCCCTATCATCTTAAAAACAAATTTGAACTGCCAATTCTCCCCATTTTTTTTTCAACGAGCAGGACGAAGCAGCATGGTTTCGCATCGGGGGTGTGGAAGTGCTGCGGAGTTTGTTATTGTCATTAAATTGAGACACCTTCTCTGATTTGACGAGCTCGCTCAAATTGAAAAGGACCACGGGAGTGTTCACTTCTTTTTCTGTTTCTCCTTTTTTCTTTAATTTTTCTCTCCTTTTTTCCCTTTTGTCAACGATTGCGGTGTGTCAAGAGTAAAGTCGTAAATGTCAACATGGAAGAGTTTGAAGAGGCTGGCAATTCCGTCACATTATGGAGCAGTTGAACAGCAGAGTGAGATAGGGAGACTTTGACTCTTAGGTGAGGGCGACGCAGGAGATACATGTATTGATGGGCTGTTAAAGTTGGGCTGCCAATTACGGGATGGTAAGTATTGGTGTGAATGAAAAACGGTTTCAATACTAATCATGTCTTTGGACATTGAGCTAGATGAGTAAGGAGTTCATGAGGTGGAAATACCAACTAGGCGAGATCGGGGAGATGAAGTGAGCAAACCAGCTGGGTGTTTATCATGCTAATACGATGCTTCCACAGCTTGATCTCTTTATCGAGTACTCTATCCACAGTGTGCAGCAGTGAATTTTATACTTGTTTGTCTTGACGATATCAATGTTGTGACGACAATGCTAGTCCCACGGCATCCATCATCGTTTCGTTCATTGTTGTCATTAATACATGGTTCCAGGGTCTTCTTCGTGACCTCTACATTGGAGATGACAGAGCCGAATCTCCAAAGCATGCCAAGCCATTCCATGCGGCCATCAAATTCATTTATTCCTAGCTCTATATCATGGTACATGTAGTTGTCCCTAACTCTGGAAGCTAAAACAGGCTGTCGGGCTAGGCGTCTTGACCTGATCTCGAGCTGCATTATTTCTCAGGTGCTAAGAAAAACATTTGAAGCATACACCTCGAGGCAGCAACCTCGCCCTAGGCTCTGATCTTCCATGGCGTGACCGCAAGTTCAAATCAAAATTGGGAGACTTCTAGCTGTCCGTCTGAAGTTGGCTCTTGAGGGTCTTGCCATGGCGGGAAGTGGGGGTCGGAGAACAGGGCCCAAGCAAGGCTGTTACGTTGGTAACAGACTGTTGCGAAGGACGGTGTGTTTTAAGCACCCTCAAGCGACCCATCTATCGATAAAAACAGTATGATAAGACCTTAATAGAGTGTCTTCTAAAGGGTCTGTTTAAGGGGGTGTCAACCTGTTGAGGGAAACAGTCTGTTTGATCCCCAATAGTCTGTTTGAAGGGCTGTATTTTGGTGGTAATTATTGATAAAAGAAGACAAGGTTAGGGTTTCCCTCCAACGCTAGCGAAAAGATATCGTGACGCGTGGAAGTCGAACGCGCGACCTGGGTTGACAAAAGCTGTGACATAAATATCACATGATACTATTCACGGGAGACTACAATGAGGGAAAGTAATAGTGGAAGTACCGGTTTATATACTCCCCACGGTAGGAAGATGGGCCGAGGGTAATTGACAGCAAGAACAGTGAATTTCGAATGCAACAGTTGGCTTTGAGGGCAACAGTGCCAGAACAGTCGGTTTCGACAGGAAGAGTGCCAGATTGTCTGAGTCAAGCGAAATTGAATATTCGGTTGGGCAATGCTGACTCTGCCAAAAACAAGGTATTCTTCCACCAAAACTCTGTCCATTGAATACTCTGGTCAGGCAGCCTCAGCATGTTCGCCTGGAAAGATTGTTACAAGCCTGTTGCAGGGGCCAACAGTCTATTACCAAAATCGAACACCCTGTTACGGTTCTAACAGTTTTGCAACACACTGTTCTCAGACAGCCTCCCTCCCTGCATGTTGGCATGGTTGAATCCGACGACCCACAGTCAATTGGCCAGGGTCTCAAAGCCAATTGAGAATCCCTGCAGGGCGAACTTGGCAACAAGCTATCTCGGTGGACTGTGCTGCTATCTCCGGTAGCTTGACCACCATCGGCATCAAAGAGAAACTAGAATAATGAGAATGAACATGATATTGAACAACGGAGACTCGAAAGATCTCAAGAGAACCCAAAGCAAAGAGGGGCTTGGAATGATAAGGGAGCTTGAGTGATATCGTCAGCACAGTCCATTTACACTGAGAGCTTTGACCAACGCCTAAATCGGTCCGGTACCCGCCAAATCCAAATCGCCGCGTCTTGGCAGAATCCCAACAATTGCGCTCTCTTCAGCGCATCGCCCGTCCATAAAACATAAAAAGGTCCACCATCGCAACAACCCAAACGGGTCCACACACTTACATCGCCATCATGGCATCATTTGCTGCAGCATGCCGCCTGTCGGCCCGGTTGGCGACGAGAAAGATCCAGCAGGATGGTGTGCGAGGTTGGTTCAGCTTTCTTTTGTCGGCGTCTCTTTTGTCGAAAGTCCGCAAGCTCACAGCTCCATGACGCAGGCTTCCGGACATCGGCTGCTGCCCTGGCAGCCCAGAATTTTACGATGCCTGCCCTCTCGCCGACCATGACCGAGGGCAACATCGCGGCATGGCACATCAAGGAGGGCGACAAGTTCGTCGCCGGCGATGTCCTGCTTGAGATCGAGACCGACAAGGCGACCATGGATGTCGAGGCGCAGGAGGATGGCATCATGATGAAGATCATGCAGGGTGACGGCAGCAAGGGCGTGCAGGTTGGCACGCGGATAGCAGTCCTTGCCGAGGAGGGCGATGACATTAGCTCCCTCGAGATTCCCGCCGAGGAGACCTCGCAGTCGACAAAGGCCGCCGAGGCCCCCAAGACCCAGACCCCGACGACCCCGAGCCCGAGGCCGCGCCCTCCTCGACCGCCGCCCCGACCGCTGCCGCAAAGCCCGCTGGAAAGACGTCGAAGCAGAAATACCCCTGTACCCGTCCGTTGCCCACCTCGTCAAGGAGAACGGTCTGGATGAGTCCGCTGTCAGCCAGATCAGCCCCACCGGTCCCAACGGCCGTCTCCTCAAGGGCGATGTCCTTGCCTTCTTAGGCAAGATCAACCCCAAGACCCCCTCCGAGATCTCCTCCCGCTTCGAGAAGGCCTCCCACCTCGACCTGAGCAACATCAAGGTTGCCAAGGCTCCCGAGGCGAAGAAGGCTAAGCAAGCCGCCCCTGCGCCGCCTCCGGCCCCAGTCAAGGCGACGGTGTCTCTCCCCGTCTCCCTCTCAGCTGTCATTGAGGCTCAGAGGAAGATTCAAACGTCGCTCGGCGTGACCCTTCCGCTCTCGACCTTCTTCGACCGCGCCTTCGAAGTTGCCAACGACGAGCTCCCGCTCCCGAAGGGCTACCAGCCGACGGCGGACGAGCTGTTCAACCAGGTTCTGGGGCTGGACAAGGTTGCTGGTCCCAGGGTGTCCCGCGGCCACTACGTGCCGCAGATTACCGCGCTCGCGCCCGCGTCGCCTCTCTCCCGTCCTGCGGCGGCTAGTAAGAAGGCCGACATCTTCGATATCCTCGCCGGGTCGAAGCCAAAGTCGGCCGTCAAGAAGACCGCCGTTCTGCCCGGCGCGTCGATTGGGCCGAATGTCTTCAGCCTGCAGGTTCCCAAGACCGAGGAGAGGAGGGCAAAGGTCTTCCTTGAGAGGATCAAGGTTGTTCTGGAGAACGAGCCTGGGAGGTTGGTGCTGTGAGGAGGAGGAGGAGGATGATGTGATGTACGGTGTTGGGGTGGTGTAAAAGGGTAATTAAATCAGGTAGCATAGATCTCTTCGTTGGTTTTAATCGGACAGGTCACGACCTCATTCGGTGTGCAGTATTCTCGAAACATCACGCAAGGAGCTGCCAGTGCTCACTCCTAGAACAGCTAAACGGTGATAAATATCAAACTACCTCCTTCCTGGCTCAAAAGCAATCCGTTTTGGCCTGCAGACGCTCCGGCCATTACTGTGCCCAACCAAGAAGAAAGGGAAAAATCAAATCCCACCCGTTCTCAGAGAGCCTCCTCCTCGATATCTTCCTCCCACCCCTCCCACCCAACGTTCTCATCCCACCCATTCGGCCTCGCCGTCCTCAGATGCCCTACCCTGACCCCTCAATCTCAACTGCCTCCTCGGCCACCTCAGAACCCCCAAATCCCTTACTCACTGCGCTCTGCATCATCCTCTCCCCCTCAAAAATATGCGGCACCGCCCGCCTCATACTCACCAACGCCCTCCTCCCAACCTCATCCACGGAATCATAATGCCGCAACCCAAAGAAACCCCATCCCCTCCCCGTCTTCCCTCTCATTCATCCCAAAACCCCCTCAACCTCTCCTGCTCCACCCCGGCAACTCCCCAACCCCATCAAAACCACCAGCGCCGCCACACACCCCAACGCCCCGTCCCATAATCCGACATCGGAAACGGCGGCACCACCGGCTCGTTCTCCCCAACCCCATAAACCTCCCTGCGCAAACGCCACCCCGGTCACACAATCCGCTATCTGCTGCCACCCCGGCCGCGCCGCCCACTCGCTCTCCACCACCCCGCTCCCGAAACAGTCCTCGGCAACGTACACAAACCCTTTCCCCTGCTCCTCCCCAGCCCGGCCAACACGTCGGGGCCGTACCCCAACCGCGCAAGCGCGCCGGGGCGGTAGCCGTCGATGAGCACGTCTGCGTCGCGCAGGAGGGTTTCAAATGCGGCGCGGTCGGTGGAAGATGTCTTGAGGTCGAGGTGGATGGTGTGTTTGCCGGCGTTGACATCGAGCTGGAAGAATGGCACGTCCGGGAGGTGCGGGGAGGTTATCTTGAGAACGGAGGCGCCGTGCGCGGCGAGGGAGCGCCCGATGGTGGGGCCCGCGATGACGCGGCAGAGTTCGAGGACTTTGATGCCCTTGAGAGCGTGCGTGTTGGGGGTGGTGGTGGACAGGGGAAGGGAACGGGCGGGGTGAGGTGGGTGTCGAGGGGTTGGGGCGCACGGTGAAGGGGAGGGAGAGGAGGGCGCGGCCGTGGGGGTGGAGAGGAACTGGGGGTAGGTGAGGGCCTGGATACCGGCTTGGTTGTGGGTTGTGTTGAGGGCGTCGAGCTCGGCAGCGGTGTGTTGGCTGACGGCGGACTGGAAGACGGCGATGATGTCGTGGTAGTTGGTGAGGAGGGGTTGGAGGTGGGGAGGTTGAGCATGGTGAGGGTGGGGTCGGGGTTGAGGGAGCCGTGGATGTGGTAGTATTCGTTTTTGTTCTTGGTTTGGTAGAGGTTGGCAGACATGCGCCGGTAGAGGACGGACTGGGCGCGGTTGAGGTCCGTGTCTGAGGGGGGTTAGTTTTTGGGGTTTCTTTGGGGGTTTTGGATGAGGGCTTACCTGGAATTTTGTCCTTCACTCGCGGGTCTCCCTTGCCCATGCCGTCGAGAGTGGTGAGGTAGGACCCCATGAGGAAGCCCGTGACTCTATCCATGTTGACGCGGATCTTTCTGCTCTTCTTTCCGGACCGAAGCTCGATGATGGCACCGGCTAGCAAGCCCTCGAGGGCTTTGATGGCTGCGGCTAGTTCCTGCTCCCGGAGAGGCGTAGGGAGGTGTACCTCGTCCCCCTTTTCTGACGTAGCACTGAACTCGACCGCGTTGGGAGACAACGATACTGATTCTGGGAGCTCGGTATGGCACGCTTCAAGCAACGTCTCGAGAGCATTTCGTGCCCCAGCGGACACGGAGTGCCGCGCAGGGGTTTGGACGACCTTGGCCGTTGAACTGGAGTCCTTTCGAAATGACATGATGCGCTGCCAACACCGAAATGCTGAGAGAAGAACACCTTGCTGTGATACATGGTCGGCGCTTTGGGCATATATAGGGTCTTTCTCGAGCGCACTGTTCCATGTCCAGCTGGACGAGGATGTTGATGTCATTGTTACCGTAGGCGCCATGATCCCGAGTGGTGTGAGCATGTTGAAAGAGAAGCAAAAGGGGCACCTGATAGGGACGGCGACGTGGTTGTCTATATAATTACCCGTGTATGCACTATCCGACGCCTGGGCATGATGGTGATCGCAACACCCGGTTGGTCATGGGCGTACTTTACACATTATCCCAGAAGGACCCTGGTGAGACCCGCAGCTATGGGCGGATGATGTTAAGAGGGCTCAGGAGGCAAGGTGATACCCGGCGCTTGTTGACCGCGACAAAGAATCAGGAACCGAGGAAACATCGCCGCATCCATGACGACGGCGGAGTCTTTGTTTCCCCACGCATCGGCGGGACCTGCCCCCAGTTCCAGACGCGGAGATGGTCCGACGGAGGCAACGGCTGCGATTGGAGTCATGATTACCGTGAACCCACGTTCTCTGCTCCTTTCCGACCGACTGCGTCGTTAGCTAGGCCCGAGGGACCCCGAGGGGCTGGCGATGCATTGGCGAATCCCGTGTCTCGCGCACCACGTGCCCTCGTCAAGCCGCTCCACACTAGGTACAGGAGCGATGATGGCGGGAGGAGGGGAAAAGGGGGTGTGTGGCTCGGCCCGGCCTTCTTTGTCGGGCCCTGGCAGAATTTCCTGTTGCAAGACATCCTGTGGCGTGCGAGCAAGTCACGGTGAGACCCGGGCTCTGATCACGCGGTCGACGAGATCCGACACTGTAACGAGAGGCAGACGGTGACCCTGAAAAGGCTTCCAGCGGAAGAAGGGAGGTTTCAAGTGCCTCACCGCGAGGGTATTGGGACGGCAGTCACACAGCGACATCATGAACTGGTGGGGGGTGGACCTGTACCCCAGACACACAGGCAAGGCGTTGGTGGTCGGGCGGGATCTGTGGGGTTGGTGTCTGTGTAAGATGGTTGGTCGAGATGAAGGCAACCAGGGCGGCTCCCTTGTTCCCAGCGTTCCCGGATCTGGGGAAAGATGCAGCACTGGTCGGAGGAGACGTGGGGAGAGCATCCCTGCTTGGTTGGTGGTGTCCGCGGGAGTCTGGATGGAGGCACGAAGTACCAAAGTACCTCCAGACACCCAGATCCCAGCCGAGGCAGGTGTTGTCGGGAGGAGGCTGAGCTTGGCGAGCGTGTTGGTCTGGGCTGTTAGCTTGGCTGGCTGGTTGTCGGCAACGCGACACGGCGATGGTACGCGCTGATCGACCAGAGATCGCGGGATGGTGGCTCCTCCAGCCGGGACTCACCGTCTTGGGCTGGAGTTTTCTGCGACTCCGTGGTAATTGTCCGTCATGTGTATGACCTGCAGCTCCGAGATCTTGGGAGGCACCTGGCTCTGGTTGGCGAGCAGGCGTCGGCGTGCTGGCCAATGTCCGTCACCCTGTCTGGGCTGGTGTTGCTCAAGCGGTCTTCTGTCGGGGAAGACAGCACCCTGGCATGGATTGCCCAAACTGAGGTTCCGAGAGCAAATCCATACCGCCCGGGGTGGCTCCAGCCGGCGGCGAGTCCACCTTCCGCCATCGTGGGGGAGATCTTAACCTCGAAGGGACTCCCGTCCAGGTTTGTTGAACCTGGAAAAGATGGATGGAAGTTCCAGGGACAGGAAGATCAGGAAGATCAGGGTTGTTCTGTGGGCAATTCGGTTAGCCTGCCCGAGAGCCCCGCCCGAGCTTCTGTGGGGATAGTGGCTGCCCCACTGGCAACGGCGAGCTTAGGCGGGGTTAGGTGCGCTATCCGACGCCTCTCACGCCTCTCATGCCTCTCGCCACGATGTTCCTTCCTGGAACCTGAACCAGCAACAGCCAAACCTGAGGGCGTGCCTTTCCAGGGGCCATTCTGTCTTGCAGCTCTCCTTTACCTTCCCTTTCAGACTTTTTGTGCTTGCCCACAAATCTCGGCTCAGTAAGTTTTTTGCCATCTTTTTCCACATTTTCATTTTACTCGTCCGGATTTGTGGGCTTTCGAAGTCGACGATGTCCCAGCCGACAAGCCCCCAGAACCCAAAGATGGCCGGCCAGCACGCCACACCAACTGCAGACCAGAGGTGCATGTTGAAATGATGCGTCGCACAACGCGCCCAACCCCAGACTTTCAACAGCGCGGGACTCGCATGGACCAAGCTGAAAATGGACGGGATGGATGAGTGGATGAGTGGATGAGTGGATGTGTGTATTGGTGTGTGCTCCCTGAGGTTCGGTTCAGTTCGTCTCAACCTGCCTCGTCTCGGAGCCGCTCGCGACGCTCACGTCTGGCTTGGCGCTCCTCAGCAGTTTGTCTTTCGAACAACCTTGGAACAGCCTGGTAACACCGAAACCGCGCCACGAGACCAAAGTCGCTGTCTGGTTGTCCAATGCGAGCCAGATGGACTTGTCCTCGCCGTCAATCACAGCTGCAGGCCTGACATCTCGTCCGTGTGTTGGGAATTGCCCTACCTATCGCCATCCTCCCTCCCCGTCTGAGTTCGGCTTGCTGGATGGCTGGTCGTTATCGACCGCGTCTGGCCCCATTCCCCGGCATCCCCGTCTCGCTACCCGCCTCATGCAGCCGCGGAGAATCCACTGGCGACGCGTTATCCAAGTACCTGGAACCGCGTGTCACGAGCACCGAGCCTGGAGGTCGCTGGCCGGAGGCGCGCCAGTCACTGCCTAGCATCTGCATCAGGCAGATCTTGGGCTCTGAACAGTCTCGCCTCCCAAAATCTCTTCCCTTGAGTCCGTGTTGGGGGATTATTGAGGTCCGGGTTCTCATGACTTGCATATTCGCTGATTCTTCCCGTTCAGTGCAATGGCTTGAAACCTTGCCAAACCTGTCTCAGGAGGAAGTTGATGTGCTGCTACACGCCAAATAGCGCCTCGGACCATGTTGCCGAATCTGCTGCGTCACCAACCAAGCGGCGCCACCTCGAAACGTCCCCTCCTTCCATCCCATCCGCCCTTGAGGCATCAGAAGCAACATCTCCTCTAGGCCGGGAAACAATGCAGTCTTGGGATCAAGCCCGGAAGGCTGAGCAGCAGGCAGGGGACTCCTCGATGTCGGGGGTGACAGCACAACTGCCGCTCTCCATCCCCGTTCCCGAACATGTCCGACAAGGATCGTTCCACACCTTCAAGCGGCTACCGAACCGTAGCAACGCCAATGGCTTATCCGAAGAGACCAACATCTACACGGAAACCAGGATGCTCCAGGACCAAACCGGTCGTCTTCGTGAGTTTCCCGTTAATGCGCTGTGAACCTTGGAACGGTTCCCTCTAACTCGTTTTTTAGTCTACATTGGAGACGCGTCCACTCTGTCCATTCTGCAGCTGATCCGCATCATCGTTGAGAACACTGCTGGATCCGAAATGGGTTCACCATTCATCGATGATCCTAAGAGGCATCGTATACTGGAGAACATCATAGACTTTCCACAGGGTGTCCGCGTTCCCACTTCGTTACCTGACAAAGAGACTGCCGACGTCCTCATTGCGTCGTACTTCACCAATGTCAGTAAACACTCACCCTCCACCCTCATGGGTACCTGCTGATATAGCCAGACATGCGGCTTAATCGAGATCTTAGACAAGGCCACGTTTCTTCGGCTTGTTGAAGAGTGCTACCTAGACCCCCCATCATGCCGTAATGACTTTATGTGCCATTTGTTTTTGGTTCTGGCTCTCGGCCTGCTTTTGGCAGCCCCTGCCCCTGCTAGCCGCGAAGCAGAGGTGATACAGATGCAGCGCTCTGCTCAGCCGGACAGGGCAGAGCTCTTTTTCCGGAGTGCCCGGTCCATGTGTGACCCCGGGGCGGGCTTCGAAGACGCCGACTTCTGGTCTATCCAGGCGTTAGCACTGATGACCATCTACATGCTGATTGTCTCCAAGAGGAACACGGCTTATGCATACCTAGGTAAGTTTTTACCGGGACTTCGGCCGCGTTCTTGGCACTTACTGTATCGCTAGGGATGGCCGTCCGTTCTGCCTATGCCATGGGCTTGCATCGAGAGGAGACTATGCGCGACGTCATCTTCAACCCGATGGAGATGCGACTCAGGAGGACCCTATGGAAAACTCTGTTTATCCTTGACCGCTTCTTGGCTGCGACGCTCGGAAGGCCGACTGCCATATCTGAGGATGATTGCTCGTGCGACATGATGACCGGTGGCGGTGCGCTTGACCGTCGGGTCATCAGCGGGTTAGAGCTCGACCATGTTCATGCGAGGAGTTTGGACTCGTGCGTCGAAACCTGCCGCGTCATCGGCGTGACCTTGAAGGTCTTCTCAAGAAGGAAGATCTCAACCACGAAGGTCCAGGAAATTGTCGACATGTCCAGAAACTGGGATCACGTCTCGCGTACACAGTGGTATCGACGGCAATCTGGTGGAGGCCTTGCAGACCCAGCACATGGAATGGCGGCACTTCATGTCAACCTTTTGTCGCTGCACTCGCTGATTCTCCTTACCCGCCAGCTCTTCGTCATGCACAACTGGATGCTGGTGGAGGAGCGTTCGGGTATCAAAAAGTCGCCACAGATTCGCGAATCACCAATGGCACGGTTCTCGGAGGCCTGCGTGGTGGCCTCATACCGGACGATCAAGCTAGCTCGCAGTGCTTGGGAGGAAGGCTATCTCCCACGTAGAAATCCGTTCATCATGTAAGTCCACCTGTTATGCCACTTTATCTAGGTTCTTGTTCCTCTAAAACCGCTACGACTAACACCTCCAGATATTTTATCTTTGCTGCGAGTCTGGTCATTCTGATGAACCAGTTTTCGTCGTTGTACTACACCAATGAGTACATGCAAACCATGTCCGATGCCATTGCCATCGTGTCGTACTGCGCCGAGATCGACCCACAAGCTGAGCGAGTTCTCGACATCATCACCAGGTTTTCGCAGGTGGTCAGCAAGTGGACTAAGGGTCACACTTACCCTGCACCTCTTCTATCAGACGACTTCAGCTGCCTCTACAGCCAGAGTGCGAGGTCCGGACCGGCCTCGGAACACATGGGGCGGGGCACTTCCACTACCACCAGCATCCAGGAACGAAGCTCGTCCCTCACCGTCAGCGGTCCGGATCCAGGCCTGCTGACTCCGCCAACACTGCCCAAGCAACCACTGCTGGACCTGCTCTCTACACAACCTCCTGGCATGGCTCCAGAGGCGCGAGTGAATGGGTTGACACCGCCGCACGGGCATATCCCTTCCGTTACTCTCGTCGGCGGCCGGCCCAGTGTCTCAGCTCATTCTTCCCACGAGGGATCAGAACCAATGAGCGGAAACATCGAGTTCGAATTCGATGGCTTATGGAACAGCTTTATCAACCATCTTCCACCCGTCTCGAGCGTAGCCCCAGGCCTCAGTAGCCTTGCCTCGCAGTTTCCACCCCCTGTTATTGGCACGCCGACTGAACCTTATGGTGCGTATTCGACTTCCCTGGAACCACGGATGTGCCCCCCCAGCCACATCAAGTGGCAATGTTCCTCTGTTCCACGCAGGATTTGGCTAATACATGGGCCCCCTTCCAGATAAGCCAGTTTTCTAGCCCAGCTCCACGGCAACAGTTGACACCGCTCTCCGACCGTAATGGTCGAATTTGGACTCCGAACTTCACACCGGCAATGGGCGGCAATTTGAAGCGCTATTTATTTGTCAACCAAACCAACTCAAAGCAGCCTCCATAGGAGAAGCGCGGGAAATGCAACGCTCTAAGAGAAACCGCTGAGCCCATTTTGAGTAGTAATACAACAAAGCAGACCTAAAAACCCCCTACCGCAAGCTCAACTTCGACCAAGGACAAAGTCGTACTCGAGTGACCATCGCGCTTTTGGGTCCCCTTTCCGTGGTGAGAATTTGACCACTAGCTCATCCTTGACAGCAAAAACAGCATCATTGGCAACATATTTATCCCGGTCGTCATATAACTGCGTCGTCAGCAGCCTAAACCCCGGCGCAGAAACAATGAAGTGGATGTGGCCCGGCCGATAGGGGTGCCGGTCCAGCCAACCCAAAAGTCGGCCCGCTGGCCCATCGTCGGGTATTGGGTACGGAACCGGCCGCAGTGCGTACAAGGCGTAACGGCCCTCCGAATCCGTCTCGAAACGACCGCGGAAATTCATCTCCGGCTGCGACTCATCCTGCTGCTCATACAACCCGTTGGGCGCAGCGTGCCACACGTCGACGACTGCCCCCTGAATCGGTGCCCCTGAACTCGACAGTACACGGCCCGTCACAAAGGCAGAGTCCTCCACCGCCTTTTCATACCACGAAACCGACGGATCAAGATTTTGGACTATCGAGCTGCCATTCGGCAACAAGGGTGCATCCTGACGGTAAAATGGGCCCAGAATGGTAGAGGGAGTTTCGGTATGCGAAGTCGCCAGCATCTTGGAGGTGATCTCGTCCACTAGGCTTTCGAGCCCAACGATGTCGCACAGGAGTTGTGTCTCATTCCGCCGGTCATCGGACATCTTTCCGCACTCGTTGATCTGCACCCAACAGAAGACGTCAGCCCGAGAGCCGCAACACCCGGAGGCAGATGGGAGAATTACTCACGAAGTCAACGGCGGCCGTCCATTCGCCAACAGTCAGGTCAACCTCGCGCGCAAAGGCATGGAGATGGCGAATCAGACTTGGCATCACCTGCGCCAGGCGTCGGTGAGCGTTCGGCCCCGTGGCGGCGATGACCTTGTCGGTGAAGGTCGCGTCATACTGTGGCTTCTTGGGTAGGCCGTTGACCTGGAACGCCATTGGCGCTCCGGGTGTCTTGTCGGGGATCATCTGGCCCATGATGAATCAAGGCAGCTGTGCTGGGGAGTCGAGGTCAAGGGTCAAGGTGTCGGGATGTGGTTTTCCGAAACAAGAGGGGGGCGAGGACAGTTCGATTCAAGGAAGCGTCTTTGAGGATGGGATCTGAGCAAGTGGCAGCTCCAAATACTTGTACTTGTGCGAGGAGGAAGCAAGGAAGGAGCAGGGGGGAAGGGGTCACACCGCGTTTGGTAACGCAAGAGCGGGCGGCCCCGGATGGACAACGCTAAAGTCGCTTCGCTGACGGACCCAAAATCGCAGCGAAGGCAATCGACTTGGCCGCTTCGAAATTCGACTCGGACGGCAATCCTGTTGGGCAACTTTGCCTTTCGTCCATCATCACCAAAGACCTTGGTTGAACACCAGACAGAGCCTTCGAGATCTGACGGTCAGAGTGTGCCACGGCATGCAGGACCCCGCCGACACTGCTGAGTCACGGAAAAGTTTCTCGAACAAACACACTGGACGACGCCAACAAACCTATCAACCCCCGGCGCCGCACAGCGGGCCATCCGGCTCCCGGCGAACTGGCGAATCGGGGCTGTCTTGGCTCGTGTCCCGGCGCACGGGAGCCCGGGGTTCAGTCACGGCACGCTTGATGGCTTGCTGCAGTTCGCAGCCAGACAAGCATTTGGGAAATCCCTGCGAAACGACGACGCCAGATACCCGTGAAGCAAGGCAGGCAGCACGCCGAGAAAATCATGAGAGAAGGCCGTAAGCAACCCCTTGCTAGTGCGCCCCATCGTTGGCACCCCGCTGACCGCCTGCAGCTCCTCGTGGACCGGCCCTTGAAAAATATGCAGGAACCCTGTTCTCACTGGGCGATCTCTTCTGGAAGAGCAGTTGAGAACCGGCAGAGCGGGCCTGTGGGGTCCCCAACTTCATGATACAGTGTTGCCCGAGGGCAAGGTTGCGCTGGGAGAACCCAACTACCACATACCCCACGCTCGCCCGCCAGAAAACTGCCGGCGCCAGGCCGGAATGGATACGAACGCCTGGCCTGGGAGCAAAGCGTGTTTGCGATCAAACAGCAGCAAAAGCAATGCGGTTTCTAGGGAGGGGACATAATCAACCCCGCCATCCATCCCCGGGCTCTTTAGATCCTGTAACGCATCAAATTCAAAGCCATGACCCCTGCCGTCTGGCTGGCTGATTTCCACAGACAGCAGATCACCCAGCCGAAACGCGGAGATGACTAACTCGGCTCAGTGGCTCACCTGGACCACCACCCATGGTACAAGTCACGCACGCTTTCGACGATAACCACATACCGCTTCTTTTCTCACATACCAATCGTGAACTGGCCCCCCGCACGGACAAAATTTCCGGACAAGCCGATCAAGGTGGTGGCGTCTCTCGAGGGGGCTCCTCCTCCGTGCCGCCGGAACTCTCCGACTCGAATCCTGGTGGCCGGCTTCCTATAGGCCCGGCTGCTGCGCTTAGCGCTGATGCCGGTAGCTAGGGGCGATGTGGCGGTCAAGAGAGAGAGCGTGTGCGTGCGGTGGTTTGGATCGGCAAGCATGCAGGAAAAGATGTGACAGGTTTGCAGAGAGGTGCGGGCCGTCTATCGAGGGTGCCACAGGATCGATCACGATCTGATGGAGCAGGGGAAGAGGTGGGTGGTACAGTATGTATGAAGTGTTGAGGGTGATACCCGATAGGGGATGGGGCGAAGGATGATGGTTATGGCGGGTGAACTGATTTATGCATCTGGAGGCTTTTTGCCTGTCTTGGTGTTTTTGAGAAGGATGGTCTTGAAAAGGAAGAAATATCATCACAATATCGTGTTAGCTGAGGGAGGAAAATCACAGTATCACGTTACCCAGACGAGAGAGAGCAAAAAACAGAGGGAAAACTATGAACCGCAGTATGTACACAACCTGGGTGACGCAAGGGAAACAGGCAGAAGACGGGAATGCTTCTGGCATCCAGCTTGCATGCATCCCTCCATCCGTCGTCCATTTTCCACCCATCCCGTCTGAAGCCAGACACTCAAACCCGAAGGGAAGTCGTCTCCGTCTTCGGCCGCCTCGAGAAAAAGAAAAGAAAAAGGACGGCGGCCTCCGCGGTTCTTGTTAATTGCTTCTCCCCCCTATCCTTGCTCTTTTCTACTTACAAGCCTCCACAAGCAAGTTTTTTCTTGGATAGAGAGTAAGAGAAGTCTCACTTGGGGTAGGTCAAGAGTCTAGTACATGGAGATGATAAAACGGGATCTTCTAGGCGAGGGATGGGGAAAAGGGGGGGGGGATACAAAAGATGTTTCACCGTGTTCCGAGATCCGTGAAACAGATGGATGGTGGTGGCTGGTTGGTTGGGGGTCAGTCGGCGGTGTGGTGGCGGTAGTGGTGGTGGTGTTGATGATCGTGGGGATGGGGTTGGTGTGTGTCTGTGTGTGTGTGGCGGATGGGGTCGTGCGGGTTGCTGGATGGATGGGGGGAAAAGATAGGATGTAGGGGAGGCAGTAAAGGGTGTGAGGGAGGTGGTTGTGTCACGGCGGATGTTGGGCGGGTGTGAGACGGTGCGTTGGTGGGTGGTCACATGAAGGGGGTTGTGATGGGATTTTGTGGCTTGAAAAGAGGAAGGCATAGGTGGAAATGGGAAACGAGAAGTGAATTTGTAGGTTGGTGGCTGTAGTGGTAAGAATTGCTCATGACAACATGTTAAGGGGCAAGTGATGTGCGACATTTTGAGGAGGGGGAAGGCTCGTTTGGTTACAAAGCTTTGAAAAGTAAAATAAAGCAGTAATTGCACAAGAACGGGAGCGCAGAAGCTCCCCAACAGGAGAGTCAACAACAAAGTATCCGAGAAAATATGTCACGGTATAACTCGCTGATTGTCTTCGTATACTGTGTATACTGGGAACAACAACAGTGCTAAGTTGTAGTAGCCAAGGCCGACTGCAGTCCTCACATGTTACCCAAATAACCCAACTGCACCAGGTGGGCAGATACTATACTCCCATCTCTCTAAACAACCTGTCTACCATCCATCTCTACTCTATCTCCCCCAACCATCACGACCAACTCTTCGGCCCAAACACCTCCCCTTCCCCCATTCTTACCTGCACCGCCTCCCCTTATAATCCAACGTCCCTTCACAATCTCATTCCCCCACCACTTCGGCGGTCCGACCTCCCTTACGGTAAACGCAAAGAAAATCACCAACGTCGCCAACGCCAACCCCAAATCCAGCCCCGAACTCGTCAAAAAGTTCAACCTGCTCCACCACCTAAAATACCTCTTCTTAAACACATACTGAAACACATACCCAACAAGGCCCCACGCCAGGTAGTTGAGCGGGGTTGCGGGCGGATGGCGCCGGCGCCGCCGAATATGACAGGCGCCATGGAGGTAGCGCAGCCAGGACTTGGGGCGGCGGCGGGCGAGGCGGTGGATTATGAGCGGGGTGACGGCGCCGAGGAAAAAGAAGAGGAAGAGGGAGGAGTAGATTTGGCCGGGGAAAATGCGGAGGGGGCCAATTAGGCCCCATATTACTGAGGCTGTTGGGGGTAGGTTAGTGGAGGTGGAAGAGAGCGTTTGGGGAGGTTTGGCGAGGATGTAAGAGAAGGAAATTGGAATAAGTAGGTGAAAGGGACGGAAAATAAACGAGAAACGGGGAAGGCAAGGGAGGGGGGTGGTAAGACATACCGGAGAAGAAGACCCGACCGCCAGGACAGGTGAAATGCTCAGCCTGTGTCGGCTCGCAGACATTCGGGATGGTGCGCAGCGCGTAGTTCAGCACGACGACCTGCACGAAACACGAAAAGGTCGTGGCGACCACCTGGGCCATGAACATGGTGCGCGGCGGAATCTTCATGTAATGCCCGAACTTTAAGTCCGCCACAAAAGTCAAAGCTTGGGACATTGTGATGTAACCAAAGGTTTTGAAGCTACCATTGTTAGCAAGCAGCAAATTCTGGGGAAATTCAGAGAGCAGTACATCATCAGGCCCAGTGGCCGGCCCGGCTGGATGTATCCGTAGACAAACTCGGTAAGCACATTCAGACCAATTTGATTGTTGGTGACGGCCTGAATAATGCCGATCGGCAGGGAGAAGACAAAGGAGATGAATACGGCCAGCAGGAATGCCCACCAGGTCATGTTGGTTGGCCATGCGAGGACGGTCACAAAGCCGAGGGCGAGCATCTGCAACAGTCAGATATGCCGGGGCTTCTGATGGTGAGGGTGTAACCTACGAGAGCAAATAGCGACATGTACCACCACGTCGGGGCCTCCTTGTACCGCCTCATCAGCTTCATGTGGATATCTGGCTTTTCAGTTGTGCTGCTCTTGTACTGTCGCCAGATGGTTTTGCCGTGGTGCAGATAGGTGTAGACAACCAGGGAGGCAATGGCAGCGAATGAGAGGCCATAAGCAATGGCAAATGTTGTGCTGCTGTCGTCAGCAAAGGTATCAACAGACGCAAGCAGAACCATACCTCAGAAACAGAGGCGAGTAGTTGTTGTAGGCCTCCACATCCAGCGTATAGTCGGCGGAGAGGATGCGGGATACATTGTACTGGTTCCCAGTGTTGTCATACGTGCTGGCGTCGCTCATGGGGAGGTACTGGGAGTACCAAGCGCCACTGAAATGTAGCACAGACGCGAGGAAGACGAAGAAGAGGACCACGCCAATCATAGTGTTGGCAATGGCGTGCCTGGTTTATTAGCTGGCGCCCCGCCATGCTCAACATATCGATGATTATGTCACTCACCATGGCGGAATCAGGGGCGACCCAATAAAGCCCGTAATTTGGGTCCAGTCAAAGGTGATGGGTATCAGCGACAGGCCCGTGGAGTACCCAAACAGCTGGTTGACGACAGGGCTGTTTGGCGCCAGCCAGGTCATGAAGGCGAAGGAGCTCAGAAACTGCGCCAGGAAGCCGGGGATGAAGTAGTAGACGAAGGAGCCAAACGTGATGATGGAGAACCACCAATACCGTGGCATCGACCCACCAATGACCGAGGGGTCCTTATCATCGACGCTCTCATACATGGCGTTCATCAGCGTCACCGAAACTAGATTCCCCGGCCAGATCATGGACGCAGGATAAACTAGCTGGTCAGCGGCCATCCTACTGGCAAAAGGAGGTAACTGCCAACGCCAACTCACCCAAAAATCTCCTCATCATCCCCGCAATCCCATACCCCAGACTCTGCGTCGACACCACTAACAACAACTGCCACACCAGCCCAAAATCCTGCTTATAAAACACCTTCTGCGCCAGAATAATATCCGTCGCATACGCCACCGAAAAACTCACACTCGCCATCACCACCACAATTGCATGCTCCTTCACATTAAACGGCCCCGGATTCAATCTTACCGTCACCCGCTTACCCCTCCTCCAAAAAAATGGAATCCTAATCTCCCAATCCGGCACCCACCTAGCCCACCCCCTCCCCAGCGGCCACGCAATAACCTGCGCAATCAGAGCCCCAAGGCTGATGTTCGGCGAGCGCAGCGAGAACAGCGTGTTCATGCTCGCGCCGAGGAAGATGAGAGACAGGCCGATGACCCAGGCGCGGACTGTGTTGCAGGGCAGGGAGGTCGTCTGTGGGGCGGACGGCGGCGCGTACTTCCGGGTAGGGGAGTCTTCTGGTTCTTCGGAGTCTTCCTCACCCTCTACGAGGGGACGGTGTCCGAGTCCTCGGAGGTGAGGTCAAGGAGGGGCTTTCGTGGTGGTGGTGGTGGTGGTGAGGGGGTGGAGTTCGTGGGTGCTGAGGTTGTCCAGCGAGTGGCGGGGCAGGGGCTGGTGGCGTTGGGAGGGTCGAGGGGAGGTTGGGGTCGTGGAGGAGTTCGTAGTCGGAGGAAGTGTCGTCGTTGTTGTCGTTGTTGGTAGTGGTAAAGCGGGCGAGGCGGGTTTTGAGGTTGGCGAGGGGGTTTGGTTGGAAGCGGGACGGGCCTGAGTTTGATATTTCTGGTCGGATGGTGGAGGATTGGGAGGCCGGTTCCCGGGGCTTGGAGCTCGACCCTCGAGCCATGTTTGAAGTTGAGTCGTAAAAGAGAGAAGCGAAGAGTTAAGGGTTATGCTGGCATTAACATGAGGCTCAAGCTTGTAACTGCTGTGGGGGGTCAAGCGCGGGGCCGGACGAGTCCTCAACGCATCATTGAGAGAATGACCTCTCCAAAAGATTGTGAAGTCTGGAGCGATTGGAGGCAAAAAAAAAAAAGTTGTTGGTTTCAGACTGTCCTCGTGAGGACAAGGCAAAAACATTCAATGTTATGTTGGCGATGTAATTACTGATCTAGCCCCACTCTGTGCATGCCGCTCCATTGGTGAATGCTTCTTGGCAATATTCTTACGGAATACTTGTATGAAATTGCTGAGAGAAGTGCCGGTCGATGTCCAGTAATGAAATCGAATTGTCTATGTGCAAAGATGCCAAACGTCTTTTTTACTTTGTTCAACTGGAAACATCTGAGACCTCGGAGTCTTCGGTCTGACTCTAAGGCTGCTCACACATTTTCTTTTCTTTTTGTCTTTATTGCACACAACATTAAATTCTTATTAGCAGTTTTCAATTGATTCAATAAGGTAGGTAAGGTGCTGACAGCACGATAGCTGTGTGCCGGATAGCTTCATCCTCATGTTGGAGTCAAGTCAAGCCTGGAATTTGATCACAGTGCCTGTTGGTGTTTTCTGAACAACAGACGGCTACATACTCCTATCTAGACCACTGGGCCAAGTCCAATTCCGTTTGCCAAGGTACGGTTCATGGGTCGGCCTTTTGAATAATTCCCGATCCCAGCAATCTTGACATCCCTGATTCCTGATCTTGAACCGTCTAGCGGCAGTCATGGATTTGTGCCCGCTTAGCTGTGGCCCCCTTTACTCTCAGCCTCCTCTCAAATCTTTCCAGTTGGTGCCCCCTTTCCCCCTTCCCTGCACTCCACCTCGTCACGCTCGTTGGTGATCACAAAAACGGGCAACAAGGCCAGGCAACGACAACATCGCCGCCATTCAACCATGGGTTTGGGCCACGGCTTCAAACAGGCGCCGGCGCTGGCGCTGGCGCTGATACTTGCTCTCGTGCCAAACTGCGACGCCCAGAACTCGAACACTCCGGGTACCTTGAAGCTACCATGGACGACAGACCCGTCCGTCATCAGGACGTATCCCAACGACCTGAACGCAACACAAGGGCGATATGGGCCGGACGGGCCCTGGCAGGCCATCGCCCTAATGACCAGAGACGACACGGTCAAGAACGGCGTGGTAGTGCCCGTGTGGCCGACCAGCTCGGCATTCACAGAGCTGATCTCGGTCATGATCGGAGGCGGCTACAAGGCGCCAAATTCGAGCCGAGACTTGATAGGGTGGGTCGTGGACGGATCGCCGCAGCAGCTGCACTGGGGAGGCATTGATTACTGGCTTGGACAATATTTTGGCCGCTACGACCACGCGGGCGGCGGTTACTACGACAACATCACTTTCATGACACCCGGGGCCGACCACAAGGTGCGTGCCGCCGTGTTCGACACGTATTTGTCCAACCACATGATGGTCAACGGCGCCAACTACACGAGCAAGGTCGGCACCCTCGGCCTCGCGCACGTGGAGCCCCAGATTCTGCAGGGTAGTAAACAGTTGGCGGAGGAGCTAAAGAACCACAAGTCAATTCTGCAGGTGCTGCAGGAGGAGGGCAAGATCGAATCTGACTTTTGGAGCCTGCATATGGGGAGCGTCCCCATGGGACAGATTGGTTCGGCGTACCTTGGTGGCTATGAGCAGAACAGGGCGCTGGGCCCCGTGGGTGTCTTCAACCCCGATAGTACTATCGGCATGTTCATGACAGACGTGTTTCTCGGCGTCGAGGTCGGCCATTCGCCTTTCAACTTCTCCGCGTCCGAAGTTAGGAGCGTGTGGCAGGAGGTTCAAAATCCCGCGAGCGAGGAGGTCTGGAAAATGCTCGGCGGCGCAGCTGGCACCGTCTTCATGACGCCCGCAACGACGTCGCCGGGCATCTACCTTCCCCCGGGCTTCTGCGAGGCGGCCGCCAGCTACCTGCCCGTCACCTGGCACAAGCAGTCGGGTTACTACCACTGGAACACAGCGGACCCCAACTACGCCCGCATCGTCAACTCCCCCGCCTACCTGGGCTTCGTCTTCGCCGACCGCACCGCCACCAATATCACCATCAAAGTCCCCTTCAAGCTCCTCAACCTCACCCTCGAACCCCCCTCGTCGAATCCCCGTCCAGTACTTCCCCTGCAACCCGCTTGACTCGAGACCGGTTTCTGGGCCCTCGGCCGCACCTTCTGGCAGGCCGCCTTCCTCGGCGTGAGCTACGACCAGAACGTGCTGTTTCTCGCCCAGGCGCCCGGCCCGGCCATGGACCAGATCGTGGTCAAAAAGGTCGGCCGCGACGACACCACCCTCGCCTCCAACCCCATCGAGTCCTTCGTCAAGACCTGGTCCAAACACTGGACCGCCCTCGACGACTACGAAGGCCCCCACCGCAGTTCCGACCCCTCCACCGAAACCTCCACTTCTCCGACCCCCGACCCACCTTCAAAAAACCCGGGCCTCAGCACCGGCGCCAAAGCAGGCATCGCCATCGGCGCCGTCACGGGCGTCGCCCTCCTCGCCCTCGCGGGCTTCTTCCTCTGGTGGCGCAGACGCAACACCGCCGGTCCCGCAGCGCACCAACCACTCGATGACGGCAGGGACGCCACGCCCGCCGGCGACGACAACCATACCCACCCATCAGTCAGCGGCTGGAACAGCAGCGCCAACTCGCCCGGCACAGCGACCGCGGTGGAGATGGAGCAGCAGCGGAATGTGCATGAGACAGGCGCGCCGCTGAGGCATGAGATGGAGGTAAAAGAGCTGGTGCATGAGGCGCCGGAGTATTGTATGGCGGTGGAGTTGCCGGCGGGTGGGGCGGGGTATGGTTACCAAGGGAGGTACGAGGATGGGGGAGGGGAGGGGTGGAGGGGGCGGACATCATGATGAGTGGAGGTATGCTTAGAAGAGGGGAGGAGATACCCTTTGTGATGTTATTCGGTGTGTATATGTTTACTTTTTGAGTAGTTGTATACTTTTGCAGTTTCGAGGATGGGGACGAGGTACATAAATGGTTGGACCCAATTCACAATTTGAAGCAACGAAATTATATTGGTGTGATTTTCTCGCAGTGACGAGGGCAAACTTAACAGTGTTTCTAGATTCTTTGGAGGAAACTCCATTTCGACACCTACCTAATGGAAGATGGAGAAATGCATGAGACATGAGCTGGCCGCCGTGGTCGGCATGGTTTCGTGGGGGATGGGATGAGGTGATGTTCAAATACAGGGGAATGGATCAAGCCACAGCAGCAGGCAGACAGTGCGAAAACACCCATCCACACCAAACACTAATCTAAAATGGGCTAGCTCTTAAGCTTATTTTCCCTTCCCCAGCTCCAACAACACCAACCTGCAACCTCAGCACATTTCTCACCCACCTCTTTACCTCCCTGCCCCCCTTTTCTTTTCTTTCCATCCCAGCTCACAAGAAATACCCACAACCAATGGCCTAAAGATGCGCCGCGTCGTCGTC
Organism: Collariella sp. IMI 366227; assembly: GCA_027946355.1. Classification (NCBI taxonomy): domain Eukaryota; kingdom Fungi; phylum Ascomycota; class Sordariomycetes; order Sordariales; family Chaetomiaceae; genus Collariella; species Collariella sp. IMI 366227. Next base: position 714,837 of record JAPEUS010000012.1, read on the forward strand.
ACCGGTCTCGGCGCCATCACCCCCCTCGGCGTCGGCATCCACCGCACCTGGCAGCGCCTCCTCGCCTCCGAATCCGGCCTGGTCAGCCTTGTTGGCCGCGGGCGGGATGCTACCGAGCAGGCGCAGTGGCGGGATCTGACGAGCACTGTTGCCGGGATCGTGCCTACCGCTTCATCACTATCATCGCCACTTTTAACTAAAGGAGGGGGGGTGCCAAGGGTTGATGACGGCCTCTGGCGCCCCTCCGACTGGCTCACCCCCACCGAAGAGCGGCGCATGTCCCTCTTCACGCAGTACGCCGTTGCCGCGGCAGAGATGGCTTTGCGGGATGCTGGATGGCAGCCTGGAAGTTGTAGTGATGAGGAGAGGGAGATGGCGGGGGTGTGTTTGGGGAGCGGGATAGGGAATCTGGAGGATGTGTATGCGACGAGTGTCGCTTTTGATCGAGGGGTACGCTGAGCCCTCCTTTCTTTCTGTTGATCGAAGCTTTGTGTGTGTAGGATCAGTGCTGAGACTGGGGCCGGGGGCGGGTGAATAGGGGTATAAGAAGGTCTCGCCGCTTTTTGTGCCCAAGATTTTGATTAATCTTGCGGCGGGGCATATTGCCATGCGGTATGGGCTGAGAGGGCCGAATCATGCGGCTACGACGGCGTGTACAACGGGGGCGCACTCTATTGGTGATGCGGCGAGGTTTATTGCCTTTGGGGATGCGGATGTCATGATTGCCGGCGGGGCGGAGTCGTGCATTCATCCGCTTACGTTTGCTGGGTTTGGACGGTCACGGTCACTGTCGACGGTGTACAATGATGATCCGCAGGGGAGCTGTCGGCCGTTTGATGCCAACCGAGCTGGGTTTGTAGTTGCTGAGGGCGCGGCTGTGGTTGTGCTGGAGGAGTTGGAGCATGCGAAGCGGAGGGGTGCGAGAATACTGGCGGAGCTGAAGGGATATGGCTGCAGCGGTGACGCGCACCATATGACGGCACCGAGAGAGGACGGATCGGGCGCCTTCTCGGCTATGAAGAAGGCGTTGAAGAACGCCGGGGTGAAACCTGGACAAGTTGACTACATCAACGCGCACGCCACGGGGACGCAGGTTGGCGACGCTGCCGAGGCGGCAGCCATCCGATCACTGATGACAGAGGCAGATGGAGTAGATGACGAGAGCAAGGTCACGGTGAGCAGCACGAAGGGTGCCATTGGGCATCTGCTGGGGGCAGCCGGCGCCATTGAGGCTGTCTTTTCGATCATGGCCATCAAGGAGGTGAGTAACTGTCTGGCCAGAGTCCTTGTGGTTATGGCAATACTGATGATGACTACTAGAATACTGTTCCTCCTACACTAAATCTCCACAAGCCAGACGTCGGCGCCCGATTCAACTATGTCCCGCTCCAAGCACAGGACAAGAAGGTCAGGGTGGCCGTGTCCAACAGCTTTGGCTTTGGCGGCACCAACGCCTCGCTAGTGTTCTCAGAGCTGAAATAGCTTAGAAGATGTACGGTTAACCGTGCGGATGTAGAACTAGATCATACCCCATTGTAGCAAGTTATTCCAGCGTGGTAGAGCTCCTGTACATGTACATGTACATAGCTTGGTGACATCAAGGCCAACAATCCCAACCCTAACCCTTATCCAGCGTCGTCGATAACGTTTTCCAGCTGCGCTTCGAGCTCGCCTCCTTCGTCGAAGCTCCGGAGCAACCTCCTTTCGCCCATCCAGATACCCACCTTACCAATTCCCCATGGCTTGTCGCAGTTGCAACACGGTCCTCCTGCGGAGGCTAGCCGCCCCTCTCCGTCAGTCCCTCCTTGACAGCAACCAATTCCAACGATCAGCATGCGTTAGCGCAACCAGTCTCTCGCCATTCTCCCTCGGGACGACGCCGACGACACCGAACCGAACCGCCCGACGAGCCCTCCATACGACCTTTCCCCGCCAAAAGTTCGAGCTGAAGAACTTTCTCAGAAACCGCATCACCCAGAGCCTCGTACAAGGCAAGAGCAGCTACTTCATCTATAAGGCGACCGAGAACATGTACAAGGCATGCGCCAACCAGGCCGATTATACCATCGATCCAAAGGACCGCAAGGCGGGGAAGCTGCAGACGGCCGAAGACGGCGAGGAAATTGGCGTAAGCACGGGCGGGCCGTGGCACAATGGTTAATCTCCCTACCTATTCGCTCTCTCCTCCTCGCCACCCACTGACTGGACACACAGAGCTCGGCCTCTCCCCAACATTCAGCACCTGGGCCCAGGTCACCATGCTGCACATGTACCTGATCGTCGTGCGCTTCCGCTGCCTCGAGCCGACCGCCCAGCAGGCCTTCCAGGCGCAGCTGGTGAACCACTTCTTCTACCAGGCCGAGGCAAAGATGGAGGACGTGCACGAGCTGACCTCGCGCATGATCCGCCAGAAGTACCTCAAAGACGTGTTTGTGCAGTGGCGCGGTCTCATTCTGGCCTACGATGAGGGATTGGTTAAGGGAGACGCCGTGCTGGCGTCGGCCGTGTGGCGGAACCTGTTCAAGGCGCGAGAGGATGTGGACGTGCGCGCCTTGGCGGCCGTGGTGAGCTGGATACGGGCGGGCATCAGCCGGATGGCAGAGATGGAAGATGGAGAGGTGGAGGTCCAAGCGCAAAGGGCGTTTCCGTTGCTGATCAACCAGTTTGGGGCGGTTGATCTGCCGACTGCCTCTTTGAAGGCGGCCATTGAGAAGGCGACCGTTGCGCAGGCGACGGTCCGCTCATAACCTGTATTATATCCCCTAACGCAACCATGACTCTGTATACCAATGTACACCACCACCACCCACCACTTACAAACGCCATCAATCCACCCTTTCCCACATCTCAAACTCGTACTCCGTCCCCGCCTCGCTCTGCACCCCGCGGCACCTCCTCGCCCACCCACTTATCCATTTCCTCCTGCCCGGCCCTCCTCCACCTGGTCCCCTCCTTGCCCTCCTCCAGCCTCAGCGGAAAGAATGTATCACACTCAAACTCACTCCGCACCCTCGTCAACAACACCCGCCGCGCCTCCTTCAGCCTCAGCGCAGCGGCATAGATCTGCCCGCCGCCAATGACAAACACCCTGCTCACCTCCGGTCCCGTTCCAGCTGCCCGTTCGGCAGCACCATCAACCCCTTGCTGCTGCTGCTGTTGCCTCCCCCGAAGATACCCTAACGCCTCCTCCAAACCCCAACCATCACCGCCCCATCCTTCTCCCTACCACCCCCGGCCGACCGCGAAACAACAACATTAACCCTCCCCGGCAACGGCCTGAACCGCTCGGGAATGCTCTCCCACGTCTTGCGGCCCATGATAACCGCATTTTGTGCTGTTGGTGCTGCTGATGGGGGATGGGATGGAAGGCGCTTTGTCACCCTGGCAAAATACGCCATCTCCTTGCGCAGCCCTGTCCAGGGGAGTGTGCCGGCGCGGCCGATGCCCATGTGCTGGGTGGCGGCTACGATGAGGGTGAGTTCCGGGCCGGACGTGGAGGGGGACATTTTCGGGATGGTAATTCGTTTTGGTGCAGGTGTGCTTGAATGGTTGTTGTTCGGGATGTTGATTGTAGTTTCAACAAAGAGAATTTGGGACGCTTGAACTTTGTGAGAGGTAAAGAAGACGTAGCGGGTTGGGTTGGTTGTAGAAGAGTTGAAGATTCAAGACTCAATGTGACGAGAACGGATGAACCAGAGTGGGGCATTTTGTTTCACAGCCTCTTCTCTCATTGGCTGGTACTACCATATTGTTCCTGAGCGTTGGACAACATCTCTGCCAGACACCAACCACCATGTCTAAGTAGGGTATACTATCCCGCCCTCATTAAACACTACAATATGAATACTACGTAGAAACCCTGCAGATCTCACTCCATTCGAGTCCACACCAGAAAGCAACATCCAACTCCCATACTTCTCCCACCACACTCTTTCCTTCACATATCCCTCACAGCACATACCCCCAACCCCAACCTCCCCAACCCCTAACCCCCGCCCCATCCTCCAACTCCACACACCACCAATACGCATCCCGCGCCTTGTCCATCTGGCCACTAGCCTCGCACGCCCGTCCCAGCGCGAACCACGCATCACTCCTGTTCCATCCGGACCCCAGCCTTGTCAGCGTCGACAGCAGCGCATGCGCCCTGTCGCGCGCCGCCAACCAGTCGTTTAGTGGTAGAGACGTCGCGCGGTGCGGCGGCGGGAGGGGGGTTCCGAGGAGGGGCGCGCCGGGTGTGGGAGGGGGTTGGTGGCGGGTGCTGGGGGAGTTGGGCGGGGTTTGGAGGGTTTAGTTTTTGTGGAGGTGGGGTTGGGGTTTGTGTTTGAGGTGAGGCCGAGGGCGGTGAGGGGAGGGAGGGTGTTTGGGGTGTTTGGGGATTATTTTGGTGGTATTTTGGTCTGTGACTGAGAGCTTGTTGAGGTCGAGGCCTGGCACGGCTGGCGGTGGGGGAAGCTTCTCGCTGTAGATGTCTAGGAGAATGTTGGAGAGACCGACGATGGCGTCTGGGTGGTTGGGGAAGTGTGTCAGTACCGTCTCGAAGGCGGTGCGCGCGTCGTAGGGCTTCCCGCGAGCCAAGTCAAATTGTCCTTTCTGTTGAGATAATCAGTTAACCATTTCAGAATTTAACCGGGGGGACAACCCACCTCAGCCCAAATGTCCGCCTGTAGCTCCTCCACGCTCTTCTCCATGCCCCACCAAATTTCTATCACTGACCCGACTCCGGAATCGTTCAACACGTCTGCCTTCAAACTCTTCCCCAGGTTGACCGCCTCGAGATGCGCCTTCTTCGCCTCATCAAACGCCCCAGCCCGGCGGTAGAGCGCACGAATGATCTGCCACACTTTGATGAGAATGACCTGCCTCCGGCGGTGGGTGTGCTCTGGAGAAAAGTGCACATTCGGCAGCAGTGGCACAAACGAGCCCGTGGCTGACATGTCTGCCGGGTTGGTGGCTGCTCTTGAACGGGAAGACGACCTGCGGGGTCCGTCAAGCTGGAGTGTAGGCGGAGCATCGCTAGTTACCTTCACGGAGTGCCGGGGGTCAAGGGCTGCGAAGTACTTGTCGCTGTCGAGAGGAGGCACTGGTGGGCTGCCAATGCTGAGAGCCCGCTGTCGGCTGACGCTGCGGCCCCTCTTGCGCAGGCTGTTCCGCCTCCGGTTCTTAAAGTCGTCGGACTTGAATGACCTGCGGCTGGAGGAGGGGTCGGTAGCACCATCGATCATCTGGGAGTTCAGCGCGAAATCAGTGGTGCCCTGAACCGTCTGCGACGTCTGCGGCCGAGAAGGTCCGGGTATTGTCCTCTCATTGACGTTGGGAGGCAGCATGCTCTGCCTTGCGCGAGACTTGTCCGACCTGCCGAACAGGCTGCCCCTGAAGCTGCGTGTCGTGGCAGACGACTTGGGTGGCTCAACCTTGGCGAGCTCGGGCTTCTGCTCCGGGTCGCCAAACAACCTGGCATATAAGCTTAGCAGCTCCGGGGTGGCGTTAACCGCGATAGCCTCGCCCTCAACGACCTCAAGGATAGCAAGCTGTGTTATCTTGATCTGCAGAATGTTTTCCTTCTCGTAGTCATCCATCTCATCCACGAGTCCGTCGCTGCCACCTTTCTGGCTTTTTTCCGCTTCGTTGAGATGCTCACTCCGATAAGTCGAGTTCAAGCCTCGGGCCCCGAAGAGAACCGAGGGGTCCTTGAACTGCTCGAAGGCGCCCTCGCAAGCGCGGGCAGCCATGACAAACTCGCCCCGTGCGCTAAGCATCACGGCCAGCAGATGCCAAAGGGGAATGCAGGACCTCTCCCGCCAGTACGGTCCAAGGCGAAGTTTCTGACTTTGGCTGAGGGGCTTGTCGGCCAAGAGAGTCGTCTTGACTAGCTCGATGCCCGCCGAAAGCTGGCGCTGCTCAGCGTACAACAGCCCCAAGGCAAAGACGCCTCTGGCGTTGACTCCCTGCCCAAACTCAGGCGCCAGCGATTTTCGCAAGGAAAGGACAGCCTTTTCCTGGAGCGGCGCCCGCAGCTCCGACTCGTACGACATCCGCGCCCACTGGGCCTGCGCCAGGCCAATAGACTGCCACGCCAGGGCGAGGGTGCTGGGCGGCACCTCGTCGGATTGCGGCTCAACAGTGTGCGAGTCGCGTGCCTCCTCCTTTTCCACCATCTCTTGGAGTTCCTCGGCCAGTTTGTAGGCCGTCTCGGCCGCCTCTCTGTCACCGAACCGGCAGAGAGCCGCGATGGCGGTCGAGATGGTCTCGAACATGGTGGTGTCGTCATCCAAAGCCGGCTCGCGGTGTCCCGTCTTGTGCACCCTTGCCTTGCCCCTCTTGACGATGTCGAGCCAGGAGTTAAAGGCGCCAAAAGCCAAGTCAAACTCGGCCAGGGCGAGGTGCACTGTAAACAGGTGCCTTAGAATCGCCGTCGATTGGTACGTGACGGATGCCGCTTGATACAAATGCTTCAGCGTAGACCGGCAGTATTCAATCCGGCTGCCATCGAACACATCGTCTTCCTTCCATCCCCGGCCGTTCAGAATCTCCCAATCCTGCATCACGCGCTTCACGAAATCTTCCACCTCTGTCCTGTCCTCGTTGGCCTTGGGAAACTCGAGCTCCCCGTACAGGAATCCTTGGGCGATGCCCAACACCCTCCTCATTTCGGCCGCTAATTTACCCCTAACCGAGGTTGTCTTCGTATTCGGAGGCACGTACGGGTCCCCTGGTGGCAGGGCAAGATCACTCTGCAGGATGTCCGACAGTGCAAAGTAGTACTTGATCCAGATCTGGCGTCTCGGCAAATAATCCTTGAAGCCGTGTCCGGCCATGTAGAGAACACCCTCGCTCTTTTCCCAGTACTTGCCCCAGGCCCGGAAACCGAGCAGACACCTCGGGTCCTTGGGCGACATCAGGCCCTCGTTAAGTGCGTAGGAAGTGAGCCGGGAGTATTCGGTAAGAAACAGCTCAGCCCAGTGCCGCAGCTGTTTGCTCATGTCTACGGGCCCGTTTCCGAGGATGCCATTCAGCGAGACCAAAGACGCCTCGTAGGCGTTCAAGGCTGCAGCATGCTGGTTCTCGCTAACGAGGCAGTACGGGCGGAGCAGTGCGGCTTTCACGGCACAGATCTTGTTCCATTCGGACAGGTTCTCGATAGGGAGGGAGGCATTATCGTTTTCGGGGCGGGGCAAGCGGGCAATAACGGCGTTGTCCTCGCGGAGGATCCAGAGAAGCCAGGCTGCACAGACCTGGGCTTGGAAGCGATCTTCGGCGCGGGTCTCGGCATCGATTGCGGCGAGCAGGGCAGGGAGCTGGGACGCGGCGCTAGTGCTGTCGGCGGAGGAGGTGGAAAGCCGGTTACCGTCGGAGGACGAGGGGCGCCTGATGTTGGCTTTCGCGACGGCATGGTCGAGCTCGGCGGTCAAGGTGAGGCCTGGTACGGGAAATGGTCAGGCAAGTGGCTGGGCGAGAGATACCGAAGACAGAAGAACATACACGCCCGGTCGGGAGCATGCTTTCGCACTTTCCGGATCAGCTCGGGCACGGCACCCCAGTTCTCGCTGCAGCGTGCATCGTCGAGCTGTCGGAGGTAACCCGCAGCTTTCACTGCGTCGGGCTAGATGGGCACCGGGATGTCAGCGAACGAGAGCAGGGAGGGAGAGAGTCGCAGAGTTGGCGAAAGTAAATAGGTAGTATGTACCATGGTGCTAGATCAGAGAGGGAGGTCGCACTACAATGACCTGCACTGACGAGGAGACATGCGGTCGACGTAGAAGAAACAGGAGCGCCAGTGGTGTGCTGTCTCCTCCCTCGCGCGGTCGAGTTGAAAGAAGGAAAAGAAGAATGCCTGGGGGGTGGTGATCGAAGAGTGACGGGCGGAAGTTAAAGAACCCGGGTGTGGTGGAAGGCGGTCTGTGGTTGTGGGTTGTGGGTTGTGGGTTGAAGTCGAGATGAGGTGGAAGCTCCACGACGGCCAACATTCATGGTGGATCCATGCGGGACCTGGAACTTTCTTGGGTGGAGACAGATTTGCTTGGGCATCACCCCTGCAGCAGATGATGCTCGGACCCACATAGCACCCTGAAGGCCTGCAACTCCAATGGGCCAAAATTTTCGACCAAAAGCAGAAGTTCACCATGTAAATACTGACATCAGCCTTTGACTGTCTCAACTTCAAAAATTCTCAGAATGGCCGCCCCCCCCGATCTGAGGGTGCTTTGCCGGAGACTGGCCTCGACGCCGGTTGACGAGCTCCCGCGTCTTTGCCCGCTGCTTTCCAGCCATGTGGTGCGTTGTGCCAGCGCCTTGTCTGCGCCCCAGGACGCAAAGAACAAGGACAAAGCCTCAGAAACATCAATGTTGGTCCACAAGTTCAGGACACACATCACGACGCTTTTGAACGGGCGGAATTCCGCGGGCCGTTTTGCTGCCGTCTGCCTGGTCAAGGCTGTCATCGACGTTGGCGGTTGGGAGAGCCTGCGGGCTGCTGACCCCTGGCTTAGGGGGTTGATCGGGGTGGTACAGGTATGTGAAGTATTGCTTCATTCAAGAGAGGATGTGAAAGCTAACTCCTCCAGAAACCTGACCCGCTTGCCTCGAAGGAGCTGGCCATTGTCGTCCTGACCAAGATCTACATGCTGCTGCAAGGCTACCAGACCCTGATCAGAGAGATGGCCACCCCAACCCTTCCCAGCTACGTGACGGCTTGCCTCCAGCTCATCAAGGCCCCTTCATCGGGTAAACCGCTGAAGGTGCCCATGACCTTCGTTGACACCGTCGCCTGCTCTTTGTCGAAACTAGTGGTACTTTACCCGACCACCCTGCGCCCCTTTGCTGGGCAGATGCAGGGTGCTCTCAGGCCTTACCTCGCCCCGACTGCATCCGACTCTCTGGTTGTTCCCCAGTCCCTCAAGGAGAGCTCCCGCCGGTTGTTTGTGCTGCTCTCTTACACGGCACCCAAGAACGGCAGCAGTGACGAGTGGGCCAAGGCCATCCGGTCCACCATCCTCAACTGCCATGGTACGGTCGATCAGATTTTCAGAGCTGTGGTTGAGTCTTGGGAGTCCAGCACAGGCTACCGCGGCCAGACAGCCCGCGCCGGCCCAGACCCCTCTGGAGGCGGGGGTTCGGGTGAGGACCTGCCCTCTTGGGTGGGCGTGCAAGCTGGCGCTGAGAGGATCACTGGTCTCCTGGAGTTCCTCGCCGACTACTTCAACAACCCCACAAAAGCCCCCGTCACCGTCCCCCTCGGCGAGATCATGGACTTGACAGCACGGATCACGCTCGTCACGCCCCCATCCGGCTCCGAGGATTCCATCGAGACAAACCCTGCCATCAGCAGAGACGAGAAGGCCGAGCTCTGGAGCGTCCTCCCCGACATCCACATCGCCGTCTTGCGCCTCCACGCTGCCTTCCTCCGCCGCCTGCGCGACAGCGCTCTCCCTCTCGCAACCGACATCCTCGACCAAATGGTCCGCGTCCTCAACGCCAGCCGCTCCATCCCCTCCATGCGTGAGACCGCGTACACCCTCACTAAGGACCTCCTCCTCCTCTCAGGCCCCACACTCCCCAAACTCACCGTCGACTCCTCGCCCCCTGATCCAATCCACCTGCCACGACATCCTCCTCACCACCGGCCACCTCGAATCCCTCAAAACCCACCACCACCCCCACAATCCAAAAACAAAAACCAACCCCAACGCCACCGCCCTCAACGCCAACGCCGACGCCTTCCTCACCTCCCCACCCCCATCACCTCCCACCCCTCCTCCCCGCACCCACCTCACCACCGCCACAACCCTCCTCCCCCTCTTCCTCTCGCACCTCCCGCAATCCGCCCTCGCCCCCGAACTCCGCGGCCTCGTCGACCGCACCGCGATTCTCAGTCACAGCCGCGACGCCATGGTCGCGAGCTGTCTGCATCCTACAAGGACAGCCGTGGGAGGTACTACCCGAGTATTCTACCCTTTTTGGTTAGGAGGTGGCCGCGCGATCAGGAAGTGGAGTGTTGCGGAGTAATTTGGTTAAGGCGGGAGGGTTGGGAGTGGGGAGATGGTTGGGGACGGGTGGGATCCTAGGGAGGGTTGGAGGAGTTGGTGGATGTGGGGATGAGTGATGAGGTGATGGGTGATGGGGATGGTGGGAGGGCGGTGGAAGAGGTGGAGGGGAGAAGAAGGTGGTGGTTAGTGGTTGGGGTGTGGTGGAGACTGCGATGGATGTTGATGCTGCCGTGGCAGAGACGACTCCGAACCCGTTCGCGGTTGTCACTACCACTACTACTACCGTGACGGAAGAGAAGCTGGTGCGCCCCGCGTCTCCGCTCAAGCGCAAGAGCGAGCAGTTCGAGGTGGATGCGCCCACCCCGTCCAAGCGTGTGGATACGGGCAAGGCAGCGCAGCCGCAAGTGGCGGTCGTGTCGCAAGAGGCGGCTGAGGAGAGTGGGGATGACAGTGACAGCGAGGGGAGCGTGCAAATCGACATGTCGCTGGATGATGAAGAGGAGGAGGACGACGAGTAGACCGCTCGTCTTAGATCTGTGCATAGATGTAGTAATCGACAACTTGAGAATTTTATATTGTTTACATCACCCCAAAACATTCAGCACAAAAGACGTGCCTTTGCCGCACGTAACCACCCATCCAGAGATGCCAATCTCTCTAATCTTGGCTGTTGTAGCCGTTTCTGATATCTCAAGCCAGTTTCAAACGCCTGCACCGTTCCCGTTGCCATTGCCTCCGTGTCCAGTTCCGCCAGCCGTCCCGGTCCCTGTCCTTGGAACATGCTACATGATCGAAAACAAACATCAAGCAAGCCACACCTCTCTTCATTGAGGCTACCCCAAACTCAGGGCAGCATTTTCAAGGAGGCACCAAAGCCCCAGCCAACGAAAATCGTCAGAACAGCCCCTCGAGCTCTTCCCATACCCGTCTTTCCAGTCCTCCACGTCAAGCCCTCCCCTTCAACACCGTCCCGTAACCCTCCCCCTTCTAAAAAAAATAAATAAAAAATAAATAAAATGAAAAATGAAACCCATAGAAAATAAAAAATCAATCCCTCAACCAAGCCCTCCGCCTCTCCTCCTTCCTCTGCTTCCGCCTTTCCTTAAACGCCTTCAACTCGCTCCGACTCGGCTTAATACCCGCGCGCTCCGCCTTTAAGCTCCGCCCATCATGCATGTTTGCCGCCGCATCGACATCAAAGAACGCGCGCATCTGCCGCCGCGCCTTGGCCTCGTCGCTGTGCCGCTCTGTGCCCTGCTCGGCGGTCTGCCATTGCCCTGTGCGGCGGTTGAAGAAGGCGGCCGAGTTGTAGTCTTCCGCGGCAGACGATCCTTCGAGGAGCGCGGTAGGATCGAGGGGGTTGATGGTGGTGGTGGTGGTGGTGGTGGTGGGAGGGGGTGCAGGGCCTGCGCGTACCAGGCGTTTTCGTCGTAGGAGCCGTGGATGGCTGGGTTGTAGCCGCCTGCGACGGAGGTGGGGTTGCTGATCGGGGAAGGTTGGCCGTCGGCGGGAAGGGGGCGGCGATGGGGTAGGGGTGGTGGTGGTGGTAGCGGCGGCGGCGGCGGCTGCAGCAGCGTCGATTGCGACGCGCGGGTTTTCCTGCTGCCAGACGCCGGTGAAGCGGTTGTAAAACCAGTAGCTTTGGTCGTTGGGGTTCCAGTGAAATTCCCAGCCGTCGTCTGCGGGCTCTGGTGCCGGTTCCGTGGGGAGGGTGGCGCTGAGAGGTTGGTCGGGAGGGGCTCGGTTGGGAGCGGCGGGGTTGTGTTTTGTTGGCCTGGGAGAGGCTCGTTCGGAAGCGGAGGATGTTCGGGGATAGATTCGTTCGGTAGGGGTGGTTGCGCGTGCACCGTCTCAGTGTTATCCTGCTTAGAGGTGTCGGACCCCCGAGTACTCGCCCTCGGAGGGTCCCTCCGAAGAAGATCGAGAAGCCGGAGCTTCTGACGGGTCGCGCTTTCCAGTCTCTGTGGGCTCTGAAACTTCCTCTACCTCGACCTTGGGGCTCTTTAGCGGTTTCTCATCTTGCGCCGGGGCTGATACAGCCGGAGCGTCAGCTGGAACTGAGGTTGACATGGCGAAATGATTCGTGAAGAGTTCGAGGAAGCGGAAGATTTGGAGGCAAATTCGAAAAGCGCAATGCCCAGTCCAAAGCGTAGGTCAATCCTGCAGCTAAAACAAAAATTTGAGGCAGTAAGAAACGTTCTGTGGGCTCAGACTGATACGTTCTCCTTCACGAGCTTCGCCGGGCGTCAAAGTGTCGATCTCGGTGGAGGTCGTTGATGTTGGAAATGCATGCATCTATCCGAGACAAAGAGGATGGTGGCGTTTTGAGTTGTAATTGTGGGGCAACAGCAATTAGTCGACAATCGGGGCAATCTTCGTACGGAGTATTCAGATCACGTTAAAGTGGATTTCCATGTGGTTATAAGAAGATCATCATTGGTGGGGCTAATCCGTTTTAGACTTCAGTTTCCCTTTCACACAATGCCCTCGTCCCGTTCTTGGAAACCTGCCTCTTTGTACTGTTTCGAAGGGCTTCTCTCCTCTGCTGCTCTACATAACTCATTCCATGGGGCCATGGATGGTGAGGTGCAGTTCAAATCAAGCCCATCAAACCAGGTTTTTTTTTTTTATTGCGCGGTGGTTCTGGCGTGTCATGGCGAGTGTATAAACAAAGGGGTGACTGGCGGGTGTGAACTCCTGCCAAGACTCACGATGGATAAACAGGCAAAGCAAGAATTCCAGGCCAAACAGGCAAAGCAAGAATTCCAGGCCAGAATCCAATAGTCCATGGTTAATTATTGCCAGCTGAGCCCAGCCAGGCCTTGGGACCTGAGATTTCAACCCAAAAGGGACTAAGATGGTGGAGCGGGCGACCCGCGCTGCCGAAGCTGAGATCTCAATCTGGAAGCTTAACGCCACCATGCCTGGGACCCGGACAGAACTGCAATTCAATTCTTGCCAAAAGGTCTTCGCCGGCGGAGAGGAACATGTATCTTAAAAGCCAAGGCAAACCTCGAAGATGTCGGCGCGAGCCGGTCGTCTTCTCTCCATTTCGCAAAACTTCACACTCCTTTGGCCTCTCGCGCCCTTCCACTCGTTTGAAGTTTAAATAACACTCACTGCCATTTTACATTCGCTCATCACAATGGCCCCCGGAATCATCCCGTTCAATCTGGCCAACCCGCTGTGCACGGCAAACCAATGTCTCCAGCAGGTCATTGGCAGCCTCGGTAATGATCCTGTGGAGCAGTACTCGTCTTGTGTGTCAATGTTTGGGTCGCCGACCACGGTGACGATGTGAGTATCTCGCGAACCGAGTCTGTCGGGATAAACGACGTTGGTTGCTCACATGTAAGCAGGACACTTTTGGGGGACGTTGTCTTGTCAACTACGACGGCTACTGTTCTTTATACCGACATCATCGTCACGCCGAGCACGACTTTGTATACAGACTACGCGACGGAAACATCATACGCCGAGGTAGTCGAAACCGCTACTGGGTACTCGGCGACGAGCGTCGCGACTGTGACCGAGGTGGTGACTGCTCCGACGAGTCCCGTTCAATCGTCGGCCCCGGTCAAGAGACGGAGCCACAAGAAGCGTGGCTGCCAGCCTCGCTCGTCGAGTGTCTTGTCCTCCACGACCTCATCCGCCACGCCTTCAGCAGCGCCAAACTGCGCCGATTTGGCCGAGTATTCCTCCGCTTGCTCCTGCATCAACGCTGCCAGCAGCGCTATCACCGTCACAACGTCGATCCCTGGCGCCACCGAAGTTGTGACAGTCACCGAGAGCAGCACCGTTGCCTCGACCTCTCCATCCGCCGTCACCGTGGTTGTCTCGAGCACCGTAGTGGTGCCCGCCACAACGACAGTTACGACCACTGTCACGGGTCTCTTTAAGACGACCATCACGGTCACCTCGACCACGACGCCCGTCCCACCAACCCAAACAGCCTACCTGGTCGCGACCGGCGGGTTGGCAAAGGACAAGTATCTCAAAGTCGCCAACGGTTACCTGCAGTACGACTACGGCAACGCCGGTGTCAGCGTTGCCGAGCGCTTCAACATCCTGACCGCCGGCGGTCCGCTGTCTCTCGCCAGTAACCCGGAATTCAAGCTCTACGTACGACAGCCCAGCATTCAATACGGCCCCTTGATCTTTGCAACTACTCCTGGGGCCACCGATGCCGCCGTTACTTGTGTCCTTCAGTCGGGTGTAGTGTCTTGCAGCACGCCATCAAAGTCCTTCACCGTCATTTATAGTTGCGGCGCGTACATGTATTTGGGGACTGCCAACTGGGTTCAAGCGGGCTGCACAGCCGTGAATTTCAGGATGTCGTCTTAGAGCCGCCGTGTTGGGTCTTGTTTTTGCATGCTAATACTGCTCTATAGCAGCTTTTTTCGTGGCATGAGTTTTATCACAAGGGATTGAAGACATAAGTTATTACGCAGGACTGGCTCATCATGATGCAAAAGCAGGCCTATCCAGATCTGATCGAAGCCCCATACCTTTAAAATTTTGATGAGCATAAACTTTGTTTTTAGCAAGCAAAAAGAGCAAATATCATAATACAGGACAATACTTATGGCTTCATTGATTTCTATCCGCAAAGCCGCTCCTCTTGAGCTCTCAGGTAAAACACTCGCCTGTAGCCAATTGCGGCATCTAACAACTCACCGCCCTGGTCCGCTTTGGGTTGTAGTTCGCTCTGGTCGTGTGTGCTTGTTGACTGCAGAAACGAGAGCGATTTGGCAGGCGAGACACGGAAGCGACGGTAGTGAAGAAGGCGATGCAACAGGATGTCGGGTAGTGCCCCGTGCATAGAACCAGCCCCTAGACAACGGACCCTGAAAGGCAACATTGGGACAACTGAATGGCAGCAGAGTTACTTCTTTCGACCATCATCGCTTGCTCTACACAAAAGCACATCTCTCTATCTCGCTGACCCATACCCATCCAATTCTACATTCTGTAGCGGCCCGGCGGCGTGGTTGGCACCGTATATTGGACGACGAAAGATTGGCGTGCCGCCACAGCTAATCGAAGGAGTGGCTGGTCTCGCCCGGTTTGCTGGAGATATGTAGCCCTCTCAGGAATGAGACTTCCAAAGGTGATTCGTCTTTCCGGGGCGGCATTCCCTCCGCAGCTTGTTTAAAGGCAAAGTGCGGAGAGGTTCAGCCGCTAACCAGCTCGCTCGACGGGTAACTTGTCGTCTTCTCGAGCGACTCCGTCGCCGCAGCGGGTTCAACTGCGGGCGCATCCTTGGCCTTCTTCCCTCCATTCTGCTCCTCCTTTCCTTCCACCTCCGCCGCCATCCGCTTCTTGTCTTTCTTTTTCAACGCTATCGCCCCTTTGGCCATAGCCTCCTTGGGCAGCGGCCGAATGATCGGCTGAACAACCCACCAAGGCCTCTTGCACTCGCGCACCGCGCGGGCCGAGCTCTCAGGGTCATCTACCTCGCCCTCCGCCAATGGCGGCGGCATATCCGCCTCAACGCTCTTTCCGTCCGTCTTTTCGTACTCAATCAGACCCTCCGCGACCTTCTTCTCCACCAGCCGGTAGATGGCCTCGTACGTCTCCATCTCACCCAGCCGCGCGCGGGCAAGCGCATTCCGCACGTCGTGGTGGCGCGAAACAAAGTGCCGCAGGAGGTGGAACAGGTGCGGCTGCATGGCGGTGAAGTTTGCGGCCAGCAGAGCCGGATTCTCCTTGCCGACGGTGCTGCGCCGCTTGTTGGGCTTGCCCACCTCCGCGCCCGTTTCGGGTATGACAACCTCCTCGGCCAGCCAGGCCCTGTCGTCGCCGGGCACAAAGAGCGGTCTCCTCTGCGGCGGCGGCGTTTCGAGAACGTACTGGTGGATGATGTCGAGGTAGCGGCGGAAGACTTCGTCGACGCGCCAGCCGCCCTTGCCGTCCCTACCGCGCCAGTAACCGCGGGGTTCTTGGCCGGGTGGTGGGGGGGCGGCAAAGATGGCTGGGTTGCTGAGGTTGCCCTCGGCGCTCATGACGCCGTCTGCGCCGGTGGCGGCGAGGCATTTCTCGAGATCTTCGTGTTGGAGGATGTTGCCGTTGGCGAAGAGGACGGTCTCCGCGGGGGAGGTTGTCGCGCAGATAACGGATCATTTGCCAATCGGCAAGACCAGTGATGTGGCCCTTCTGCTCGCGCCGACGCCCGTGCACTGTAAGAATGCTCGCGCCCGCGCTGAGAACATTTTGCGCATATTTGAGAGTGGCTTCCTTCGTATCCAAGATGCGGATCTTCGCCGTGACGGGGATATCAAGGTTCTCGTGGAGGGTCTTGATCAGCCGGTGAACCAGGTCCTGGTCTTCCTGCAAGAAGGAGCCGTAGTGGCCCTTCTTGGCAATGCCCTGGGGGCAACCAAGGTTAAGGTCTACCGCATCACAGTATGGCGCGGCCAGTTTCGCGGCGCCGAGAAGCGCCTGGGGGTCGTTTGCGCAGAACTGGACGAAGTAAGGCCGGTCGATCGCGGGGTTACCGTCGAGGAAGGGGGTATTGGAATTAGGTTTTGTAGCCTTGAAGTGCTGGTCGCGATACTTTTGGGTCTCACTAAAAATTCGGGCGTGGAACATGGGCGAGTAGGCGAGCATGTCCCCCTTCTGGGAGTCGGGGAGGAAGGATCGCGACAGCATGCGCCAGGCCTGGGAAGGTTTCGATTAGTCTCATTCTCCGACCAAGGAAAGAGGAACCAGCGGGAAGTCTGCTCACAAACTCGGACTGGTCCACCATGGGCGCAACAATGTACTTCGGCGAGCCTATGCTCTCGTAGAACGCGCGCCCATGAAGCTTCGGCTTCTTCGCGGCCGCCAGGGCCTCGTTCTTTGTCGCATCGGACGCCATCATCCACGCAATCGACGCGCGGAATCTAGAAAGCAACCGGGCCGCCAGCGTATCTCTTCCAACTATTTTAGAGGAAAAGACAATTTGCGCAACAAGAAAATCTACGATAACGAGCGAGGCTGACTTGTCTGCTTTCCAACGCGATAAGAAAAAAAAAAGTTGTCCAAAATCCCTCCGCCTTCTCTGCAAGGCTGAGAAGTTTCCACTCCTTTCTCCACTCCTATTGGTCAACATCTTCTCGGCAAAGCGGGATGATGCAATCTCCGGCCCACCTCCACTCCCCACAATCCGCTCCAGGCCAGGCACAGTTTCCCCCATCCCCTTTTCGCACCGTAACCCCTAAAACTCCATTCTGCCCCTCATCCCTAATCCTCCGACATCCAGGTCCCCATCCAAACAACCATCCCCGGAGCATTCCACCGACAAAGCAACACTCCCCCACGCTAACCCACAACCAGCGCTAGCGCCCTCGTATCCAAACCTCGGATGGCACCACCACCCGCAACGTAAACCAAACCATTGAAATACCCCCGCTATGTTGCTGACTGATGCCACCGGACGAACAACTCCAGGCAGTTGTCATTTTTTATCAGATGAACTCAGAAAGCAGGCGGCAATACTCCAGCGAAGGAGCAACACCTGACCTTTCACGAGATTATTGCGTTCCTTCAAAGAACAGAAAGGCACCAGCCAGTAGATCATCTGCACCTCATGCATGCCGAAAACAAGAACCTCGATTTCGCCCCCCGAACCGTTGGGTGGAGCGCATTAGCGTTCTTTCTCATGGAGTTGTAAACTGTAAAGACCGTAATTACATTCATTGATAAGTTACCAACTGCCTCTCTGAGCCATCACAACCCGACTATGAAGGAGTCATTGAACCGGTTGGCAATGCCGAATGGTACCTCAGTGGGGGGCTCTGGTCAGGAAATCGGCAGAAGTCAACCGAACCATCCCTTTTTGAGGACTCACGGGAACCTGGCAGGAGCAGAACAGTCACCACCGCCAAGCAGAGAGACGGACCTCAATGACCAGCTCCTCTTGACACCACACTTCATATTTGCTTCACTCCGCTAAACTAAAACCCAATTACCAACGAGGAGGAGAGCAAGAGAGGACCGCAACAACACTGACAACAGACAACAGACCAGACAACAAGACAATGGATGGCAGCGATGACACTATGTATGTAAGACCATCAACAAAACAAAAACCCACAGAGGCAAAGGAAACTTCGGACAGGAAGCAGTTGAGGAAGAAACAAAACAAAGTAGAATCATGATTAAAAAAAACCTCCCAAATGAGATGGTATCCCTCCGATAGGTACTGCCACCGTGAGGAGGAAACTTTTTGTCGCTTTGAAAAACTCGAGAGAAAGGAAAAAGAGGAAATGATGTTGTTGTTGTTGTTGTTGTTGTTGTTGTTGTGTCGAGGGTCGCTGCTGTTATTCTCCTCAATGTCGTCGCCTTCGTCTTTCCATCTTGATGTGGCTGCCGCGTCGCAGGAGATGCTGACTCCTGTGATGTCGCTCCCACTGCTCGTTGCTCCATAACTCCCGTCGGACAAGTCTGTCCGCCCCGTTGTACCCCTTAACTGCAGCTTACATCCCGTCCCTCCCACATCCCCCATTCCCGACCGACTGGCGTTTAAAGCCGCGGCAGCCCCCGACCGAATGACGTTGGTTGGCGGTAAAAGCAAAAGAGAGAGATAGAGAGCCTGACCGAGTGTCGTCGTGTGTAATTAAAAAATCGCTGTGCTGCGCTGTGCAAAAACTCTAGCCGCAAAAGTAGTTGTAAAAGATCGAATGCGAAAAAACGCCGTGACACCGTATTATGCTCGTCCTTAAACGCCGCCTCGAGAGTTGAAAATCCTGGTCAAACACACGGCATGGAGCCGCCGCCGCCCTCCTGTATGTGGAAAACTGAGAATAGGGGCCGAGAGGTGTGGTTCGGGGGTGGATCGTCGCCTGCATCATCAGAAGAAGTGCGTGTAAATTTTTGAGTTTTCGTGGACCTCCATCTCCTGTTGAGTTGTTAGTTTAGTCTAAGCTTTTGTTCCAGCGGATGAGACTTACCATCTTGAAGCTGTTTAGCTCCTCCTTGATCTGCTGAGCGAGCATGGGCGTCAAGCGGTTGCAGGTGGCAACTTCGCCCCGGCGATCGTACTCTTGGCTCGGCCATGTCTCGAAGAACACGATCCGGGGGCTGAACGTTGCATTGCGCTTCGATCCCTGAGGTGTGCTCGGGGAGCTTTTGGAATCCTGACGAAGGCGGAGAGCCGACACGAAGTAATCCTCGCTACCGATCGTAACAGTTCCGGCCCGCCTCTGTGACTCTTCATTCGGGGTGCTGGGGGCGCTGGAATTGGGCGAGTCCGTAACCGAGGGGACGCTAGGCAAGTCAAGCCCCGGGGCCTTGTTACTCTCCGAGGGCCGGGGGGGACGGGCTCGAAGAACCAGCGCGATGCTTCAGAATCCCCTTGCGAACAGCAGCCAAGACCTCAGCCCGTTCCTTCTCACCACCGACGATGCTCTTCCTGGCTGTCGTGCTGTCGGTGCCTGAGCTGCCGAGGCGCTCCGGCTCGTCCGTGGGGATCCTGGCGGCGTCGATAGAGTTGCGCTCCAGACGAGGGAACCCCGTGCCACCCCCTGAAGCCCGAGGATCGGGATTCACATTGACCCGCTCACGCTCGGCTTCCACTGTGACCATGGACACAGTAGCCTGTGTCGTCTCAGGCGGCGTCACCTCCGCGACCGGAGCGCCCACAATTGACTTCGGTCGGAACAATCCAACAAGCGATCGGGTGCTCTTCTTCATCCCGCGACCCATCTTCCGAATCATGATCGAAGCCGAGGATGCTGTTGATGAGATGGAGAGGTTATCCGTCGACCCGTGGAAGAATCTGCCGCCAGCGTAGATGTTGCTACCAATACCGGCAGCCTCCTGTGCCTGCGCAATCCGTTCCTGTTCCTCATTGTAGGCGTCCTCAGGATTCCGCTCCTTCTGAAGTTTGCCCTGCGCGCTATCCGCCCCATTGTTGTCATGGGCGGCCTTCCTGAACTCGGCGGCACTGCCAAACGAAAATGCTCTCCGAAGCCGTGATGTCTTACTCTTGGCCTTGCCTCCCTTTTCGTTGAGGGCGCTGAGCTGCTTCATGGCCGGACTGTCGAAACGAGGCGGAGACGCCACAGTTGCCGGGGCAGCAGGTTGGCTGCTACCCTTTTCGGCGTCCATAGCCACCGGGTTTGAAAGGGGCGATAAGTTTGCGCCTCGTTTATTATTCGAAGCATCGGCCGAAGAGCTCCGCGGCGGAATATTGAGTTGCTGGATAGATTCCTGTTTGGAAGCGGCTTGATCAGAAGGAGTAGGGGTGGTGGCGGGACTAGCTGAATTGCTGTTGCGGTTGGTAGACTGGATGGTTGAAAGAAAAATTGGTCAGTACATGGAGGAACGGGGGGCAGTGACATTTATGTGATTGGACAATGCATTCAAAGGTGTGAGAGGGAAAGGCGCGGATTGGGGGAGGCTTACCGAAGAGGGGCGCAAGTTGGCAGCGCTTCCAGCCTGCCCATCGCTGCTGCTTTTGTCGTTGGCCTTGGGATTCCCAATTCTGGCCATCTGGCCATCCTTCCCAGCACTCTTTGGCCGAACCAATTCTGCCGGCTGCCTCAGGTCGTGCGGGGCGAGGTGGATGGGAAACCCGGGAGAATCTAACGCAGGCAGGCTGCGGCGACGAGCCCTCCTAATGTCATCTTGGCCATGTTGCTGGGCAAACGCCGTGTCGTCGATCGCCGACCCAGGCATAGCGCCAACAAAGCTGTTGGGCCTGGCTAGTAATGGTGAAGGCGAAGGGCGCAATTGAGACGCCCCCGCTGCGGCGGGTGTCAAATCTGCCGACCGAAGAACCGACCGCCTGTACCTCTCAGGAGCCGCCCGAGTAGGACCAGCAGATAGCGTCTGCGATGGAACTCCACTGTTCCCTGAGAAAGCTCGTGGTGCCGGGGCTGTTCTCCTGGTGCCAGGTGCAGGTAGAGCAGAATCATCACGGGTCCCAGCACCCGCATAAAAGCCGGTATGTGCGGTGCTCGGCAAATTGGTCATTGATACGCTGGCTGAGTATCGGGAGTTTGCCATGGCGGGCTGGAGGTAGTCAAGGGACTGGATAGTAGGTACTGCTGGTGACGAAGAGGTTCGTTGCGTTCTCGACTGCTGCCACTGCGGCGCCGGGTTGAAGCTTGGCATGCTCCTGAAAGAATATTGTTGGCTGGCGCCCGGGCCGCCGTGGTACACCACAGGCGCAGTGACCGTAGCAGGCAGGCCGTGGATGCTGTTCCTCTGGGCTCCGCCAGACATGAAGTGCGGTGCCGACTGGACAGGGACCGACTGCAGCATACCTCCGGCGGATGAAGGTCGTGTTTGGAGTACTGTAACTGTTCCGGATTGCTGGGGATAGCCTTGTACAAGAGCGGCCATGGTGAAACGGGCAACGAAACCAGGTACAAGGGATGGGTTTCCTAAAGTCGGTTTGGGACTGCGTGACGCTACTCAAAATATGAGAGATGTTGTTTGTGTCGGAGATCTACTGCTGGAGACAACTGTCAGCGACATGTCAAAGGCAAAACATGTTCTCTGTGACTCAAGAAGGACGCTTGAACGCAACAACTAGTCCAGATGTGTTTGTTGGGAGAGGAACGGGTGTGACAGCAGTGCTGCTCATGTACCTACCTGGACCGGGACGGCGGGAGAGTGGGAAAATATGGAAGTATGAAAACCTTCAACGATGGATAGAATCGAAGGACGCCTGCGGCCAAGGGAAGGGTATGGATGACTTGTTGTACGTCTCGAAAAGCAGCCCACTGTTACCGTGGACGGCTTGCCTGTTTGAGCCTCTGTGGGGAGATCGAGGTGGCGGATGGGGGAAATGCAGTGCCCTCTGCTGACACCTGCAAGTTTCTGCCGCTATTGGAGCCGGGACATCGGAATGGCCCAGGTGTCGGTATTGAGAGAGGTAGACGGAGCGAGCGCGGGCTTTTCGAGGTTTCGATTTTTCGATTTTTCGATGGAGAAGTGCTCAAAGTAGGCCGCTTCGCGGGAGGGCAATTGCGAGCCAGGAAGTGAACCGCGGGTGCGGGAAAAGGGCTGGGTAGGGCGTGGGAAAACAAGACAGTGCCAACGGGAGGCCCTGAAAAGGCAGATTCCAGCGAGACCCAGGAATAATGCGGATGAGAATCGAAAAATGGGTTGTTCCGACTAAGGCAAGGGGAAGGCCCAAGAGGCAGCGCGACGTTTGTCCCGTAACCTGAGAGAGACCGGAAGCTTCGCAGTGGCTCGGGGGTGTTCTGGCGAGGGCAGCCGGGAAAAGGGGGGATTTCGAATTGGATGGCGGACACGTGGGTTGGTGAAGAGACGAGACAAAAAGAAAGAATGAATGATGGAGGGGGGTTTGGGGGTTTGGGAGGCTGAGAGAAGGACGAGGTCGATCGAGAACGGAAGTTTTGCGGCGACTGTCGCAGCGAGTGGAAAGACAGACAGCAGACCAGAGACCATCGAGAGACAGACAGGGCAACGGCGGTGCACGCCCGAATGGCAGCAAGCCCCTGGAACTGGAACGAGTCGGTACCTTCTGCCCCTGCCGTCTTTCGGGTTACGGCCAAAGTTCCAAGACATCCATGTCGCCAGGACAGGCAGACCACTGAGGTGAGGGTATCGCGGCTGGCACTCCACACAACCGCATCAATCTGGTCAAGCGGTAATTACGCGGTAAAGCGGGACGATACCAGGCCAGGGACAGGAACTTCATTTCGGACGGAACACGGTAAACTACGGTTAAGTCTGTACGAAATGAGGCCGAATTCCATGGTGAGCCACCAGATCTCGATGGAGCGTAGTGGAGGCCACTTGGCCCGCGGCTTCAACAGTTTGGATACCGTCAGTATGGTATCCGATCTGTGGCTTTTCTAGATCGGTTATCGAACCTCTCCTGCTTGTCTCTTGTCTCCCCGCGGTGTCATGCCATCACGGTTCGTCCGCATCCACCGTCCCAAGTCAGGTCCTGCGGGCCTTTGCAAGGTCATTCCTTTCTTCTCGTTTCGCAGGACAACTTTCTGGCTTTCCAGATTGTGTTGGCTGTGGCCGAGAACGAAAGCGCCTTGATTGGCCAGACCGCCCAAGTCGCGCTAGCAGGGCCGTGTCCTGCGCCAGGCCCCAGGGGAGCGAAGGCGCAACTCCATGTTTTCGGCTTGCCAACCGCGTTCTTGCATGCATTTTACGATCCCAACACACAAAATCCCCAAACAAGCGACCGCGGAGGCGACGTGATTAATTTGGATCACCGCCCCCCGCCTTGGAACCCTCCCCAAATCTCCCTCTCCCTGCCTGTCTCAACCTAAAATCGCCCGCAAGCCGTTTGCGTCGCCACCTCCCCGCCGTTATCTCAGTTGGGGCGGGTTGCTTTATTCCCCGTCGACATGTTCTGGAAGGGAGCCTTGCCTCTTTCGGTTTCGTGTCGCTCAAGTCAACTTCCTTTCTAGTTCCTAGAATGGAACGCCGTCGGAGCAGAATGCAGTGTCGCCGGTGACGAACACAGAGGGCTCAGCAACCGCCGGATTCTCGGGAAACTTTAACAAAAAAGTCTCAGTTTCCTTCCTTGCCGCCCCCTTTTGTTTCCTCGGTTCCTCTCAAATCTCGGCACAACAGACCAGACAGTGGCAGTGTTTCTCAGTCTGTGCCGTTGAGGTTCTCAGGCCCCACCAAATTAGGGGATTCGCGTGATCCCCTGGCGCGTGCTAAACCCTTTTCTCTTCAGGACCCTCAAAACACTCCCGCGCTTCGACACGGCAGGCAGCGGGCAGGTGCTGCACAAGAAAGGGGATGACACAAACAACAAATCGCCAAGCGAAGCACGACACTGCAGCTGTCCCTGCAACGGCATCCTCATCCTCCGGCGCGCGCGCTGCTGCTGGCTGCTGCAACAGTTCAGCGGCGGCTGCCCGAGGGACGCTGAATGGCTCACAAATTGACTGGCCTCCATTACGAACGCCAGCAATTCTCCGGTCTCAGGTTTCGGGCCATCGCACAGCAGCTCAAGCAACTCCCAGGCCGCCCCGTCACCACTCCGGTTTCTCAGGCAGAACATCCCAAACACGGCTTGGATGGTGTCGCACCTCCCTCCCACGGGAGCGGGAGGGTCGCTGGGTTAATAACGGCTGCCCTGGCTACTGATACCACCTACGATGTTGTGTTCCTGTGGGGTGAGAAAGCCGCCAAGGCGAGACAAGCATCCTTGTCGTTAACATCCGCCCCCAGGTTTTTCCCCCGTGAACAAACCTGGACACCGTCTTTGGAAGGCTTCGATATACCCGATAGGGCATAACCGCGTAGTTATTGTTACACTCGGGTTGCCGAGAACAATCAATGTGCGGCGCCGGCATGGGTATTGTAAAGCTTCCCCGCAGCCAAGCCACGCATGTCGGTCGTTTAGAGCTTATCGAGGACCCATTATGAGGATGGCAGACCGGCAAGGTGAGATTCGATCGGCCCTGGGAGGTTGGGAGACACTTCATGATGTCTGAAACATCCAACGACGGCGTGTCGAGGACGGGATATCCCCGCCTCCATAAGGCGCCCAAGACGGTTACCCGTGCAATCTGTACAACATCCCCCAACCTCCCCTTCACCAAGCAACGTGGAGAGAGGTCTTGCGCAACGGCTATCGACCTTGATCGAGATCCGCCGCAGGCGCACGTCGCCAGCAGGGATGGTGCTTGAAAGGAGGGGAGGAGGGGCTCTCCATCAGATCAGATAACGGCCGGCCAGCGGGTTTCTAGAAGGCCTGTAATCGCTGGGATGAACTCCGGCTCTTCGCACTGACGAGGATCCTGACGCTTCCATCGTCGAAGCATACGCGGATTACGCCATCCATCCGACGACGGAGTCGAACCCCGGGCGGCATGCGTTCATCGCATCATCGCCAAAGCACACAGTTCTTCCTTGCGTCAGGTGCAGATCATCAGGAAGTTGTCTCGGACGTCCCCTTAGACCCCCAATGACCTTGCCAAGCTTCACCTCGCCTTGGCATGGGCCTTGCTCCTCGCTTCCGCTGGTAATTGTCGATCTTTCAGATCTCGGGGGGTTTGGTTGCCTTTCCTCCTGGATCGAGTAATGCAGCCTTTTCGGGTAGCTCGAATAACAACGCGCCGGCGTTTGCCTTCCAAGAGGCGATCTTTAATTCCTCTTTCTTATGATTCGACCCGGCAAGAAGCGGTCGAAGAAAGTGCCGATTCGTTCATCATGCTGGCCCCGATCAGCCAGCCAGCCATGGGATTGGTGCTGTACCTTGGACATGAACTGCTGGATGCAAGCAATCGACTAGGCTCGCTCTGGCCAAAGAAAGCAATACATTAAAGTCAAACCTCAGCATACGGGGCACGATTTCTCAAACAAGAATAGGCTTGAAATTTGAATTAAAATTTCATTTGATTAGAAAAAAAAAAGAGGAAAAAAGTTTCTTCAATTTCTCCCAATTCAATACCATTCGGAGCATCCTTTGGCATAGTGTCCGGCCTAAAGCTAGCTGGCTATACACCAGCATCAGTTTTGATGTATCGTTATTTTTGGCCAGAGCGAGCGACGTTACCTATGGACGTGTTAATGCAGGTTTGAAGCCGACAGGCACCGCTCCCCCGAACACCAATCGCCGTCGTGGCCGGCATCCATCCAGGGCCAGCCCTGAATTCTCGGGCGTGACAAGAGGGCTGTTCCGGGAGCAAAAGCGGTGCGACAGACTAGTGCCTGGTTTTCTTCCCCCTTCCCTTTGCAACCCAGGCAAGGGAAATGCCACCACCAGGGCCGCTTCCGTCCGTCGGTGTGGATGGCATGCCGGCTGGACCACGCGCCGGCGCTGTGCTCCGGCGGTGGGACACCAGCTTGTCCGCCCTGATTATGTGTTTTGCCTATGTGTATTACTGGCGTAGATGGTACGCAATGATTTGCCTATGCCGCTCCCGAGAACCCGTTCTCGACCGGTTCCGTTGTGTAAGTGCTCGGGGCCGGTTTGATAGGCTGGCGAGGGGAAAGTCGTCGTCAGCGTCGTTGTTGGGCCGACCGGAAAATACGAGTGAGGTTGTGGGGAAGTCCAGGGGAGGAGATTGGGAGGTCGGAAACGTAACCGCTTTCTGGGGATGGGGGGACTTTCTGGTACGATGTTAAGGGTTCCAAGTTTTCTGGGTTTCAATCGTCGACTGGAGGAGTTGTTCACTGTTGTCTGGATCTCTCAAGATATTATCGAATTGAAGATGGTGGCATGGCATGTAACGTGGTAATCTGGTATTTACATGATGCTTAAAGTTGAAAGTTACTGGCGTGTTTCAGGTGTATCTTGAAGCCCCACTGCGATGCCAAGCCGAGATTGAATGAAACGAGAACAATCTCGAGGCTCAACAACCACAACAAACCAAATCTTAACCTTTCCTCAAGCCTCAACTGGGGACTGTGAAATTCCCAGTCCCGAGACCGATGAGCATGCTTTCTGTTTGGCTTGGCAGCTACACAACACGAAGATGGAGATAATAAATGATGAAACATGGTCAAGTCTTCGAAGGGCTGCTTTGTTGATTACGAGCTCTCGCTGTTCAGCTGGTTACGTATGTACAGCCTTATAGCTTCTCCGTTAATATCAACCAACGGGGAACCCGTAGGTCGAGGCTGAGGTTACATCTCAAGGGCAGACGTGGCTGCCAAGATGCTGCGGACGAGCATTGATACTTGCCATGTTATTAGACTTTCGAGACAGTGTTTTTAAACCATGTACCATTCATGCCAAAGAATCAGCTTAACTGAATTGATTAACGCAACAAAGACACTCACGAGGTCACGTCCCGTGACAACCCACCTGATCTCTCCCGGTTTGTTTGCTTCCTACTTGGTATGCAACGTCTTTTGGGGCGGAACGGTGCTTTGGCTTTAACCAGACAAAGAGTTCCCTGAAGGGGGGTTGAGCCCTCTCTGCTCTTGTCGCCGTCAGGTAGGTGGCATGGTGTCTCTCTCTGTGGATAAGCCTCTTTCTATGCTGCTCTCGCTGCCAGTGGCACCTCAAGTTTGCCTTCTCCAGCACTGTTGTTCAGGATGGCACACGCCCAATCGGGAATGAAGCGACGGGAAGATCTCCAGAACCTCTGCCGCTGCATTAATCATCGGGAGAAAGAGGAGCTAAACGGCGACTCCGTCTACAAGGTACTCCTCCAGGGCGACGAGACACCGTACGTCTACAAGGAGGTCGAGCGAGCCCATTATATCCCTTGGTGTACCGAAGTGCTAGAACAGGAGCTGCGGAACTTGGACATGTTTCGTGGCACTAAAGGCATTGTCCAGTTCGTCGCGGCCATCATGTCGCCAAACCCATATTAGACCACCCAACCCAGTAATAAGTACGATGCCGTTGTCTTGCGCGGATACCTCTTTGAGTATCACCCAGACGGCACACTAGAAAGCGCATTAAAATTGCCAACCCCCAGGACCAGAAAGCTCTGGCACTGGCGCGAGTGGGCGCTCCATCGCCTCGCCCTTCCTGAAATTCACCACCATGAACTAACTCAAATGGATTTGAAGCCCTCTAACGTCGTTCTTAGTAGCGAGTTATAGATAGGACTGATCGATATTAGCGGAATTGGAGGCGTCACTCGTCAGTGGCTCTGTCCGGGGATGCTGGGGAGTAAGAAAGATCCACTGTCGTGGAGCATCGCAGCGCAGCAACAGAATGATATTTGGGTTCTTGGAAATATCATGCTGGCTCTGGCGGATGCCTGTTGCACCAACGAGCAAAAGCAACTGCTGAGGAGCGTTGGGCTGGCTACTACACGTTCCCGTCCACGCATCCCCCTCAGCGAGGTCATTGCTCCCTTATTGGGACACCACTCCCCTACCATTAAATCATTGCTCCTTCGCTGCATCTTCACTGCTTGTCTCATGAAAATGTCATATGCTGTAATACTAGAAGGAAAATGGGTCGCTTCCTTGAAGATCAGCTCGCCAGATCCGCAACATCCAAACCAAACTATCTTCACCTCAACAGCCTCGCATATCTTAAAACTCGAAAACTCGCCAACTTGATTGATGCCAGTCCGCCAATAATGGTATCACAATCTACAATCTTCCGTCCGTAACCCATCTGTAGCCACTACACACCCTCACTTTACCCATCATCTCTCCCTACCCATCAACCCTGCCCCTCTTAGCCGGCCCCTGAGGCGACCTCGATCTCGAACTGCTATAATACCTCCTCCTTTTCCCAGCGGCACCCCCCACCGGGCTCCGCGACCGACTCCTGCTATCCCTCCTTCCCCTATTACTATCATACCCATCCCTATCCCTCCCATACCCCCACCACCATAACGCCCCCTGCCTCCACCACTAACACCACCACCCCTCCCACTCTCACCTGCACTCCTCACCGGTAGCGGCGACCTGGATCTGGACCTCGACAACGACCTCGAATTCTCATACCCCCTCCGTCCCCCCCCACCACCACCAATACCACGCGCAGGCGGAGGCGACCTCGACCTACTCTCACTCTCATACCTCCTCTGCCTCCTCGCCGGCGGCGGCGGCGGTGACCGACTCGGCGAATACGACCCCACCCTACGCCTCTTCCCCGGCCCCGCCGCGGCCACCACAGCAGTAGGAGCAGCAGGCGACCTCGACCTGCTTAACGAGCGCGAATAGCTCCTACTCTGTAGACGACCACGACGGGCCACTGGAGAACGCGACCTCGATCTACTCAACGAGCGGGTATGGCTCGTCGCTCTACCACGTCTGTCACGGATCGGGCTCCGACTCGGGAGCGGCTCAGGCTGCGGGCGGCTCGGCGGGTGGGGTGCGGGAGCGGGAGTAAGAGCGGGAGCGTGAGTGAAAGAGCGGGAGCGGGAGTAAGATCGGGAGCAGGAGCAGGAGCGGCTGCAGGAGTAGGATCTGTTGCTGCGGGGTACTGCGCCTCGTGAGGGCGTGCGGGGAGACAGAGCGGCCGCGGTCGGTGGGGTTGAAGGCGCGGCGGGGGAGGAGGGGAGCGGGAGGAGTAGGAGGAGTAGCTGGAGACGGATTCCGAGTCGGAGTGGTCCGCGGCTGGGGCAGGGAGAGCGGGCTTGGGGATGTTGGCGAGGAAGGTGCGCATTTCGTCGGTGAGATAACCCATTTTGATGGCGGTGAAGTAGTTGATGGCGAAGCGCGTATTGACGGGGTTGTCGTGCGGGAAGATGCCTTGGAAGCTGGGCTGGAGCATGTCGTCGCTCATTCGCGCTTTGAGTTTGGCAGTGCCCATGTTCTCCTGCAGGTCTTCGAACAGGATGCTGAGGAAGATACGGCTTGCTGCTGTCGTGTCCTCCTGGGTCAGGTGG
Organism: Collariella sp. IMI 366227; assembly: GCA_027946355.1. NCBI lineage: Eukaryota > Fungi > Ascomycota > Sordariomycetes > Sordariales > Chaetomiaceae > Collariella > Collariella sp. IMI 366227. Next base: position 744,067 of record JAPEUS010000012.1, read on the forward strand.
ACGGCCGAGAAAACATGCCAGCCGATGGCGTCCGAGGCGAGGAGGTGCCCGAAGAATCTGGCAATATTCCGCAGCTTGTTGGTCTCATACCGATGGATCGTCGAGTAGTACTTCATGAACGATTCCTCGAACAGATCCATCCACATGCGGTTCAGTCGCGCAAATCGCTCTCCCAGCAGGCCGTGAAACTTCAAGTACACCTTCTCCTGGGCGCACGACTCGACAATCATAGACACCAGCTCGGGTTCCTGGCCGGGGGGTAGTCGCAGCTTCATCAGCTTGTGTGCTGCTTCCTCGGGGTCCGCGCTCGACTGAATGGTGAGGTAGATGGTCTTCCTGAGGTTGACCAAGTCCGCGTTGCTCTGGTCCTTGATCTCAATCGCCTTCTGCTCTTGATCCTCTTCTTCCGACTCGCTCTCCGACTCGTCCTCGTCATCCTCATCATCGCTTCCCTCGCCCAGAATATCCGCCTTCAATTTCTTGTACTCAGCCTCGTGAGCCTCCCATTCGGGATCGAACTTGAAGATGTTCAGAGTGTCCTGGGTGCTGATCTCGTCGTCAAGCCCGACCCGGTGCGTGATTTGATCCTCCTCGTCAATCAGGTCCAGCTCCTCCTTGATCACCGGGTTGTCCTTGTACTTGTCCTTGCGGACCTGGAACAAGACCTCGATCATGTACTGCGTCCGCTTGTCGATATCAGCTTCGTGCAGAATGTTCCTGAACTGGTCAAACACGGCGTGGGCAATCGTAGGCGACATCTCCTCGAGGAACATGCCAACTTCGCGCATGAGCCCAACGGCAATCTCGACACTGTCGTCAGTCGGCTTCTGCAGCAGCAGGAGCAGGATCTGGGCGGCCAGCATCTCGTGCACGACCTGATTGTTCACCAAATGGGCAATGAACATGGTCGAGGAGAGGCACACGGCCTTGTCGTTCCGCTTGAAGGCCTTGCGGAAGCGCATGATAAGCCGCTTAACAAGCAGCTCACCGACCTGGGGGAGCTTGGTGTTGCAAATGGCAGCCAGGGTGGCATAGATCGGAGTGAAGGGCAAACTGGCATGCTGCGCCTTGAGCAGACTCTGACAAAACAGGCCGCGGCCACGGATGAGGTTCTCCCCAAACAGCTCCGGAACGACAAACTTGATGTTCGCCGTATTGACCTTGTTGACGAGACCGTTTATGGACTTCTTCAAGGCCTCCCAAGCCATGCGCTGGTATTCCTTAGTAGACTTGTCGGTGATGGCGGCCTGGAGGGCGCGCAGCTTCTGCGGCGGCAGGTACACGCCCTGGCTGCGCAGGTTGAGCAGCTTCTGGTACTCGGCCCTCGCATCGGCGAGCTTCTCCTCCTCAGTTTTGACCGGGGCGGCTGGGGGAGGTGTGCGCTCCTTTCTAGCGGGCCTGTACCTGTCGGCATCGCGACGGGCAGGGGGCGGCGGCGAGCGTCTCCGGGGAGGGATCTGGGAGATCTGGTTGGCGAACGGTTGCGGGTTTGCTCGGGGGATCGAGAGCGTGATCGAGAGCGCGACTGGTCGCGGGGAGGGGGCGAGATGTCGCGCGAGTCGCGCGAGTCTCGGCGGTCTCTGGAGTCTGGAGATAGCGAGCGATCGCGGCGAAGGCTCGGCGAGCGACGGTCGATGGGCATGGGGGATGGTGAACGGTCGTCGAGCTGGTGGCGCGGCGGCGGCGCCTCTGTGTCTACCGACGCCATCTTTCGTTCCTCTGTTGGACGGAGATGGGGGTTCTCCAAAAACAAGAATGAAAGAAGCCCTCGTCTTTGATGACTGGGATGTGGAAAGGCCGGAAACGCGACGCTTGGTTCTGGAAGGCAAAGGTGGATGTGGTTCAAGGAAGCAAGGCAGAAGAAGCTAAAATGTTGTTTGACGAGGCTGGCGAGCCAAGACCCTTCCATGCGCAGAACGACAGCCAAGACGCCCCACTTTGCCATGCTGCCTGCCGGAACCAGAGGCTGAACGCGCTAACGCGAACCCCTGACAGCAATTCTGGGGACTTGGGAGGTCACCGTGGCGCAACTGCTCACATCGTGGAACTGGTGCTTCATTCAGGCCATGTAACTGCCCTTCTTGCGACAGCTTCACGCAGCAAACACTTCACTCCACCAAACCACTCAATTGATCCCGTTTTTTTAACCCTTTCTAACAATGGTCCGTACAGAGCTCAACTCCTGGACCCTCCCTCCGAGATAAACCAAGCTAACCTCTAGCCACCACAGCTCGACAAACTCGTCGGCCTCGCCATGCTCGTGGCTGCGTCCGTCGTCTTCCTCTATTACACTATCTGGACCCTGTTGATGGTACGCCTGAACATCCCATTACCTCTTTCCCCCGCCGTCTCTACCTTATACCCTTTCACGCTCCCATTCCACCTCATCCACTCATCCGTTGCCCCCTCCCCCTATCCCCGTCCCCTTTCCCCCACACCCACCCCTATCCATCATGCACCCTCACTAACTACCCCGCCAAAACCAGCCCTTCGTCGACTCAGACCACCCCCTCCAGGGCTTCTTCCCGCCCCGCGTCTGGGCGATCCGCATTCCCGTCATCCTCGTGCTGCTCGGCAGCGCAGTCGTCAACTCCTTCCTCTCTGTCGTCATGATCCGCAGCAACCGCAAGGAAGGCGGCCAAGGCGAAGGCTGCTGCTAAGAAGAAGGCATAATCTACCCACACCATGGGTAACGTTGGTATGAGGGTGGGATGGGGAAGGAGGAAAGGGGAGGGGATACCGGGTTTGGGGTAATTTGAAAGAAAAGGGATGTTATGGGGAGAGGGACGTTATGTTCGTTGTACTTTTGTTTCTTTCTGGGCGTAATGCGCGTTGTGTATGTTTGGTGTCTTAGTTGGACGGGTTGGAGGAGAATGAAGGGGGGGTGGTTATCGCCGGTTCCCCAAAGGTGGTCCGCCGAAAAGGGTGAAAGATGGATAATAAAAAAACATTCAACAACTTGATAGTCGTGGTCTATATGTGCCGAAAAGCAACATCATGGGATAGGAAAAAATCTCAGGCAACGGTCACAACGGAAACGTATCAACACCATTCCATTGGGGGCAGCTCTCTGACATCCAAACACATGGCGATGATGGTCACATTTTTCAGGTGTGTCCCTGGAAAGGGTCTTTTGTATTCGGTGTTGTACCTAGGCCAAGCCCATCCAGAGAACCACCCTCCTCATCCCTCAAACCTCCTCACCTGCTGGCTTCCACTTCCCCAACTACCTTTCCTACCGCTAACCTCTGTTTCTTTCTCATTGATCTGCCCAAGCCCACCATGAACCAAGCAAGTAAGCAAGCAGACAGGCGAGCAGAAACCCAGGCAATAACGATAACACAACCAAACCCGCTGATCCAAGCTCCAAGCCAACCCAAGCAAAGCCAAATATCTCCCAACTGCCGCTCCCATCTTGTCCCCAATCCTAAATGCCAATGCAATCCGCAGCTCCTTCTTTCTATGTTAAATAATATAATATCAAACCTCATCAGAGTTGAGAGTTGGGCGAGCGCAAAGTACGCGCAAAACGTAAGGCGAAGCATGCAAAATCCCAAGCCCAACCAATGTGTCCTCCAAGTAAACCCATACAAAACATCGCTCCAATCCAGAAACTCCAAGAACACCAATACACACCAAAGCACAACAAGCCAGACCTCAACTCCTCTTCGTCCCCTCTTCGTCCCCTCTTCACCCCCCACATCCACAACCCTTCCTGCCTCCCGACGCATCAAACCCTCTGATCCGCAAAATCCAACACCTCACAATCATCCTCAAAAACCCATCCTCCTCCCTTCCCCCTCCCCTTCTTCCGTCCCACCAGCACCCCACCCCTCCTCCCAACCCCCTCCTACGCCTAGTCGTCACCACAATCTGTGCACCACCCTCTCATCTGCCCCCGCATCCGTCGTCCTCAGTAAAATCCTCTCCATCGCCGACGCCGGCAGCGCGGCGCGAAGCGTCAAAGGCAGAATGTTAAACACGTCGTTGTTATCGTCCAGGGAGTGGGGAGGCCGAGGTCGAGTTTTGTGGAGGGAGGGTTGGCCGAAGGCCCATGGGCTGGCCGTCGTTGAGATGGTGGTAATAGATGGAGGTGGTGTGGAGTGGGTGGTTGGGGTGCTCGGGAGGATTTTTTCTTGCGAGACGAAGGGGGGTCGCCGGAGGGTTCGTCGAGGGAGGTGGCGGCCATGAGGGTTGTGATTTCCACTTCTTGAGGGGAGGGGCCAAGTTCGTGGAGTGCGACGCGTCGGTCGGTGTGGAAGGGTTGGTACGGGGCGCTGGATTCTATCTCAGCTTGGGGAATGGCGGATTCGGCGCCTTGGTCGTGGGTGCGGGAGCGGAGTCGGGGTTGATTGAGGATCATGGTGTTGTTGCCGGCGTCGAGGTCGTTCTCTGCGAAGTCGATGTACTCGTCAGGGTCGAGGATGCTTTTGATTAGTCGAGAGAGGACATCATCGGGCAGTAAGGGGACCTTGAAATCGGTGTAGCGAGAGAGCCGCGGTGCCCGCTTGTCGGCCCCCGAGGTTGTTCTTCGACTCTTAGTTGGGAACGAGCGGACGATGCCGCCACCCAGAACGAAAAGAGAGGGGTCTCTCCTTCCGGTCAGCCATACCACACACGATGGCCCAGGTAGCGCAGTCGCAGCGGGCAGTGACACCCGGTTTTCACCAGTATGTCGAAGCTGATTGATTGCGTTGCCTGTTTTGCCGAGCGAATGGCTGATGCCGGCAGCGATGACCTTCCCACCATGGGCGGCATACTCTCCGATGCCTCCGCCTGGGGATGCATTGGAGTTGCTCCTCCGCTGGCGGTTGATGAGGGGGCGTGCAACATCTCGAACGGAGCTGAGCGCGTTTGACGCGATAGAGACGGCTGAAGTAGGACCCTCGGCAGCCGCGCTCTTCGCCTCCTGAGACCGCCGGCGGCGAGGAGGAGGCCACGTAAAGGCGCTTGACGCGAGATCTAGTAAATGAACGGTTCCTCGTTCGGTGACCATGGCCAGACGCTCGCCATTGGGCTGGGTCCATGCAACTTCAACGATGCGCGCCACGGTCATCCGGGAGAACTGCGCAACCTGGCGGACCCGTGGACCACCAGTTGTAGAACTGGCAGCTTGGAGTGGTGAAGACTTTGTGTGTTGGATACGCATGAGATCCCAAACGGTTTGCACATCGCCCTTTGTGCTCGCAGTAAAAAGGGAGAGCCCAGACGGCGAGAAGGACAGAAAGCTGCAGCCGTGAGGGATGGCGAAAGTGGTGACGGGATGCGGATTAGCGGAAGAACCAAGGGTCTCAATATCCAAGATCGAAACAAGACCCGGCTCTTTTACTACCGGCTGGGCGACCGCCCCATGTGTCGGGGGAAATTGAGAAGTTTCCAGCCGTCCACCGCCGGCGCCGCCCCAGCCCTGAGGCGCAAGAGTCGGTGACCGTGGGTACTGGTTCGATTGAGGATTCCAGTAATTGTTCCAGGCTTGCCAACCCTGCTTGCCGACCCATTTCGCGCCCTGGATTAATTCCTGGGTGGCGTCCCGCATGATCTTGTTCATGACACCCTCGGATAACGGAAGGTCAACCTCTGAGTTGGCGGGCGGCAACTGCGGCGGCGTCACTGAAGCCAGCCCTGGAGCACGTCCGAACGCAGGCACCGGAACCGAAGCTCGCAGCGCAATCTGGGAAGATGGTGCAGCAGGGCAATAAGCGATCCATCTACCGCTCAGGCTAACGATTGCGAATTGCGGCCGAGGTCGCGGTGGCAGAGGCACACGGCCCCGGTCAGATTCCTGCGCCGTGTCTCCTCTCAGTGGCTGCTGGAGAGTAGTCCAGAGCTTTCCATGGCATCGGAAATGAAGCGGGTAATCGCTCGTGGCTGGTGTTTGCCGGTAGACCCAGCATTCACCTGTGATGCCAGACGATACCACGATGTTACCGCTATCGGCATGGATATGGAATGCGCCAGTCGGGGGAGGCGCCTGAAAGTTCGGGCTTGTGATGGGCGACTTGAGGGGTATCTTAGGCGCCTCAAGCAACACGCTCACCGGGCGGCCCGTTTTCAGGGAGTAGACTTCCACAGTGGTTTGGTACGCCTCGACGAAGCCAGGAGCCATCTTGTTCCCGGCATTTCTGGCGGCGGGTTCAGGGCTGGCAGCCGTCATGCCTTCAGACCTGTCGGCAGAGACTGGATCATAGTCCCCTTCAACGTAAAGGTCCAGTGTCTGTAACGGAATGTTCGGGCCGTGGATGATCAGCGCCACGAGCGGAAACAGTTCAGAGTTGTCGGGCGTCCATGGCAAGACCTTGGCGTGATAAACTCCTCCACGGAGCCCCTTCAGACCAGCCACGCTCTCGAGGCCACGTTTCCCAACTGAAAACACCTCGAGCCCTCCTTCATACCCAGCAAGAACCACATTATCCTTTCCAGACACGCGGTCTGCAGTCTGCGGCAGAGCGTCGAAGCCAAAATAGTAGCCCTTCTCGCCCGCCTTCATCCCAGTTTGCTGCTGCGGATCGAGTTCGAGGGCGGGAGCCCCGTAAAAGTGCGGCTGCGGCTGATGTGGGAGCGGCGGGTTCGAACCCGCCCGAAGCTGGGCGTAATGGGAGTGCATCGAGCTCCGTCTCGCCGCGGTTGTGGCAGGCTGAAGATGCGCATCCGGTGGAGTGTAGTGACCCTCCATGTGGTAGCTCAATGGTCGGCGGCCCGCGACCGATGGCGAAGTCGAAGGTGCATGATGACTGATCACCGGTCTAGGTGAGGACCAACCGGACCGGAACCCACGGGTATCCTCGTACGAGGAAGGAGCCGTTGGCGGAGACTCCCCGACGAGGTTGATTAGATTTCCTGGGGACCCAGCCATGCCTGCACCGAGACCCCTTGCCCATTCCCTTGTATTCGGCGAGTTGCTAGCGTAGGATGCTGGAGAGATGGCGTCCAGCAACGGGGTTGGGACCGGATTTTCATTTGACGACAAGCTGGAGGGAACTATTTCTGGAGAGACGATGGGTGAGGGGTTTGAGGACGAGTCCTTGGTGGCGTTTCCGTTGCTGTGGCGTGGTCAGCGGCTGTATTTAAGGAGCGAGGAGGAGCCTCATCATTTGAGGTGGGAAGACGCACGAGAACTTAGCCCCATGTTTTGTCACTGCCGCGACAACGCCGCCGCCTTCTTTGCCATTCTTCCGGTCCTTTTTAGAGCCTGTGACCGTGATAAGTTAGCCTGGATCCGATGAGGGAGAACAGCCTGGCAGACAGCCCAGGGTTCCAAGTCCAGATCAAGGTGCCGTAACCATAAACCCGAGGTGTGTAGATATGAAGACGGAAGTAGGCATAGCAACAAACGCACCTGCCATGAAGGTGACTCGAAAGACAGGGGCGCGGCTTGGTGCTCACGCCGACTTCGTAGGGTGTGCTCAGGGTTGTGAAGACGAGTTGGACGCCAACGGACGGGGAGATCGAGATCAACTCGATGGGTTCGGCAAGTATCAAAGCCAAAAGCTGGGCAGTATATCGGGTCGCTGTATGTACGAGATGGACGAGTCGGACTAGCCGGACAACTGGCGGGTTTGGGTTGGGTCGGTATGTGGTCGAGACAAAGGAGTGAGTGGTAGTTGTCGCGGGGCTGGCCAACGGGAAATGGAAGCCGTCTATTGCCAAAAAGAAATGGAAAACGCCGAGTATGCAAGATGCAAGAAAGAAAGAAAAGTGTTCTGTTTGAGCGTTGCTGGTAGTAAGGAGTGAGGTGCTGCTGTTGTTGTTGTTGAGGTGGTTGTTGAAGTTGGGATGACGGGGCACGGTTGGGGTGTGTCAACAGTTGGCGCCCTGCCGCCGTGACTCGGAGCGCTGGAAATGGGGGGGAATGACAGACGCAACCACCTGAACGAGGGTCGCGTCAAGGCGGGGCCTGCAGGAGAACGCGGGCCCAAGACGGAAAGGACGGAGGGGTTCGTCTGGGGTCTCAGTTCTGGTGGGGCGCGTAGCAGCGGCGAATCCACTCGTGGTTGGGGTTTTCATCCGAGAACGGAATAGCGCGAGTGCATCCCCAGATAAGCACGGCGCTATCAGCTGAATATGGCGGGGCTGATTGTCGCGGTGCTTCTGCGAGAGAAAGCTGAGTCTTCAGAGATGTTGAAGTGTGTTGTTCCAGTTGTGTTGCAAGAGTTGTCGCAGCAGAAGATCACGGCGTGAAGGTACCGGAAACAGCACGTGGACAGGTCAGGGAGCCATGGGAGCCTGGAAGCTCGGACTACTTCATGGACATATGGGACCGTTTGTTCCCGTGGCTCTACGTCATTCCAGCTCCGAGGTCACCCATCCACCATGCTTCCGTGGCTCAGGGCGGACCTGACCTTCCGCCAGGCTTGCTGGACTCCGATGACCTCGGTCAAGTGTGATGAGCCTGAAACTCCCACACCAGAAACCCGGCGAATATTCTGGGCTTGATGACTTCGATCCGAAGAGGGTTGTCGTTGAAGCATCTCTCTGATGTTCTCGCCGGATGAGTCGGTGGAGTCATCGCCCCGCACCCCCACCATCTCGCCAGGCTCCACTTGGAGATCCTCCGTCGTCTTCAACACACAAAATGCAGACACCCCCAGAAAGAACAACGAGGCCTTCTGTTTGCCTGCATGTTTCGGCATTACGTCTAGGTAAACGGCGCCCCGGCTTTATCCCTCAACCAAACTCCGGCCATAGGGCCGAGACAGTGACGAGCAATGACATCCAAGCGTACGCTGCTGGCCATGGCAAGCGGGGAAGACTGGCCACATGACAGGTGAACAGTTGGAGGCAAGACGACAGAGCCGATCTGGGCTAGCTGGAATCGAAGACTTCCGAAACTCCTTCTCATCTATTAATTACACCAGAAGTTCACCTTTGAATCCAGACCCGGTAAAACCCAAACTTCCACGGCGCCGTCAGCCCGTCCCTCTTCACCTGCCCATGCCCTGCCCAGCCCGCCACCTCATCTCCCCCCATCGTGCTTCTTCCGGTACGCAACCGCCCCAAACAGCATAAACTCCTCGTCATGCATCGATACAACCGATGTCCTGTCCAGCGAGAAATGCGCCGGAAACACCTTCACCAGCCGATGTTTGCGCGCCTCGACCTCCTTCCACATGTGCCGTCTCAGTTTACGGATCTCTAGTCACCCACATTAACCTATATCAGCCCCGTTACATTCCGCCCGTTCTCTCACATCAACAACTAACACGGTCCCCTATCAACCCCTGTTGCAACTCACCTTCCGTCCCCTTGGCAACCTCATTCCCCATAATAACCGTAGCGTCCTCCCGGAAGAAGCCGACCCACTCCTCGTTTCGGTCCCTGTCGTCCGAGACCTCGAAGAAGTGCGAGATGAAGTCTTTGACCGACGAGTTGAGGGGGATGTTGTTGGGATACCACGGCTCGTAGCCCGACGCGCCGCCGGGGACCGCTGCCAACGGGGTTCCGGATGTAGAGTGCGCGGTCGGGTGCCGGGCCATGAGGGCGTTGTTGAGGGTGTGCTGGGTGTGAGCGTTGGGCATGGTGGTGGTGAGGTTGGTATGAGCAGTGCTTGGGTGGTAGCTTGTAGGTATAGGTAGCTAGGGTGGGGTTGGATTTAGAATCACTCTGGCCGAAAAGACCCTTCCCATGTGTACACCGGGATTTGGGTTCTAGCTGCCCGCTTTTGCTGCCGTCGTGGAGAGGACCACGCCGTTCGGCTTCACTGCCATTGGTTCGGATCAGCTGTGTGACCCCAGATTCTACGCACTTATGACGTCGATGTGCTTGATGCAGGGGCTGCAGCCATCTTCAATTTAACCTCACTTCGGTTCAGCCCTACCAAAGAGGTACGTACGAATAAGCTAGATATGAAGCGGGCGGCGCTGGGAATAAAAACTAGCAAGCCTGGGGACAGCTCCTGAACCGCATGGAAGATAGCCGAAACTATCCCACGACGGCCACACATGACCAACTGAGTTACAAAACACTGTACATTAACTCAATGCCAACAACTTCGCGATACCGTGATATACATGACCACATGAGCCTAGATAGGCTCAAAAACTCAACACCATCCCACCTCTTGCCAAGAACACCCTCCCAGAAAAATCCTTGCGCCCTTGGCTAACGCTATGATCCCACCCCAGCGAATCCCCTGGTGTATCCGTAAACCATACCAAACTCAAAATCAACCCCAAGAGGGGAAGGGGAGAAGGAAATTAATGAAGAAAAGTTCCTCCAAAAAGCATACAACCTCCAAAACACCCTCAAAAATCAAGCCCTCACCCCCCTAGCACTAACCTCCCCTTCCCCCAATATTCAGCACTTTCCTACAGTCCGGACAATACCACTTCGTCGTGCGCGCCGGAATATCCGCGAGCCCGACACACTCCAGATGAAACCACTCCTGCTTGCAGTTCTGTCTCTTGTCAGCATCACCAGCCCATCCAATCATGTAGTTGAATGAAAGACTCACATCAACATTATCGCACTGAATCATCGTCCCAAAACTGACCCGATTACACAAACAATACCTCGCCTCTTCAGGGTCAATCACATTTCCCTCATCATCCACCTCAACCTCCACCTCCCTGAACCCCTACCCCACCCCAGCACCCACCCCATCCCCTGCAGCAGGCACCGGCACCGCAGCCGCAGCCGCAACAGCCTTCGCCTTCCTCGCCGCCGCCGCGCCCCCAGCAGTCTTCTTCCTCGGCGCAGCCTTGCGCTTCCCCACCGCGCTGTTCCCGCCGCTGTTGGTACGGCTGATGATGCCGGGGGCGGGGCGTTTGGCGCGTTGTTTCCCGGTTTGTCGCCCAGCAGTAGTAGTGTTTGTGGTTGCTCCTGCTGCTGTGGGACCAACCGCGATAGCGGGGTGTGTAGGGAGAGAAGTTGTTCCTGCGGATGTTGCGGTGGTGGCGGAGGGGTGTGGGAGTAGTGATGACTCCCCCGGCACAGGCGTGTTCCGGGCGGTACTAGCGCGCCGGGGACGGTCTGCGGCGAGAGAGGGTTCGGCGCTGGTGGTTTTGCCGCGGGAGGCGGGTCGGCGGGTCATGATTGTTGTGGTGGTATCGGGTTCGGGTTTGGGGTGCACGGCGGGGCTGGAGGAGCGGGAGAGGGAGCGTGTGGTGACTTGGGCGGCTGCTGCGCGTTTCGAGTTGGTGTTGTTCCTGGGCGCGGGCTGCTTGGGTCTTGCGGGTTTCGCGGGTTGGGGAAGAATGGGGGTCATGGATTTCTTGGGGAGATGATGGGCGGTGGGATGGGGTTTCGGTTGCGGGTAGTTTGACGGGGAGGCCGAGGGCGCTGGTGGGCCCGGCGAAGCTGCTTGCGGGAGAGGTTGCCGATACTACGGAGCCCGATTTCGCTGTTATGGACTGGTCCTGGCCGGGTATCGGCAGAGGAATCGGGGTGGTGGATTGGGGGACATTGCCGGGCAAGACACGCTGAGAGAACTGTGTCGGCGTCTCGAGGGGTAACTGCGAGCCGCCCGGGGTCAGAATCGGCGGCGGGACCGGCGTCTCTGTCTTGGTACGCTTGAGTTGTGGCCTCTGGGGCTGACCCTCGGCCGTCTCCAATTTCTCGATTTCTGCCTCAGGCGCTGAGTCGCGCTTCCGCTTCCGCTGAGCTTTTGCTTTGGGAGCAGCCTGAGACTGGCCTTGAGCATTGGCCTGGCTGGGATCTGACATGAGGGTCCGCGCAAAAGCGTCGAATCTCCTTGCAGACTCCTCGGCCTCTTCTGCAGCCATCTTTTGTAGCATCTCCCTCTTCAGTTTCTTTGCCTCGATCGAGGGTTGGTACGGGCAGCGTACCGTCAAAGGCGCGCCCTTCCTCTTCCGCCTTTTGTTTTGCCGCTCTGAAGGCGTCCACGCCCCGGCCGAGGGCTTTTAGTTCCCGGGCCACCATGGTATCACTTGGGGTCCACGCAGCGTTCTTCTTCATACGCTTCCTGAGCCTAGCAAGCTCGTATGCAGTCAGTTGACCCCAAGGCGCGTCAGGGCCGCCAACAATGACATTTTCCGGCGGACCGGGAAGTTGCGCGATCGCGGCGCTCGTCGAAAACCCAGTCCCTGTTTGGTTGGGAGGCGGAACAGAGGCCCTTGGACGAGGCGGTCTCGCCGGCTTGGGGGTCCTCGACGTAGACTTGACTACCTTGATGCGCGTCGGAGGGGCAGGTGTGAGCCGGCTAGACAGGCGCTCTGTTTCCTCATCTTCGGCCCCCGAGGTGCTCTCGCTCCCTGTAGTGTACGCGTCGTAGTTTAGATCGTAAGGCGCAAGGACCTCTCCAGGAACAGTTATCCGGGGGACCCGTGGCCGTCGCACTTTCTGTCCGTCGATGCGCAGGCCTAGCTTCGGCGCCCTCGACAACTGCGGCGACTTGGTCGCGACAGGGCTCTTCTGGTCTTCGGGGGTCGGGTAGTTATTCAGCATCGCCTCAAGCTTTGCAAGAATAGTTTTCGCGCGGACATGGTGGCGGTTGACGTTCTCAGTCATGCGCTGGGCCTCGGCCAGTGAGTAAACGCGCGAGTTCACGGCATGATGTAGGTTCTCGGAGATATTCCCGCGCAACTCGATCGCACTGGTCTTGGCGGCGTGTGAGCGGCTGGGAAGCTCACCCCAGAGGGTGGTGAGGTCGTGGACAGTGGCAGATGCATCGACATAGGTTTGGTCGAGATCACCGATCAGGGTCAGGGAGCGCGCGATATCGGCGGGGAGGTACTCGGTGAAGTCGAGGAAGTCGGAGACGGTGGCCTGTGCATCGGGGTCGGCGCGCATGTCGATGTGGTTCAGAGAATTGGGGGCGGGCACCACTAGTGGCAGAGCCTGTTCGATCGAAGGCGCAGGTTGCCGGGGCGATATGGCCTCGTCCAAGTCCTGGCGCAAGACGTCGGCGCCGGCCATGGTTGATTTCTGGGGACAAGTTCTTTCTTTGTCTGGGGGCGTCCCGGGACTTGCGTCTTTGTTATTGGCCGCGGCCAGACCCGCGTCAAAGCTCACCGCAGAATTCTTGGGATCAAGGCGACACCATTAAAAGGATAAGGAATTTTCGTTGGGCTGTTTTGATGCACGGCGCGCAGAGCAGCTTCTTGCGATGGCTCGACTCAGGGCTGTGGTTCGTTTCGATGTGGAACACGCGCTCCTTCCAGATCGTGCCGAGAGTTTGGACTTGACAGGGATCCAGCGATCCGTGATCCGTGCACCCCCACGCTGGGGGAGGGGCAGCAGCTGCATTTCCGCTAAGCCAATTTCGGTTTACTGCATGGTTACCACTTCGGGAGTTTCCAGCGATCTTGAAGCCATCGCCAATCAGAGGCGGTGCCGTGCCTGGAAGGAACCGGCTCTGTTTATGTTCCTGACTGCCCAGATTCTGAGGCTGTTCCCGCTTCTCTTCTTCAGCAGTCAGGATGGCAATTGTCAACCAGGCAACGCTGATCATCGGGCGTCCCAGGAAGCCAAATTACCCATCTTACCCGACAATTGACCCGGTTCATGATCAACGACTGTCATTTCCTCAAGCTTCCAAGCTGTGATCAGAGTGGAGACAGCAACAGGCAGCAAGCCAGACTCCAAGATTCGCGTCGATCAGAGTGCAGGCAGTTCAATGTTTTGATTTTGCCTCCTATCTTGGCTCCGACGTGATCTCATGACAGTGATGAGTCAAGGCCGAAGATGTTGCTCAAAATGCTAGCTAAACCAGAAAGGGGCCTGCAACCCGAAGACGAACACCATGACAATCATGGGCGGCTCAAAAAGGCTGTCCTACAGAAGGACTTCCAGGGGTCACAGCCCATCCCAAAGTCAACAATCCCCAATGCTCAAAACTTCGAGTGTTTGGAGAGGAAGAAAGAAGTAAGGAAAATAACAGAAGGAGGAGAACATAAGAATCCAAGAACATGCCACAAAACCCATCCATCCCGGACCCAGTTCAGTGTACAATCCCAACACCCGATCTAGTACCTAGTCCCAATCCGACCCATAGCATCATAAACAAAATAAAGAAGAGAAAAGGAGAGAAGACGTCCAAGACGCAGATATCCTCAACGCTGAATCAACTTCGCCCCATGCACCGTCTCGCCCTGTTCCACCTCATACCACGACTGGTCTCCCACCGTCGTGAGCGAGGCATATGCCGTGAGAGTCCTGCACTTCCTGTAAATCGCCGCCCCCGTCAGCATCAACTCTCCCCTTTGCTCAGCCTTCACACTCAGTGGTCCAACTTACAGATACCCGTTAATCGTCAACGCTCCCCACACCTCCAAGTCCCCATGCACCTCCATCGTGCCATTGATCTTCAACTTGCCAAATATCTTGACCTTGTCCCTGTATTGCAACCCCATTAGCACCCACCCCCTTTTCAACCAAACAAATAGGAACAAAACTTACATGCAAACAACCCCCCCTTCAACCCTCACATTTCCCATACTCTTCACCTTCCCCCCCACAACTCACACTCCCCTGCACATCCAAATTTCCATACGCCTCGATCCGATCGCGCACGGAAAAGTCTCCAGACATGGTTACTGAGGACATGGATTTGACGGACCCGTCGACTTGCATCGGCCCGCGCAGGTCGAGGGCGTTGTCGGATTTGATGGACTTTTTGTATTTTATTTGAGGGGTGGATTGGTGAGCAGTGGAGGGGCCCGCGAGGTTCATGGGCTGGTCGAAGGTCATGATTTGTTCGTATTCGTACATGGTGGTGGTTGGTGGTGCTGGTGTTGAAGCTGAAGCGGTTGTTGTTGGTGTTGAGAGGGAGGATGATGAGTTGGGAGATGGGGCGGCGGTTGTGGGAGTTGAGTAGGATGTTGAAGGTGTTGTAGTGATGGTTGGTGTTGGTGTTGACGTTGAAGTGGTTGGTGCTGGTGTTGACGTTGGAGTAGTTGGTGTTGGTGTCGATGCAGCTGATGTCTCGTCCTTTGTCGTGGTCGTTTCAACCAGCGGAGGTCGCGTGCCCTTATTCATATTCCCCAACAAGCACAAGACTCCTCGTTTTGACCAGGTGACTCTGAACTGCAGCTTCACGATGGCACCCGTACGGCATGGCCGTCATGTCATGCTTGATGGCATGCACCACTACCCGCCGGCGGAGAGAAAGAATGGTGAGCAGCAAGGCTTAGAGATTGAAGTATTGGGATGCAAGCAACACGGAGCTGGCCGTCTCAACCTGGGCAAAAAAAGGCGATGTTCGGGAAGCTATATAGAAAAGGGCAAGCTCGCGGGAGCAAGCAACAAGACACACACACACCCAACCCAACCCCCCGGCTTCGGCTTTGGGAAAGCGGAGGGTAGGGTAGGGTAGGATAGGGTATGGTATGTCCTGCCTGCCTGCCCTGCCTAGGTGTAAGTGCGTGTGTCAACCATGTGTGTCTCCGGGGAGGTAGTCCTTGACGCAACCCAGGACCCAGCCAGCCGTTGAACCGTCCCACGCGAGAGCCGGGCCGGCCCCGGTTTCTGCCTGCAAGCACTGACCGAAGGGGGTAGTCCACGAAGAGCCGCCATCCCGAGACGGGTATGAGTCGTCGCCCTGGGGTGTCTCATCACCGCTTCCCTGCCCTGCCTGGTCCGAGGACTCCATGGGCAACATCAAGTGTGAGTGACGAGGGGGTGGGGCAGCATCACGCGCCTTCGGCCTTGACGAGCCGACTTGCAGACGCCCGCCTGCCTGGGTTCCTGTCCCAGAAGGGATAACAAGAAGAAGCGCACGGCCCAGGTCCGGACTAACAACGACTTAGACGCGGGTTGTGAGGACAGAATTCGGTCTACCAGCGCGCGGCTCTGGGTCTTTGGGAGATGGGCCATGACACCTGATTGGACAGATGGACGAGCAAGGGTGTCGAGGCGCAGCCAGATATTAGTTGGATGCTTTCTCATTACAGACACACAAAAGAGATCCGTAGACGCAGCCGCTGATGGCGTCTTCCGAAACGCATGTTTCCAACCAACATCCTTGCTTGAAATGCCAACCAGATGTCCAGACGGGGAGGCCGCCAGCAGGTTTCCGGGCCGTTAGAGAAGGGGGAGGGGTGATTGTGGTCGACGATGTCTTGGGACTGGCACGAACTAAGGCGTCGTTCCTCGCGATGCTATTCGCCCAGCCGGGCTAATAAAGGCGCAGCACGGCTGATCAGAGATGCTTCACCAAGTCACTCACCGCACAGTTTCCGTCTGTCATTCTATTCGAATTTCTTTCTATTTCGTTTCGCGACGGTTGCTCCATCGGAGAAAACCCGCTTCCCCCTGCCCCGGAAGGCTCCGGAAAGCCTTACCCCCCAAGGCGCTTTTCGCCTCAGCTGGGCCTTGGCATGGGGCTCTCCCACCCTCCGTCATTACATATTTGCCGCAAACGCGCGCCAATCTTTGTCTTGATGGAACATCGCGCATCGAAACCCGCATCAAAACCCCCGATGCAGTTTACCGATGGGTTCAACAGCCGCTCCCGGGGGTTCCACGAGGTGCGATGCTACACGAGCTCAATTCTGGGCTGAAACCACCACTATTCCCCTCCCCACCCCACCGCCCACAAAAGCGAAGAGGACCGAGATCGAGATGGATGGATGCCTGTAAATTTCGATTCCTTGATGAACCATGCGAGATCCAAAGCCCAAGCAAGCGGGTCAACGTCCCCCGATCCCGCGTCTGCAGCCTATCCCCAAATGCGTCATCCGGAACCCATGCACCACCCTGCTGCCTTGCTTTCATCTCAACAGTCGCGCCAGGGTAGCGTCATCCAGAACCCCGGAATGCGTAGCCGTGCCAGGCAGCTCAGATGCTGCCGGTGTATCTCAACGAGAGACCCGTCACGAGGGCAGCAATGACCCATAGGCCGGCGTAAACAGTCGCGCCGCAGGGCTCAACGCCCTTGATGACGAGCGCGGTGTCCAGGTACGTGCCGACGGCGGTGAACAGCATGGCAACGGCTGTCCGAATGAGAGACACCTTGGTGCGGGTGGTGTACCCCCACAGATTCCAAGCGAGCGTCTGCCCGAGAGTGGCGTTGACGGGATCGAATTCCGCATTCTTCTGGTCCTCCGACGTCTGCGGGGTGGTGACGGTGGGTGTGAAGATAAAACTCCGCGCCGCCAGCCCGCACAGCAGGCTGAGAACCTG
The DNA here is from genome assembly GCA_027946355.1 of Collariella sp. IMI 366227. NCBI lineage: Eukaryota > Fungi > Ascomycota > Sordariomycetes > Sordariales > Chaetomiaceae > Collariella > Collariella sp. IMI 366227. The sequence goes on from JAPEUS010000012.1 coordinate 761,146, forward strand.
CGTCACAGGGCTTCCGAGGCCAAGAAACGCGGCATCCGTCGCAGGCATGATGGTGGGGATACCCTGGAAGTAAAGCACCAAGCTGTTGGGCAAGAGATACCGGCTGCCGAGGAACAGCACCACGCTGTAGATGAGCGCCGATTGGAGCGAGGTGAGCACCTGGATGCCTCTGTCGGCAACGATGTCACGGTTGGGGACGCCGGGAGCGGCTGAGTGGGCGCCTGACAGCCGGCGCAAGAGGAGGAACGGCCAGAACGCCGATACGACGTCGACAGCGAGGTAAGCGCCGGCGGTCAGGGGACGAATGCCGTAGAAGACAGAGAGCAGGAAAGTCTGGATCATGCGCATCAGTGTGACTGCGCCTTGCCATGTGCCGCCATGTGGGAGGTGCGGAAAAATCCCCGCATCGCTTGCTGCCCTGTGGGGGGCCGGGCAACGACAAGGACAGGATGGCAACTTACTGCAGGACCATGCGAGAGAAGGGCGAGTGCTGCAACATCGAAGCCGTCATAGTCGCCAAACCAGGCGAGGGCCAGCCCAAACCTGCCATGACACGGTTAGTTTGGCTGAGCTGAAGTCGAGATCAGCCTCCTCAGCCCTAAGCTGGAAAGGAGGGCGAAACCACGGGAAGAACAAAAAGGAAGGTGAAATGCGGGAAACCATACAATCTCCACGCTGCCAGGACAAACAACTCTGCCTGGGAGTTCTCCTCCCTTGTAATGGTGCCGACCTCGTTTTGGCTGTAGGTGTCGACGAATGAGCGGCCCAGAGTCGACAGCGCGAAGCTCAAGACGACCGCCAGCGCGAAGCGGACGGGACCGGGCAGCCGGGCGCGGGCGTGTTTCGACGATGGCGTCTCGGTTCTCAGGGTTTCCAGCAACTCGGCACTCCCGGATGGGCCCGCGATATCTGCAGGTGCTACCGCTCTTGTGGCTCCATTGACCGCGGCGGTGAGAGCCTCAGCCGCCGCCTCTTTAGCTCGGCCCATCGTGTTGTGGTGAGATGGGGTGAGTTTGTTTACGTGAGGGAAAGAGAAGCAACGAGTGAAGCGCAAAGCTTGTGGTAAGAGGTAGTTGATTAATTTAGAGTTGAGAGAGACCAAAAAAGGGACCACCACCCAAGATGAAGCTCAGATTTGAGATTTGTTGTTGGTGAGATGAGAAGACGATGCAACCGCGTCGACGAGATGAGCGAGCTAAGCTCATTCGGCTTCTGTGGGGAAACGTGGGCGTTGGGAAGGGCTGTGGAGCAGTGACGTCTGATGACCAGTTCACCGGGCAACAGCTCCCACAGTATGTTTAGCTAAACAAACCTTGCTCAACCAAATTCAGTTATGTCAATGTCTGCGATTCGCAGCTGTTCGTTGTCTTCATCAGTTGGATGAGAGCTCTGTCTGGGTACAGGTATCTCCAACCACTGTTACTTTACCATTCTTACCACATTCCTCGCGGGCAGCTCTCCCCTCACCCAACCCCCACTGACCGACCGCTGAGACAGACAACCTCGTCAAGACGGATACCAGCAGCCTCTCAACCTAGACGCAGACAATAAACCCAAGACAAATAAACAATCCGATTCTCATGGTTTTAAACTATCCACAACTCTTACGCTCTTTGATATCTCTTTGCTCTTATTTCACTCCACAAGACCCAGTAAACGCACGACTCAATTCCCTCCCCTCGCCAGGGTCAGACACGATCCGATCCCATCTCTCGACACCACGGCCCGGCCACTCAGCCCAACCCATTCATTTGGTCTCCCGTCTGCAGCCCGCCGCCCTCGTTTCACCGAACGAGTCATACTTGGTACAACACCAATAATTACCACCACTAGACGAGGAACCACAAACACGCCCTCGACCCCTTTCACTCATTCTTCAGTTGCTGCTGTGTTTGGCAAAAGTTATCTCTTTCATTTCTTTCTGCCTTTCTCAATCTTCCTTCAAAAAAAAAAAAAACACAAAACTGGTTTCTGATGTTTCGTTTTAACGGGCTTTCATATCCCAAATCCATCGCCTCCTAGCCAACTAACTCTGTCCACCCTTCCTCTGTCAGTATCCCCCCCCTCGCTCAACGCTCGCACACAACCCTCACTTCAACCTCATGGAGCTGGCCAAGCCACCACGACAAAACATGGAACTCGACGCTCTCCACTCATCGGTACCGAGTGGTCGTCGGCGGAGCGAGGCAGTCATCACAAAAAAAGGAAAATGGAAGCGAAGCAAAGCAAAGTAACGCGCGCTCAGAACAACAACACCGAAAGGGAAAAAAGACACAAAGTATAGGTAGGTATACAAAAGGAAGTTCATCCATCCATCCCAATCCCATTCCATTCCATCATATCCATATCCATCCATATCATAAAAAAGAGGGCCCTCTCGTCCCTCCAAAAAATAAGCCAAAAGAAAACGAAAGCTCATAGCTAGGTTGTTAGAAAAACCGCAATAACCTCTCTCTCCCAGCCCAGCCGAGCCGAGCCGAAAGCGAACCCTCCTCCATCCCTCACCACCGAGCACAGGAAGCGAGGATCTCACCAAACACTCGAGTAATTCACTCCTCCATCCTCCCAAAAACCCCCTCCTCATCCTCATCACTCCTCGCCCGTGAGCGCACATCCTCTTCCTCATCACTCTCATCCATCTTGGCATCATTATCCGCATCAACCCGGTACAGTCTCGGGCTGCTCCCCCGACGCAGGTTATCTCCGCGCGTGAAGCTCTCGGGCGCCCTGCTAGGGTAGCTGTTGATGAAGCTCGTGCTGCTGGACAACATGCCCTGGTACTGGGCGGGGAGGGGGCACGGGCGGCGCGTCGGCGGGGAGGTGCACCGTGCGCGACGAGACGCTGCCGCCGCCGGCGACGCCGGTGCTGTTGAAGCTGCAACTAAGCAGCTCCACGGCGGCGGCGAGCTCGCGGTCGTCTTGGCCCGTGGCGTTGCGCCCGGACGAGGTGGGGCGCTGGTGGTCGTGGCTGGGCTGCCGGAAGTGGCTGCTGCTGCTGCCGCCAAAGCCGGATACGCTCGGTACGCTGCCAGCGGCGGAGCTGGCATATGGCGGTGCTGTCTGGTAGGACCGCGACAAACCGTAGCCGCTGCTGTGGCGCTTGCCGAAGCTCCGGTATGACGCGTTGAGAGGGTGGATGGCGTCGAGCTGCGGCGGCGGGGTCGTGTCGGCGGAGCGAGGGTCTTGTGGGTCCGAGTATCCGCTTGCCGCGGGGGAGGCCGAATCCCGGTCGCTGTTGAAGTCATGGGCGGAATCCGGGGGCGTCGTAGCGGCGACTGCGGGGAGCGGTGCGACAACCGCGGGGTTGCCGTTGGCGGCAGCGGCAGCGCCGTTCATGGCAACGAGGACCGAGGCGGCCTCCAGCAGCTGGACTTGCTGGTGCTTCGAAATCAAAAGCTTGGAGGTGTACGACCATTGGGGAGTGTGCTCCCACCTGATGGGCAGACAAGTCAACACAAGTGCTTTCTCAAACGGCACAGCCGACGATCCGGGAAGGGGTTGCCAGCTCCGCACTCAGGGACCACGTGGTGGGAGAGGGTAGGGAAAGGAAAATGGGCACAAACAAATGCTTGTTCAAGCAGCTGCTATGCTTGTATCCCTTCCCGCACTTCTCGCAGCGAAGTTCCGGGCGGCTGCTCTTCCGGCTACCCTCCTTGACCAAGGGCTGACCGTCGCTAGCCCGTCGCACGCGAGCCTTTTGAAAGGCGGCCTCCGCGTCGTCTCCGGACATGTCGTTCAGCTCGTCGTCAATGGCGCTATCCTGGACGCCGACTGACCCGTGTCCTGTGACAAACCGGCGGGTCGGAAGACTCGCGGGCGGGGATGGCAGGCTCCCCACGAGTCCCGGCCGGGAGAGGCCACTCTTGGATATGGTATTCCGTCGGGAGTTGATCGTGATGGGGAGGGGCATGGCCATGTCGCCAGATTCCTGGAGGGCCGCGGCCACCGCTGCCACGTTGGCACCCGTATTCGTCATGCTCTTGCGGCGCGTAATGCGGTGGGCACCGCCCAGGGCGCTGCCGAGGAGCGAGTGTGAGTTGTTTCGCGAGTGCGATTGTCGGCTGAGGTTGAGACCGCCCGGTACCGTTGCGGAGGAGATCGACGGCCGGTGCGAGAGCGGTCGCGAGGTTTGTTGCATTTCCTAAGGCCAGACGTGGCGTGGTCAGGGTCGATTTCCCCTTGCTCGGCGGGAGAGCCGGGCTCGCAGTCAGCGGTGGAGTGACTCTTACCTTTGAAGAAGCCATTGCTAGACCGCCGCGGAATCCAAGCTCTTGTGACTTGTACTCTATCCAAACGCGGGGCCGTCCAAAAAAAAAAAAAAAAAAAAATTGTTCCAAAGCTTCGAGAGGGAGGTACGCGCTGGTGGTTTGTTGGTGTGGTTCGTGTTGGCGGTTGAGTGAGGAGGTTGATGCTGGGGAACAGCTCGCTGCAGGTGAAGCGCGCGGACAATAATAATTTCCAGGTTCGGGCCTGGCTGCTGCGCTAGGGTATGGGCCGGGGTGGGTGACGGTCAACCAGTCCAAGGTCCGATCACCAAGATTCCAAAATTTGGCGAGCAATTGGGACGCGGCAATGGCATGAAAGGGGGAAAAAAAATAAATATTTGAGCAGAGATGAGTGGCTGTGTCTCCTGCCGCCGAGGGAGCTGGATGAAAGAAAGAAGATCCAACAAGAGGAATGAATTGCGGGTCACGGTTGGGAGGCTGCCTGTGAGACGAGGGAGCGTGGCATGGGATGGACGGGAACGGTCAGATCACAATCGATGCTGGGAAAAAAAGTTTAAAAAGGGGAGCCAGGTGACAGGCGCTGCCGCTGGGCCGCTGACAGCAGGAGCCATGCTCCCAGTCCATTGATTGAATGGGATGGCGGGAAACCGAAGCAGGAGGCCAACGTGGACACACCACCAGAGCTGGGCAGAAGATGGAGGCATGGGAACACCGAAGGCGAGCACACCCCAGCGGCTTCCAGCTTGGTGTGGAATGGGAACATTGGCGGGGCGCGCTGCTAAACGGACTGGGTTATGTTTACGGCTGGGTCATGTTTACGGCTGGGTCATACTTGCCGCTTACGGCTTAAACGTGGCCAGATTGATTGGGGGTCGCGTCACCTCCACAGTCTTTTTAGCTCTGGAGTAGGTTAACAAGATCGCCCTCATTCGGCGACGCCTGCAGCTGCCCCCGGTAAGCACCCTTTTGGGATCAGGTACCTGCCTTCCATGCCAGAGGTCAAAAGGGCTCCTGTCCTACCGAATGCAGCAGTTTGAAAGACGGTTGAGGAAAGAGAATGCCGATATTTTGAAGCCGGCGAGTCCAGAGGGGAAGCATTGAGGAGAGACGGGCGAAGAGGGTTGGAAGGGTAAGATACAACGGGGTTGAGTCGACAGTTCCCATATTGTGTATTCCAGGCTGTTGTGGCACTTTGCTCAAATCCAAGAAGTCCTGGGCGGTGCTTCATTCACAAGTATCTTTCTTCATGAAGCTCGACAAACATTCCGTTTTTGGTGGGCATACCGTGCAAGAAGGACACCTTGTCACGGCCCTCGATGGGACATGCCGTGACTCCCAAAGCCACGCATCTTGCTGAAGAGGTCTCACCTCAGGAGAAATTGTCCCGAAGCGAGACCCTGGTGATCTTTTTGCCTTGCTGTCGCATCCAGCCTCCCGCTTGGTATCTCTGGCGCGGCGGAGTCAGCCGTGTGACCTTTCCGCTGCCGGGCCTGTTTGGACAAAGCCGCAAGGAGGCGGCCAAGTCACGAGCCATGTCAATGCTAAGACGCGGCCTCTCCACAATGACTCAATGGTCCCATTGGCATTGCCAGACTTGATCACCAAACAACAAAACGCCGCAAAACTCTACTAAGCAGAAGCCTCGAATCTGTGGTTGGAGGAGGTATGGTGATTCTCAGTCAGCAAATAACAATGGATTGCCAACCGCTCCAACTGATAGGAGGAGTGTCTCCTTCTGCGAGCACACGATGCATGGCCGCTGGTTGAGGGGCACAGCACCATTACCCCGCCTTCTGTGTTCCCCATTCGGGATCTCCATTTCCTGGTCCACCCAAAGAGGGGCTCGGTGGAGCGAGATGGTGTTGTGGGGAAAGCTGCTGATGAAGTCGGGACTCTCGAGCCATGTCAACCCAGTGTGTGTCGAGCGATTTGCATAAATCTAGCACCTGGGCTCGAATTGCTTGGAGGGTTGCTGGAATGAGAGACATTGCTGATGGGTTCTTACAGGTAAAGAGGACGAGAGGGGAGGTCAGATTAGGTTTCTGAGAGATGTCACAAGGATCACAGCAGCCTCGGCCTGTTGCTGTTCCAATCGTCTCTGCCTCTTGTCTGACCCAAAGGCAGCAAAAAGATGTCAAAAATTTGACAATGGTTCCTCAGAAGAGGTTCGAATTGACTTGCCCCGCGTCCTGCACTCGACCCCAACACCGCCGTCGTGGATGGCAACACATCCATTAATGTGGGAGCACGCAACCCCCTCACCCGATCGCCCACCCACTGTTCAACCACTTCAGCCAGGGCTCGACCAGTCCAAGAGCCCCGCTCGTGCGGTTCCCGCCCCCGGAGGATCCCCGACAGCCAATCGTCGAGATCACCGGATCGCTCAAGGGGAAGAGCACTTCTGCATGCTGAACTCATCGGGCTCGGCGCGGGTCTGGCGATCCGGATTCGACTGCCGCCTCAGTTGTCGGGCGCTCAAGCGGCGGCGACAGCGAGGTCCAATGAGAGGAAGGATTCGACAGCCCTGGGAACCGACAGCCGGGGGGCGGACAATCCTTAGCCTTGCGGTTCTTCAACAAAGACCAAGGTGCCCGAAATGCCCTGTCTTGGGAGAAATGGAGCTCCACTTGAACCGAAAAGAAACCATCGAGTGGTCCGTACTCCGCGTGCCTCAGACCACATCTTCAGACTTCCGATGCTGTGTCTCCTGAGACGGGGAGTCTCCAAGCGGCGCGCCAACTCATCCCCAACAAACCAGGACTTAAAAAAGGAAACGAGAACAGAGAAGTGGGTCCCTGAGAGAGATGTACGTTTGATAGTGCAGCCCAATATTCCTATACAAAAATCGGCCTCTCAACTTTATCGTCTTTAGTACGAGACACAAGACCACGCAAGGCAGACGGCGGACTTGCCGGCCACAGTCGTCGGCGAAAGCAGCCCAGCAGCGCAACAATCCATGACAGCCTGAAACACATGGAAAGTCCAGTCAGAAGAGACCTTCGCCACGAGCGGCTCGATTGAAAGTCCAAACAAAGTATGGCCGGATTAAAGCATCCAAAAAGCCGGAAGCAGAATCGGATTTAGCGATCTCTGTGAGACAGACACGCCAGATTGTCCCAACACTCAGCGACCTAGAGACACTGCCCCTTAGATGCGACCCTCCATCGTTCCCAAGGCACCGGACCATCCCTGAAAGAAAGAACACACGAAAAAAAAAAAGTCTCATGATGCAGGTCCCATGCTCCTGGAACAATTTCTGTTGAGCAGACCCCAATGGAAACCTGGGGAAGGCGATGACGTTGTCAGACAGCCGGGAGGTCCACATGACCAAGAAAATAACCTGGCATGAGACCCTGGGCCACGGAAAGAAAATCGAGCCAAAAAAAAAAGTTGTTCCAAGGCAGAGACAACAAAAAAAAAAAAAAAATGGCACCATTCTTCAATTCATCGGCAGCAGAACCCGGTCGATGATCAGGCACACGCAACGCCCGATCGTCACCCGCGCCCCGTGAACTGCCGTCCTCCGACGCTCCCGGATTGGCGTCGACAGGGGTGGGCCTTTTTTGCTTTTTTTGTCCTGTACCCGTCGCTCGGGATGCCGGATCGGCGTCGGCAGAAGAGCGGAGGATCGGCGCTAACCGCTCCGCTGAACGGCACAGGCAGAACCTCGAGGTTGACGACACGCTGCGTCTCGACTCGGCAAGGTTTCTCTCCTCGGGGAAAACTTTGAGGAACACGGAGGTATTGTTAATGAACACTAAGGTACATTTAAGAAGGGGAAATGTCCGGTATGGTTGCTGGCCAGGCAGGTATTCCTGCCCGCTTGTGGCGTGTCAACTATTCCGACTCGTAGACGCCAATATTCTTTACCTCGAGCGCTGATCCAGGGCCGCCGAGAGTCTCCCCGCCGTCCTTCCTCAGCTGCAAATAGGCACATCATGTCAGCAACCTGCACTCATACAATAACACCCCATAACGCCCGATAACACCCAGCGGTTGCAGAAAAGACTGAGACTTACTTTTTGCACTGACATCTCGATACTGATGGTCTTCATGTTGTGCGCCAGATCCTGCCACGATGCATACTGGGCTTGATCCGCAGCATATTCCTCGCCTTTGACCACATAGAACGGTTCGTCATTCAGATACCAGGTGATGGTTTCCTTGCGGTGGTCCTTGGGTCGGTTCGGTCCCAGATGACCTGCCAGTTGTTGAACTTGTACGGGTCCACGACGTCGGCCCAGGCATGTCCATCTTCTTTCTGGACTGCGTCTTGTTAGATGCCAACTCGACTTGTTGGTGGGGGGGTTTGTGAGAGAGGAACATACCGGCACTATCCTGGGCCCCGAAAACTGTGTTCGGGGCGGCGTTCCACATGCCCATCGCGGTGATAAGGCCGCACTCCCTCGTCCCGCACTCCCCAAGCAGCCAAATAATCGACGCTGTCCCCACCCTCGACTCGGCCTTGTTGCCGTTGCTCATTCTGACGCTCGCCTTGAACATGGTCTTGCGGCCTGGCGCCGGCGCAAATTTGAAGGTGGACTTGAGACAGGGCATGGTCCAATTGGCCCCCGCGCCTTGGAGCATAAGCTGCAGCGAGTATTTTCCGCTGAGCTGGGCGTGGTCTGCGGTGCGCCGGCATACCGACTCGATCTCAACGCTGGGGATGCGGCCGGTGTCTTTGAGAAGCCACTTTTCTTCGCTGGGCAGGCTTCCTTGGGCGCCGATAAAGCCGTCGAAAAAGAGGGTTTTCCAGCCGGCGTACTGGGGCTGAAACCAGGCCACGGTGGGGGTGGTCAGCGCCAGGAACGACAGGAGGGAGGCGACAGAGGCGAGATGCATCGTGAAGTTGGTTCTGGTTTGAGAGCCACGGCTGACGGCTGGTTGAGGAAGGCCGGAAACTACTTGGGCATGTGGTGGTTAGGATCTCAAGTCGGTAAACTTGTCGACCTGAAAGTTTGGGGCGAGGCGTCGAGGCCGGTTGCTTGAAGCATATGACATTCCTCACTTTCTTCCCCTTCTCTCGGCGTTCCAGGCCGCCCTCCTGGAAAGAGTGTTTGAGCCCTCCTCAACGCAAACTGTCAAGCATAATAGTTAGAAACGGGGTAACACAGCGATTGCTGAGGGAAAATGGGGGAAAGGGGAATGTCGACTGGTAAATTTAGACGGAGTGGTATGGTGCTTTGTTGTTCCGAGTTTGCTTGACTCCCGATACCAACAGACGGGCACCCATCGCACGCTGTTTCTCACCAAGCAGACGGACCAAGACCAACGGCACAATCACTTTAAACCCTGTTGATGAGAAAAAAATTCTATCCTTTAGAAGAAAGTTGCCATTCTTCTGGGCTTTTAAAGGAGCAGATATGCCTGTTGAGTCTGTGGTTTCTGGGTCTGACAACCAAAACTCTTTTCGGAGAGCCAACTGAAAACTGCTGCGTAATGAACCTTTCAAGGATTGATTCGTACTTCAATTCGTATTAACTCGATGAAAGAAGCTGTGGTAGAAAATCACGTTAGCCAATGTCTCCCCCGCCCTTCTGCGACTCCCTTGTCGTCCTCTGCCATCTCAAACCGACTCATAGACGGCAACGTAGCCCAGCTCCACCATCGCTCCAAGGCCGCCGGTAGTTTTTGCATCCGGCAAATTGTCGCGCTACAGAAAGATACCTCTATCAGCATGCTTCAAAACACAAAAGATGCCATTTAGATAGTAACAAAAAAACTTCAGAAAACTCACATAAGAGGCACGAGACCATATGGGTGAGCTTAACGGGGATGTTTCCATGTGCGAAGTCCTGCCATTCAGAGAATAGGCCCTTTTCCTCCTTGTCGAGCGGGCTCCTCTCAGTCGCGACATACTGGTGGCCGTAGATGCGGTGCATTATCCCGCCGTTCAAGCGCCAGGTGACCTCCTCCTTGGTGTGGTCCGGGTGACTGCGTCGGTCCCACTCGAGGCGGTAGACCTTAAACTGTGTTGGCTGATCGACATAAACCGCACTCTGGTCGTCCGGGGAACTGGGACTTCATGCTATGTCTTGGGTATTAGAAGACAGTTGGGCGGACGGGAAAGGGGTTTGATTGACGAAATCGCACACTTCACCCCCCACCCCCCCCGGAAACATGCGTATCCTTATTGAATCGCGACACCAAATCCAGCTCGCTGCAGTAAACACCCTTATGACATTGCTTCAGGTCCGCACTGAGTTGTGTAAAGAGCCCAAGCTTTGTATCGAGCGGGTTGGTGCCCTCTCGGACGTTCACCTCAAGCACGGTCACTCTCCCGGTTGGGGAGTGAAGAGCTTCTTGGGGCGGAGCATCCCCGAGATCCATACGTTTCGGGCCTTCGTCTGGGGAATTATCTGAAATGTCCTTTGGCCACTGAGTAAGACGTACCCGGAAGACGCCGTGAAATATTTCAAGACTTGGTTACCGCCTGAAGTTGACCGGGGTCTCCCAGAGCTCTGCGTTGGGCGGGCTTCCGGCCGGCCCGATGGAGTCGTCGCCCCATAGAACACGAAACCCAGGGCACAAGAGAAGCTGCCCGGCTGCGAGAGAGTTGCTAGAAATGGAAAGAAGAGAGAGGCGGTTGTGGTGAGGTGCATGGTGGAGCTGTGGCCAATGCTTCAGAAAGGGTGTTCCAGATCCAAGGATAGAGAATGGGCGCGAAGGCTATGGTAAGGTGGTCAAGACCTTGAATAGGCACATTGGCCCGCTTAACCTTGTCTTCTGGCTGAATGTTGCCAAAGTTCACAGGCGCAAAAGAGTTCCGGGTGAGGACCCGAGGCGGTTGAATCACACAGCATTCCTGGCTCTTCTCAACTCCGTAAGGAAACGGCATTTATCTTCTGTAAAGAGGATTTTACAACATAAACCGTCGAGCAAGCAAATAAGTAATGCAGCAATCTGCGGCATGAAACAAGGTGAGGATAAAATGCCGGGTAGTAAATGTGAACTGAATGGTATAGGGCTGCTTTGTTCTTCCAGTTTGCTGGACTTCCCCAGCCGCTAGCCACAGACCGGCCTCGCAGTGGTAGGTCGAATACCAGTTGTAGACCAGATAAGAGAATAAAGAGACTCGATTCTTTCTCTGAAAATCTTGGAAATCTACACACTTCAACCCCTGAGAGTCTGTTTGTTTGTTTTGGTTCGGTTTGGTCAGGGGATCTGGTCATCAAATACAGAAACCGCAACTCAACAACCGCAACAACTGATTCTAAACCAAGATAAATGGATTTTTCCAAACAAAGGAGACAGATTTTCTTAAGCTAATGCTTCTTTATCATGCGAAAACCGGCCGTTTCGCCGCCAAGTTTCCGGTCTTGGTTCTGCTCCTGGTTCCTAAGTCAGGCGTTCAACAGTTGGAGTGTACAATTGATCACAAATTACATGATGGGAGATATGTGATAAATTTTGGGCTTTGTCGACTTTGGTATATGCGGTGGAAAAGAGGCTCTCAAAGGGGTTTGGTTGCAAGAACCAAGGTGACGAAAACGCGAGATGGGTTACTTCTTGGGGGCCAGCCCTTCCGTCGTCCACAACCCTTTCTCCCTTGCTGTCATTTGCCATCTCAAACTGACTCGTAGGCGGGCAATATACTTTACCCCTAGTATTGGCTCGGAGCCACCGAGTGTTCGGAAATTTGGCCCCATGGTCTATAAATAGGTTTATCCGTAAGTGTGCTGCAGAACGTAAGGCTATCTCTTGGATGATTGTAGAGAGCGAGACACTCTAGAGTCCATTTGTGATCGAAAATTTCATCTCAGCATCATGTACAGCTTGTTGCAAGTCACCTTAGGCAGATAATACCCTTTCTCACACGCTGCAAAACGTGTCACAAAGCCTGATTTGATCTCGATCGGGTTGGTACCGTTTCTGATACTCCCTTCAAGCATGGTCCGCTTGCCCGGTTGGGGCGTGAAGAGCTGTTTGGAGCAGATACAGTTTGATTGCCAAATAGTCTTGAATACCGAGTGCGAGGGAATGACTTGAAGAGTGTATCCACCACTAAGTTGCAAGCTTTTGGGAGAGGACGAATAAAAACGGGTGATGCCGTCAACGTTTTTGTAACTCGTGGGTGCCTCCCAGAGCGTTTCGCTAGGCGAACTTCCAGCGGGCCAGCGAAGTTGTCGGACCACTTGATATTAAAGCCAGGGTAAGGTGGCACCCACCAGGCCATGGTGAGTGTTGCCAGGAACGACAGGAACAGTCAGGCGGTGCTCGTGAGGCGCATCGTGGAGGTATTTTTACACTTAAGGGGTAAGAAACCGCGGAAGGGCACGAACCCCACGGCAAGGCGGTTGGTTCCTTAAATCTATAGCGGCGTCGACCCTCTCAACTTTGTGTTTTAATGGTTGGTGGTAAAATATGGACAACCCAGCGATTTCAGGGGTAAAGACTTGAAGCACACGGCATTTCTCGCTTCTTCCCGCTCTCTGTCATTGTAGTGACAACCTGCCGTGTCCGAAACACAGACAGAATACCCTCATCTGCCGCTGAAAAAATGAGAAAGTGATGCTGAGCGGTAATCATAAACATTTTGGTCTGGAGTTCTTTGTTCATGTTTTGATTTTGCTGGGTGGCTCAACCCTTTCACCAAAGCCCCCAGCTCTCACAGACACACAAAGAGCAGCGTGTGCGAACTAAACCAGGGGTAAAGCCGCTTGTCAAAGGTTAAAACAAACGGCATGCTCGCCTCTCCCTTCCTGTCCTGCCAGAGCATCAAAGAGTACGTGGGCAGACCCAGACCATCCTGCTGTGTAGGTACTGTCGGTCTCTGCCAAGGACACGCTTGATGGAATGCCGAGCGGCAGGTTGGGCCAGATGGTATGTGGCACTTTGCTCGTCCGTTTTTTTTACCATTTTTCGTCTTCTTAGGTAGAGTGCCCAAGGTCTAGGCCGTAGATGACAGCCAGGGAGCGCTCAAAAGGTTGGTGGTGAATCTGCCATAGTGAAGCCATGCTGACGGGGTCGTGAATGCAGTTGCCGTCACCCGCTTCTCCTGTTTTGAGCCCCTGTGGTTGTGCCCAAAGACTTCGTAATTTTCTGAGCGTGTTAATGGTAAAACGAAGCTAGGTTCAGGGTGAGAGGATCCAGAGAAGCGGAAGTGTGGTCGTGTTCCGTGAGAGATGTCAAATGTCTTGGCAACACTAAGTCGATTACAGGCCATAACATGCATGATGATAAGCATTTGGGGGTGGCACTGATAAGGACATGAGACGGCGACATCTTGTCTGATCTGGATCAGGGACCTCGATCTTTAAACCTCGATGGCAGCTTAACCTGGTTTCCCTGTCCCAATCTCGTCCTCTTCCCCAAATCGAACTCTTACGTCCTGTCGGCCCGCCCTTAACTCCCCACCACCCTCCCCCCTCACTATGACCACCGACGTCTTCCGCAGAGTCGGCCGCGGCGGTGCCGGCAACTGGTACAGCAAGCAGGACGTCCAGAACGCCGAGAAGGCCAGCCAAGAAGCTGTGCGTCATTTCAACTCCCCAGTCCCACCCATTCTCCCATACAGCCCAGGGCATACCCCTAACATCCCCACCACAGGACCTCGAAGCCCAAACCTCCCCTCCCTCACGCAATCTCTCACACGCACCGCTACCAACACCACAACGTCCGGCACCCAAAACTACACCCGTGCCGGCCGCGGCGGCGCAGGCAACTTCACCTTCCCCACCGACATCAGCACACCCTTCTCCGATCTCGCCACCACCGCCACCCAACAACAAACCCAACAAGAGTTGCAGGAAGAAGAAGCAGAGCGCGTCTCCAAAGCGACGGCTGCCGCGGTGGCTGCTAGTTTGGCAGCGAGGTCGCGGGTGTTGAGGGAAGTGGAGGGAGGGTTGGCAATGCCGGGAAGGGTTTATTATGGGCAGGGAAGGTAGGGTGGTGAAGGGATGGAATGGGAGTAGATGAGATGGGAGAGGATCGGATGGGGGGACGCAAAGAAGAGAAGGAGAGTGTGGTATGTATGTAACGAGATATGGTCTTCACGTCAATCAAAGTGTGTAATTTCAATGAAACGGACTGCCAAGCCCTCATCACTGTAAATTACCATACGCCTCCACCCCGGCCAGCCGCCCCCGGCAGCGGCGGCAATCCCGGCCCCGGCAGAAAAGTTCCATCTCCATCCACCACCGAATCGCATCCTCGCCATCGCCAACCACCCATCACCGTCGCCCCGGGCCACCTCTCCCACCACCATCACCACCACCCTCTCTCTTCCACATCAACAACCACCACCCTCAACAAACACCATGTCCTCAGCAGTTGCCATCGGCGCCGGTGTCGCTGTTGCCGCCTTCCTCGTATGCGCTCCCTCCCCCCCCAGCTCCCTGTCCCGGACGACAACTAACATCCAACTCCCAGGGCCGCGCAGGTCTCGTTGCCTGGCGCCGCTCGCGCGGCGGCGTGGGCGCGCTCGGCAAGGCTTTCTACAAGGGCGGTTTCGAGCCGCGCATGAACAAGCGCGAGGCGTCGTTGATTCTGTCTCTTAAGTACGCTTCCCCCTACTTCCCCCTCACCCCACGGCTCCTCACTCGAACACCAGCCGTCCTGCGGTTTGGCTACACCGGAGGTGTGGAAACGACCAGAAAGGCTAGGTTACTAACAGCACAAAACAGCGAGAGTGCTATCACCAAGGACAAGATCCGCAAGGCGCACCGCACCCTCATGCTGCTCAACCACCCCGATCGCGGCGGCAGCCCATACCTCGCGACCAAGGTGAACGAGGCGAAGGAGTTTCTGGAAAAGAACTCGTAAAGAAAGATCTGTCTGCGACTTGGCTCTGGGAAGGATGATTGGAGAGAAGCTGGGCAGAACGCGATGGTTGGGACATGAGGAAGGTCGATGAACGAAGGGCCGGTTCCGATATTCGGCACATCTGGGGGACGAACGGCCGCGACATCCAAGACAGATCTTTGCCCGCCACCTCCCCACAAATCGATTTTCGAATACCGGCCATCATCAACACCTACCACCCACCATCGACAAACTCAATTTCGAAACATGTACAATCACAAGCGTTGTGTTGTAGAGGAAATACTGCGTTGGATCTACGGACCGCTAGCAAAAACTCAGCGTAGCGCACGCGCGTGCTGACAATGACTCTCCTCTAATATACACCGTTACAAGTTATCTCAGGGCATTGACAACAGCAGAAGTGATATCAGCCGAGGGCGCGAAGTCATGGGCGAAAATAGCGGGACGGCAACAGCCCTCAACCCAGGTGAGTTCCCGGCTCTCTAGCACTGTCTGTCGACGGGAAGTCTCCTCCCAAAGACTGACAGCGTCCAGTCCTTTCACCACCCTCCCCGACTGTCCATCCGCACTCTCCCACCCCCCGAACCCTCAACAGGCACCCCAACAGGCTCACCACCATCCGTATCCTCCCCACTAGTCCAGCCCTCCTTCATCTCCGCAACAGGAACATGCCTAAAATTACACAAAACAAGTCAGTAACAACCCTCAACACCTCCTTGTTCACTCAACGCAAGAAAGTACTCACCCATCAACCCCTCCCCACCCACCACACCAACCCTCTTTCTCACCGCCAACCCCACCATTGCCATCATCGTAAAACCGCATCATTCCCGGCATTATGCAGATTTCCATGCTCTATCCCCAGGAAATACAACACACGCGCCAGGCTCGGGCTGTCGTTGAGCGCAGCAGGAACTGGTGCATCTCACGCGTGTCGACAACCTCACGGATATTGCTGGTACTGGAGTGGCTGTAGCCTAGGATGCGCAGGTACTTGGTGTCGGCTGAGGCTTCGTGGAAGACGAGGATGACTGGGCGCGGGGTAGGTTCACCGGTGAGGGGGTCGGGGTGGTGGCGTTGTTGATGAGGGTTGTGAGGAGGTCCGGGATGGAGGAGAGGGGGTGGAAGTCGCTTGTGCTGTGGCAGGGCGGTTAGCAAGTTGGGCTGTGATGGGGAGATGGGGCAGACATACCCAAAGTCGAAACGGTCCTCGCAGCCGTGGACAAAGCGCCGGTTCACTGCCCAAGAATTCTCCTTGACGCGGATATGGCGGGCTTTGATATGCTTGAACCAGTTCTGGCCACCTTCACCAGGAGCCACGCTCTGGATGTCATTCGTATCAAGCGTAGCAATACCGACCTCGGTGAGTGTGTTCTGATCCTCCTCCCAGGCCTCAATGTCGATGGCAATGAACAGGACTGAACCCTCAGGCTTGTCGGCTGTGGGCCGGCTAATGTCAAGGACGGGGAACTCGCCGTTGTTGACGGCCACGCCATCGACATTCCTGCCGCGAAGACCAAGATAACGTTGGACACGCTTGATGACCCGGCCCCATTCCTGATGGGACTTGATGCGCTTCTTGCGGTTCTTGTCGGACTTCTTGACCTTTTTACTGGCGCCACGAGTTCTTAGGATCTTGCGCTCAAACTCCTCGCGGCCTAGCTGGGTTGCCTTGCTGAGGTCGTCGTCCGTATGGGGCTCGGGGATCGCCTTGCACAGATCCCTGAATGAGGTCAAGCCGTTGGTGCGGCCGAGGAAGCGAGGGCGGGGAGTGTTGCCGACGCTGAACGCCATCTTGAATCGGTCTTGGTTGCCGCCGCCTGGGATGGTTAGCGATGTTTCAAGCTTGGCGTTGACGATGTTCAAAAGGTGCTGAAACTGGTAGCTCGGCACAAAGAGAACAGCCTTCTTGTTGATCTCGGGAGGGCAATGGACGTAGTAGCTGCTGGTGGTTAGTTCCAATCCACTCACATTTGGCAATACAACTTACAGATCCCAGACGAGCTTCTCATGCAAAGCCTCCATCGTGAACAGCGGCCTAGCCTTGGTGAAAGTCAGCACAGCTCATCCCAATCTCCCTCAATCAGCCTACTCACACGCTCACCGTTGGCCTTCCCAACAAACATAAACGGATAATTCTCCACCAACCTCCAAGCTGTAAACTCCTCCCCCTCCTTCGACACCTCACCCATACTCATCCCGGTCTCATCCCACTTTATTCCCTCCAGCCTCTCAACATCCTCAGTTGAAACCGGCTCCTCCGACGCAAGCTGGCGCGCCTTGTTGAACTTGCAGCCGCGGGTCTGGCTGCGCTCGGCGGGCGTCAGCTTGTGCAGATTGAGGATCATGTCGGCCGAATCGTCCGAGTCGTAGTAGTTATCCTGGGCTGAGTCGGTATTGACGACGATAACCTCCTCGTTGGCCTCCTCGGCCTCATCGGCCTGGATGGTGCGCCAAGCGGACGGGTCAAAGCCGTCCCAGGCCTCGTCGTCGCCCGTCAGCTCGCGCAGGCGGCGCAGGAAGTCGGTGTCTTCGGCCATGGTTGATGATGACGTTTTTATTCAAGGGTTGTGAAAAGCAAAGTAAGGAAAGAGCAATGTGGTGTGCCTTGCAACACCAAGGTTTGTCAAGACAAGGTCAGTGGTGAGAGTGTGGAGGAAGAGTGAAAGTTCTGATCACAGACTAGGGATCCGCCTAGAAAGAAAAGGCAAAATATCCCTCGTTTTGAACCCGTGTCAAAATAGGGTGCGCCGTCTGGCCGAGGATGGTGTAATGGTCCAAGTGAGAAATGGGAGGAATCACCACACCGTCCAAAGTCGGGGACTGGGACGAATGGCAAGGCGGGTGCACAAGGTACCCCGGAATGTTGCCTATTTCAGCTGGCCGTAATTCAAGTCAGTTAACGGGTCATTGGAAAGAGGGTGGTGTGGACGAGTTGGTAATGCGATGAGGTGTAAGTCGCAGCCAAAGCAGGCAGATGTGCGAACGGAAAGGGGTTGGGGAAGGAGGCGGTCTAGCATGCCTGCTTTTGGTGGCAATTGCAAGATGTTTGTGTGCTAACAGGGGTGACAAGCAAACGCTCACGGGTGAGCTACATGAGTGTTAGAAACTCACAATTTCAGATGCTCTTGTGTGTTGCCAGTTGTGAAATAGATGTGGTGCTGGCCTGGTGTTACACCCAGCTTATGTTGAGAAAGTAGACAATGAGGTGTGAAGAGCCAAGGTTGTGCTTCAACACAATTGCGGAGCCTGAATCCCAGCTCTTTCCCCTGAAGTAAGAACCAATTCGACTAGAATTCGATTTTGAGGTCGTCCATTCAAATTCGAGTTTCAGTAAGGTGTACAAATGAAGGACAGAGAAGAGACGAGGCCCAAAGTGACATTGCTCAGCGGTCAGCGAAATCACCTGTTGCCTGTGAAACCGTTGGGCTGTTAGGCACAACCAAGGCACACATCCCAGCCATCTGTCTTGTCCTCTTCCATCTTGCCGTGCCATCCAGACTGCATGGTTCCGATACCTAGCAATACATCCTCATTACTCTCGCATAACCCAAGATAGCAACAAACACTCCCCATTGACTCACACCACGAACTACCTGCAGTCAGCACCCATTCCCACCCATTCTGAAATTTTGCATCGGCAAGAGAGCACCCACCTTCTTCGCTTCCTCAGCCGTCACCTTCGACACCTCCGATTCGTCCAGTGTAATCAACCCCAACCGCCCCCCAATGACATGCTTGAACCACATCTCCCGGCGATCCCCATTGAGCTCGCCGCTTAGGATACTCTTCTTCAGCCCCGTCAAAAACTTGTTGTACAACCCCGGCACCTCCAGGTTGATCATCTCCTCTCGCATAACCCCAAGGTTCTCTGCAGCGCGGGCATAAAAGAGATCCGCAAAGCTGTCCTGGATGAGCTTGCGGACAACCTGGCCCATCTGCTTGGCCGCGTCCTCGATGGTGGCGTCATCCTCGGCCGTGGCCAACATCTGCTTGAACTCGGGGATGGCGTTGTCCGCCGAGATGGTGGTGCGCTTGGTCTCGCCGAGAAGCGAATCGATGTCGAGTCCGGAGAGAGGCTTGACCGGCTCCTTGCGGCCGCGCCGGCCTTGGGCCTTGGCGGGGACTGGAACATTTTGTTAGCTAAGAACATTCCTTTGACTTGCGGAAAGCATACCCTTCTTGATCTCGGCCGTGTCAATCAGCGCATCTATTTCTGACTTCGCGTGCTCAATGAGTTTCTCTGGAGGCTTGGAGAAGCGCAGGAGAATCTCTGCTGGTGGCCCAATTGGGCACTCCGGATCCACGGCACGGGCGCGGATGGCCTGGTTCATCCGGTGGATGGTCGGGTTGTACGTCTCGTCAATTGGGGCATACTGCACGGGTTTCCTGAAGTAGAGTTAGCTGGGCTGCATAAGCCGCTGAGGACAGGCGGAGTGAGGACAAATGCATACCCCTCGTCGTCAACGTCAAAAGCGGAAATGTCCATGGCGTCGACAAAGTCACTCATGGCCTGCTGCAAGTCCTCTGAGGGCAGCAGCCGGTGTTCCTTGATGGCATTTCCCGTTGCCGTAAGCACTTTGTCCAGCGGGGGAAACTGGTAGCTGCGGACGTCCTCGGCAAACGGCAGAGGGACGTCGTAGAGACACTCAAACTCATCGTCGATGGCGGGATTTGGCTTGAGCAGAAAGAGCTGTGGTTGGGCGTCGTCTTTCTGGACATATCTGGCCACGGCATACGACTCGAGCTCGTGAAGAGCGTGGATTAGAGCAGAGAGCCCCAGTTCTGCTTCTTCGTTCTGCTTCTGGGCAACGATAATGCCGGTTTCGCCCAGATTTATGAACTGGTTGTACTGTATCTGTCTCAGCATCAGGGTATCAACAATAAGTTGTTTGCACATACGCTGCTGCATGGGATAAACCCAAGGATAGTGAAGGACTTCTTTGTGTCAAGCTTGGTGACGGTAAAGTCAGACTCGCTGAAAGGCACAACAGTCCGGCCGTACTGGTAACCCTTGGCGAGGTCTTCAAATTCCACATCCCGCTTGCCGCCAGGAGCATTAGGGTCGTTGACTCTGTAGGTCCGCATGTGCTTAACTCCCGAAAACTCGGTGCCGCCCATTTCTGTGTCCCCATCAATAGTTTGTGACTGCGAAAGCCCACCAAGCTCCGAATTGACCACCACTGTGCTTGCAGATGGTGGCGGTGCCCGCTTGGTCTTGAAGTAGCGCTCCACGTGGATGCTCAACGCGCTCGGGTACTTGCTGGGGTCTCCAAGCGTGAGAGGGCCATCATAGGACTTGAACGGCCTGACAGGCTTGATGCGAGGGATAGAGAGCTCCTCGACGGCCTGGGCCATGGTCCCAAATACGCCATTGTCGCACTGCTCGACTAACTTCCGCAAGATCTTCTCGTTCTTTGCCTGTGCGGTGTCAGCACGTTGGCCAATGGATGAAAGACTGCCAACTTACCTTCGCCCTGGACTTGTCCTCTTCTTTAAAGCCGTAGTCCCGGTCGTCAAAATCCACGCCACTGCCACTGTTAGACATGCAAAGCCCAACCATCACCGAGACTCACATGATAATCAGCTCAACGCCGGAATTATTCAGTCGCTGTGCAACATCCCCCAACGCATCATCCTCAATTGGCGACTCCGCATTCGTAACCAGAATGATCCTCCGGTTGTACTTGAGCTTCTTTGTGAACTTCTCAATCATGGACAGAGCAACGACAATGGCTGAGATTGCATCGCATCCGTAGCTGTGAGATGGCTGTATCAGTGAGCGCAGCTCTCTAAGCGAGCTCATGGTCATGGGGCCAATGTTTTGGAGGACCGAGATGTTCTCGTAGCCCTCGAGGCCTTCGTTGTCCTGTGCATTGTCGGTCTCTTCGGTGTTCATGCCGACCACACCAACCGTCCATGTCTTGCGGCTCGCGGCGACGGTGGTCGAAATCCTATCCCAGACGTAGCGCATTCCATAATCGAGATCCGACTCATCGCGACCATTATGGCAGTCGGCCATCGACTCGCCCAGGTCAACAATGTACACAGTTGCCTCCTTGTCCGCCATCGTGTAGGTTAGTAGTTAAGTCGCAATCGGTAATGTTTAAAGGGGGTCAATAAGAGAAGAAAACCCGCGGAACAGTCATCCCCGAAAAACATCTGGTTTTGATGGCATCCTCACGGTCCAGGCAGCATCCGGCGAAGCAAACGCACCAACCTCGCGTTGGACGGTTGCTGCCTCGCGTGGGCACATGATAATGCGTCATGCCAAATTAGTAACCCCTGTCTTATGGGCTGAAAGTAGATGGCGGACCCACAAGAGATCTTGCCAAGGCGGTTACCTCATCGACACCTTTGTCTCCTATCAACATCAACTTCACCCGATATTGAACTCAACCGAGTTTTGTCTAGACCACTGGAGAACTTGACAAGATGGCTATCCTCTCGCCCGCTCCATACCACATTCTCAGGTACGCCACAGCCTCCCGAACACTCTTATCAACACCTTCTCCCCACTAACACAACAACTCCCGTCTAGCTATGGCACGCTCCTAGGAACGACCTTCTTCCACGTACCTACCCCATCCCCTTTCCCTTCGGCTCGCTCACATACTCACACTCTATCTCAGACTTTTGTCGGCGGGATTGTCTCCTTCCGCGTCCTCCCGCGCCCCCGTATGCTGTCCCCATCTTTAGCTCCCCACGCATCGGAGATCTCAACGTCTCCCAAAGTGCCCTTCTGCTCTCTTTGTTCTAGAACCGCTAGTTAATACCAACCTGGGGTTGACCACCCCCGACAGAATTTGCCTCCCTTATGTCTAAGATCTTCCCCATCTACTTCAGCATGCAGTCCACGCTGCCCCTGGTGCTGGCCGTGACCTACCCGGCCAGCAGGAATCCGTTTGGGGTGGCTGGCGGCATTGCGGGTGTAATGGACGTATCAAACAGGTGGAGTGTGCTGGCGCCTCTTGTGGGCGCGTTTGTGTGCGCGCTGGGGAACTTGCTGGTTGTTGGGCCGGCTACTACGAAGGTTATGGGGGAGAGGAGGGCGCAGGGTAGGTTTTATTTTGTTTTTTGTCGGGGGCTGTTCAGATTGTTATTGGTTTGGTCGTGTTTTCTTCCTGTTTGACTTTCTTTCAATTTCTCTTCTGATGTTGCTTACCCTTTCCTGCGGGATGACACTGGAGGTGAGAAAAGCAGTCGCTAACACCAACCAGAAAAGAAGGACGGCAAGAAGTCGTACGACGACCCGCCCCACTCGCAGGAGATGCTCACTCTTAACAAGCAGTTCTCAATGCTGCATGGCGTTTCGTCAGCGCTCAACCTGGGGACATTCATCGCCACTGTCGCCTATGGTGTTCACCTCGCGTCGCGGTTGGCTTAAACTACCACCAAGAGTCCAAAAACTGATGTCGCTGCAGAGCGCTGGTGGTGATTTCTTATCCGCGTGCCCTCCACAATGAAGCAGATTACAGAGTCCATACAGTTGCGAAAAAGTTGCCATCTCAATTACGCAATGCGAATCACAATATCAAACGCGAAAAAGAAAGAAACAGGGGGGAAAACGCATCTCAATTGTCGGTTCTGTTGATCCCGACTTTTGTCTTCTCTTCCCCCACCCAAAGTCTCGCGACTCAGGAAGTCTCTCTCTCAATGACCATGTTGAGGAGGATAAAATCTCAAGAGAAAGGAAAAAAAGACCAATGACGCCCCCAAAAACATATCGCTCGCTGACCTCCAAACGCGTTGGCTGACCGACCGGCGCCGATGACCGCCTCCAAACAAGCAATCGAGGGGTAGGGAAAAAAAAAAAGAGAAAGAGGTCAAAGGCCGAGATAAACGCGGCGGAAAACCCCCAGACAACCCCTCCCAACATTGGCCTGACCAGACCATCCCCCTTACCCCCCCTCACAAAACAAACCTCAGGCCTTGCCCCCCCCTCTTCTCCATCTCCTCCTTAGCCCTTCTCAGGGCCCCCTTCACCTCCTCAAACTTCCTCTTCCTCTCCTCCTCCTCCCCCTCCTTGGCCTGCGGATGGGTCGCCTCTCGTGCGTTTTTGACATAGTGGCCCAGCGACCACTTGCCCGGCTTGCGCGCGAGTAGCTCGTCCATGCTCGGCTCCTCGGCCGGCGCGGGGAATGAGCGAGACATGGGCTCTGGCGCCACGACTTCCGTGGCGGAGCGGGGGCGGAAGGGCGTGCAACGGTGGTAATGGGGCCGGCGGGGGTGCCGGCCGCGGTGATGGTGGTGCCGGGGGCAGGGCGGTGGTGGTGGCGGCGCGGGGAGGTGGGCGCGCGACGGGGCGGCGAATATGCTAGGGCTATCGGGGGTGGTGGCGGCGGTGGCGGCGGAGACTCGTTGGGGAGGGAGGAGCGGTGTCAGCGGCGCGGGCGGATGACTTGGGCGACATTGCGCGGGTGGCTGTTTGTTCTGTGTTTTTATTTTGTGATGGGATGGTTGAGTCGGTGGAGTTGTTGTTAGAGGAGAAGAAGGGAGAAGAGAAAAGCGATGGTGAAGTACTCCTCGACGCGGGTGGGGTGAAGAAGGAGGCGAGGGTTTCCCAGGTGAATGCCATTGTGGGCAGCGTTTTTTTTTTTTTGTTTGTTGTGAGGTTATTGTGTGGTGCTATTGTGTTGCGGGAAGGAGGGTGAACAATGGAGGGTTTTCGTCCCAAGGTCAGCGTCCAAAAAGTTCAAAATTCTGCTGGTTCCTGAAGTGGTCGTCGACACTGCCGGGGTATACCCCGCGGACTTTAAACCAAGCACAGGTGGAACCCCCACGGTATCCACTCAATCTAAACCTCAGAGAGTCTGGGACACCGTTTGCCTGCGTCTGCCGGCGTCAAAGGACAAGGGGAGAGGCAGGTTCTCGCGTGATCTGGTCGAGCATCCACGTGGGGGTTGTTGAGACAAAGGGCAGGTGATGGCTTAGAACAAGGCCAGTCTGCTGCCTTTATGAACGTCTGACTTTCGCTGATCACGGATGAGAGACACGAGCTGCGGGGGATCGGCCCTTGGACTATTTGTTCGGCTGTTTGACGGTTGATCGGCTGCTGCTCAAAGAGAAGTTCTACCGGCTTCTTCTTGGGTGAGTGCTGACTCAGTCGAGGTGTGGCTGTCCGGGTGACGACGGTTTGCGGTATCGGACAGGAACCGAGGATCACAGGCGGTGAGAACAACTGGCGGACGTACCAAACACAAAGACACAAGCTGACGAAACGAGAAGTCTGGAAAACGAGGGAGGGGGGCGTCGGGGATATATATAGGTTCACGATGACTCCTCCAGCGGTGGACACGAGCCCTCGAAGGAACCCCATCGTCATCTCTCATTCCAAGCACCCGGTCCAGCCAGATGCTCGGGACGCTCTCCCGAAGCCCCCCGGCCAGGGGTGAAGTTCCCAATGGATCTCCGCAAAGATGGCCTTCCTCATCCCGGCAATGGGTTCTGGAGAACGGGTTTGGCCGTTGAGGCGGTGTCCGCCGCCTGGAGACAGCTGATGGTCTCCTAAAGAGGGAAGCAGTTGGAAGGGCTGACAGATTTGATGCCCCACGTTCCATCGGCAGTGGACCCCGAGTTTCGCAACCCCACGGCCACGGCTTGAAACAGGGCGGCCAATCTTGCACGACGGAGCAATCTGCGAGATGGGTCAGCTGAGCATTCTCGAACCCGTTTAGCGCGTGGGGACCCTGTCGCGGCTGAAGCCCCTGGGTCCGTGCGTCGTCTCCATCTGCCGGTTAAGGACCCTGATCATCAACTTCAAGTTGCTCTTTTAAGACATATATCATGGTTTGTTTGCTGATGCTTGGACTCGTGACAAATATCAAGATGTCTCGCGCTGAAATTTGGCTATAGTTCTCGAAAACGGGCCAGTACCATCGCATGAGCTTGCTGATTTGCACCCATTTGCCCCTTTCCTCTCCCCGCCCTCGTCATCGAACCCTGGTGATGAATAGCTCGAAATGTGGACCACGATGCAATTCCAACTCCCAACACACCTTATCAGGTTCTGCCGGGAGCTGACTGGCATCGCTCTTGGCCGGCAATCCCACGCCTCAGTCCTCCCCACACTTTCATCTCCTACACCCCAAACTCTGGATGTTACGTGACCGTAGCCACTTTGGCCACTCCCCGCAACCCCGGATTTTGCTGTCCTGGGAAACTGCTTGGCCCCTGAAACTGACGACACTTGTTTCTCTGAGCTCCCGGGATCGGGCCTGTAACCGCCTTCACTGCTCTCTCACTTCTGCTTCTTGCTCTGCTTCTCCTGCGCCTTCTTGGCCAGCTCGCTAGTCCGGATGACCTTGGGGGCTTTCGGAGCG
Source organism: Collariella sp. IMI 366227 (assembly GCA_027946355.1). Lineage (NCBI taxonomy): Eukaryota > Fungi > Ascomycota > Sordariomycetes > Sordariales > Chaetomiaceae > Collariella > Collariella sp. IMI 366227. The sequence continues at coordinate 786,458 of JAPEUS010000012.1, forward strand.
GGCGTCTTGTAAGCCGACAAAGCCTTCGGGGTGAACATGCCCACCTGCTGCTGATACTCCTGGTACTCGGGGTACTTTCCGGACGTGATCAGCTCCGTTAGCCACGTAGAGCCCTGGAACAGCATAACGAGAAACGCCGCGCCAACGCCGGCCCAGTTGTACACCGAATTGGTCGCAAAGCAGCTCCACTGGTAGAGGACGAGCCAAATCGACTGCTCGCAGGCGAAGTTGGGGTGTCTGCTGAATCCCCAGAGCCCCGAGGTCAGGAAGCCGCGGTCGAGATCGGCCTGCTTAAAGCCTCGTGTAACCTTGCCCGTCTCCTTGTACGCCTTCTTCGCTGCATGGAAGACTGCAAAGTACGTGATTAGCTATCTTCTGTCAGGACATGAATCCGAAGAAGCTTACCCCATTGCTGCTCATCCGCGAGGTACTCGGTCAGGATGAGTCCGAGCTCGGTGGCCACGGATAGAATGTCAGTGCCGGAGAGTTTGGGTTCAATTGTCGAGGCCAGCAGTATGTTGTAAACCGGGGCGGCAATGAGAAAGAGAAGGATGCTCTGGATAAACGAGATGAACGTCCAGTTGAAGATGTGGAAGACAATTTTGGGGACATGCTTCTGGACGATTTCCCTGCAGGGTGTTAGCACTCGCATTGCATCGCGCTATGTGACTTCTCACCATCTGTAATCCTCAGACCCGACCTGGTAGCCGCCCTTTCTCCAATAGTTGAAGGTGAGACGCACCTATGCAGGTGGCTAGGAATCAGCACTGTTTCCTCAACTCAAAATCCAGCATTTCATGCAACTCACACTCCAGATTGCGCTGAACAGCAAGGCTGCATCAACGCGCTGGGTCGGTAATCCGGCGAGACGAGCCCAGGTCGCAAAATGAGCGGTGTACACCGTCGGCAGAATGCTCCACGCTCGGTCGACCTGCGAGTAGTTGCGGTTGACCTCGGCAGCCACGAGGAAAACGGCCCCCAGGAAAACCGAGAAGGCAAAGCCAGAGACAAGCGGGTTTGTCTCGGTGTAGAGCTTCAGTAAGCTCTCACGGCCGGCGAAAACATCTAGCAGCTTCCCAGGGAGGTCGTACAGCTGGGGAATGAAGGGCTTGACCGCTTTCGCGTAGTCGGCGCAGTCCTCCAGGGAATGGAGGAGTGGAATCGCCATTTTTGAGTTTGTGACGTCGAGTGCTCTCAAAACAATAGAGAGTTTGAGAATTTCACGATGTTCGAGGTCAGCTTCTAGGCTTTTGAGAAAGCGCGTTTGGCAAACAGCAGAGCATCGCGCGATCCAAGTGCCCCTTGCATGGTTGGCGTCATCGCGCTTTCCTTGGGATCGTAGATGCAACGTCGCGGCTCCGTTTTCCGGGAACGGAGGCTCGGCTCGTTCCGTATTAGTTGCTTAGAGAAAGACCGCTGCCGATTGGCAGAGAGTGTTAGGCACGCTTAACTGCAACCCTGTAGACGTTCAGTCCTCAGAGACGGCGCACCAAAGGTCGCCAATGTCAAGAGTTCTGACTTACAACTGGGTAACTTTGAAATTAAGCAAGTTTCTCCCATCTTTCATTCCTCTTGCTGTATTTGTTCTTCTTAAAATACCGTTCCCAAAGTACACGCATGAGTTGAGTTGACTGTCTCGATAGTCGCATGAACCTCATTGTTACGCAGCTGGATGTATTACGATATAACTCATAGGTGGGCCTGTACCCTGTATTTCTGAATTTCAGTAAACACCCAGATTACGCCGTCGCGATCTGGAGATCAGGACGCGTCGTCGCGTCTGATGAAAGGGTGAATAGCGACACTGAAAATAAAACTGCCAAGGTCCAGTTTTTGAAACAAAATATGATGCCGTGAATGGCAGTGCCTCCTCCACGTAATTCAGGTCTGGCAGACAACAAGGCGGTCGTGGTGGCCATTCTCAGGCACTTGAGAGCTTCCCAGGCAGCGGCTCGATTTATCCACCAGGCTCACCTCACTCACTGTCTTCATGCCTTGAGCCACCTCATTTTTTGAGCCCAGAATGCATTTACACCTCAAGATTAGAAAGGCGGGCTTTTATCGCGACTACAGGACTGCCTGGAAATAAAAAAATAAAAACGGGCAAGACGATCGCCACCTTCCGACTTTACCGACATTGGCGGTTTCCAACTACACCTTCGTTACAAGTCGCAACTTGCTCCCACCCCGTCGCCTACAATGACGCGCATTCTCTGCGTGGCTGAGAAGCCATCCATTGCAAAAGCAGTAGCAGGGCACCTCTCCGGCGGCCGCTACCAAACTGTGTGTTTCCCTTGTTCCGCCTCGGAACAGAGAGCACTGCTGACAGTGATGCAGAACAACACGCGCGATATGTACATCAAGAACTACTCCTTTGATTACGATTTTGGGCCTCCATGGGGGCACTCCTCGGTGACTATGACCGCCGTCAAGGGTCATCTGACGGCCGTCGAGTTCCCTGCAGACTTTAAGCAGTGGGAGTACCCGCCCCCTGACAGGCTGTTTGATGCGCCGGTGATGACGGTGATACCAACTGTTGGTCCAAGAAGTTGTCTCTCAGAAGTGGCTCAAAATGCTAACCTGTGCTAGGATAACAAACACATCGCCAAAAACATTGAAGACCAGGCCAGGCGCTCCAGCGTGCTCGTCATCTGGACCGATTGCGATCGTGAGGGCGAGCATATCGGCAGCGAGATTCGGGAGGCCGCAAAGAAGGGTAATGGCCAAATCCAGGTCAAGCGGGCGCGGTTCAGCAACGTTGAGAGGGCGTAAGTCAGTCTCTTATTGTCGTGGGAATTACCTTGCTGACAGTATCCAGGCATATTCTGTCCGCTGCCAGGAGACTGGTTGCCCTCGATGACAGGCAGGTAGACGCAGTGTCTGCCCGCATCGAGCTCGACTTGAGGATTGGCTACGCCTTCACTCGCTTCTTGACCCTCAACCTTCGCCCTCTCGGAGGGCCCATGTCTCAACTCACGCTCAGCTATGGTAAGTCGCCGTCTCCTCGAGCTCCCTCTCACCCCTAACACACCCAGGCTCCTGCCAATTCCCAACTCTCGGCTTCGTCGTAGACCGCTACTTCCGCGTCAAGAACTTCGTCCCCGAAGCCTTCTGGGGCATCAAAGTGATCCACGAGCGCGACGGGATCAAAGTCCCCTTCAACTGGGCCCGCCACCGCCTCTTCGACCGCATGTCCGTCGTGATCCTCTACGAGCGGTGCCTCGCCGCCCGCACCGCCAAAGTCACCAAAGTCCAAGAAAAGCCCACCAAGAAATGGAAGCCCCTCCCGCTCACCACCGTCGAGCTCCAAAAGATGGCCACCCGCTTCCTGCGCATGACGGGCCAACAAGCCATGACCGTCGCCGAAAAGCTCTACAACAAGGGCTTCATCAGCTACCCGCGCACGGAAACAGACCGCTTCGACAAGGGCATGAACCTGCGCGCGCTGGTGCAGAAACAGACCCCCGACGCCCGCTGGGGCGCGTTTGCCCAGAACCTCGTCGACGGCGCGTTTCAGCAGCCCCGCCAGGGCCGCCACGACGACAAAGCGCATCCCCCGATCCACCCCATCACGTACGCCGCGCCCCAGGCCCTGGCAGACGAGAACGAACGCCGTCTCTACGAGCTCGTCACGCGCCGGTTTTTGGCTTGTTGCTCGGAGGACGCAAAGGGCGCCGCTACAGACGTGGGCATTGCCTACGGTGACGAGACCTTCACCGCGCACGGGGTCATCGTGCTCGAGCGGAATTACCTGGACGTGTATCCGTACGAGAATTGGACGGGCACGGCGGAACTGCCGCGCTTTACGGTCGGGGAGAGGTTTGAACCGTCCGAAGCTATGTTAACAGAAGGCAAGACCGGCCCGCCAGGGTATCTGACCGAGGCGGATTTGATCGCGCTCATGGATGCGAACGGGATTGGGACGGATGCCACGATGGCGGAGCACATTGAGAAGATTCAGGAGAGGCAGTATGCCAGGACGGTGGAGCGCGGAAGCGCCGGCGGTGGTGGGAATGGGGGTGATGATGACGCAGAGCCGCCCGCTGCGCGAGGCGGGCGTGGAGGACGGGGAGAGGGCGCGGCGGTCGCGGGGGCGACACGGGGCGGGCGTGGGGGCCGGGGTGGTGGGAGGGGAGGAGGAGGCGTTCGGGAGTTCATACCCACCAGCCTCGGGGTCGCGCTGATCGAGGGGTTTGACCGGATGCAGTTTGAGACGAGTTTGGGCAAGCCGTTCCTGCGCAAGGAGATGGAGCTCAAGATGAAGGCTATCTGCGAGGGCAGGACTACGAAGCAGGTCGTGCTGCGGGAGAGCGTAGGCGAGTGCTGCGGGAGAGCGTAGGCGAGTATCGCCAGGTCTATGATCATTCGAGGGCGGAGCTGAATGTCCTCAAGGCTGTGAGTGATATCATCATGGAGCTGTGTTCGTTGGCTGACTGGATTGATAGGCTTGCAGGCAGTATGTCTTTGCGAACGGAGCATAGGCTGGAATTTGGGAGTTGCTATTCCTTCTGAGCCGCCCGCAGGTAGCTTGAAATGTGGAGAACGCACCATTCTCGTTGAATGCCACCCGGCGCGTGAGGATGGCACTGGTTTCCGAGACGAGATGCAGTTGGCGTCGTCTGAGGAAGGAAGGAGGGGCGATCGCCTGTGAGTGCGGGATCTCATGATGGTTGCGGTGGGCTGTCTCTGGCGAGCCTGATTTGAGCTCAGAGAGGGGAGGTTATCTCATCCGATAGCGGATGCAGCAGTCGGCGTTCTTGGTGAAACATCACAAGCCAATGGCGGAGAGCTCCAAAGCAACCACTTACCACAAGTCGCTGGCGTGCTTTTGCCCAACCACTCAATTGGGACAGTGATGCATGACAGGTGGACAGAACTCGGGACCACGGCGGACGGCCGGTGGATGCCCCTCCTCCGTGTCTCCATTTTCCCTCGGGCGGCCACGGGTTTGCGGGAGGGGCAATCCCCGCACCGGACGAGCAGCACGTTTTGTGTCAGCGGCTGTGCAGACAAAGCCGGACGTTGTCTTGTCGACCATGGTCTGTCTCGTCGCATTCTGGTGGAGAGAGTATGGAACAACTTCGAGCTTCCTCGGGCCAGCGGGGTCCCACACACCATCGCATCAGTGGATCAGAACCTTGCTGAAGACTCGGAGTCCGGCCTGGATCTATTTCCTCTCTGTCCGAAGCGCTAGTGGGGGGAAAGGTCGATCTGGGGCCGCGGCCTCGGGGATTGACATGCTTGCAGGACCTCACAACGTGGGGAAACCGCAGTGGATGGACGGGGCAACCCTTCCACGCATCCCCCGTGGTGGTCTGAGTGATCCGGGGGTGGCGACGGCAACGACTTGGGCCAGGGCTCCATCCTGACTTTGGGGTTCGAACCCTCCCGCTTGTTCATCAGTAATGAATATTGTGTGAGTGTGTGCGCTGCGCATGGTGTGTGGTTGCTCCGCAGACGGATGACACCGGGCCATCGAATGTTCGATTTGTGGGCGAAGAATAATTCGATCCGTCAGGCACTCTGCTATCGTATCGTACACCCGAAGGAGGGTCACCTGGCCCCAAGCCAAGTCAGTCCGGCCACATCGGGAATGTGTTTCCCTCGACGTCTTTGTGTGCGGGAATATTCGGCCTTTCCACTGCTTGCCGAGTGCGTGCTCCATCGAAAGTGCGACTTGTGCGGGAGTCAATATGGGGAGGCAGGTCTTGGTCGTGCCCTGGCAGGAAGCGGGGATGATACCACACGATGAGATCCATCCTTGCGCTTTATCATGGTGGGTTGTTAGGTTGCCGGGTTGAGAGCTGTGGCGATGGGCAGATAGCCCTTCTCGCGCCCGTGGTGGCTTATCGGCGACACATGACAAGGGGCTGGCCTCCAGTTGGCTGAACTGCTGCCGGCGCGGCGAGGGCAGAACAGACGAAAAGGCACAAGCCGAGACTCTGAATTGTTAGTGGACGACCGAGAAATGCGCACGAAGCAGGCTCTCTTTGAAACACGCCTTCCAAGGACACAGCCGGCTTGTACGGAAGCTTGTACCTTGAAGGTCTGGATGGAACCTGTGGCAGGGAATCGCACTGTGCCTGGATCACAAGATCCACTCATCGTCGTCATTGCCCTGGCCCCAGATTCCAGTTTCTTGGACGGACAGTGTTCCGAGACCCGAGCTGCTGATGAGGCCAGCGAGCGAGCACAGAAATGGTGAAAAGATGAAAGAAAAATAGAAAATGTAACAGAAAAAGAAACAGGGTAGAGAAGAAAGAAATTCAGGAAAGCACTGTGTCCTTTGGAAGAACATCAGCAGCTGATGCGTTTGCGACTTATCAGGAGAGCATTCCCTGAAACAGTTAAACACCACAGTCAGGATAGCCCCCGGCCCATCGGCTCCACCAACAACCCTCACCGACTCCCCATTTTGCTGCTTATTTGACCAAACCCTAATGTTTGTGGGCTGTCAGCATTTCCAAACACAGTTTGCAGCACAGCGCTGA
>JAPEUS010000013.1:600000-788434 GCA_027946355.1 Collariella sp. IMI 366227
CGCCCAGTTACAGTGTAATCACGCCCAGAATGGTAGATACACTGTGCATCGTATTTCGCGATGCAATACGATTGGCCAGCCACTGGCGTACAACCACCAACGGCTAAGACACGGCTCGACATTCGCGTCCTCAAGATGAATGCGAAATACGATTGTGGGTTTGATACCGAAGATCAAAAGGGTTGAGAAGTAATAAGAATGCGGCATGTTCCTCAAGATGGCATCTCAGCCGCCAAAAACAAGACACGGCGCGGCTGCCCAAACACAACCCGACTTGCCAGACTAAGTCACCGAGACTCTAAGAAGCGATTTACACGCCCAAAGAGTTCTTGAACATCTCGACTAAGATGGGTTCAGGAGAGCCTGGTAGGTTTCAGCCATATTCAACACCAGCATGGCCAAATTAACATGTCCAGTACCGGGGAGCGTTTACTTCTATGCCCCCAACAAAGGCGCTCCCGTCTTCTTCGCCGTGGCCTTTGCAGCATCTGGTTTCTTTCACATCTACCAGTGCATGTAAGTGCTGCCAACCCCCTTCTTTACCCTGTCAATTAACACACCTCAGCCGATACAACAGCTGGCGCCTCACCGGAATCTACGTCGTCTGCTCCGTCTTCTTCACCGGTGGCTTCATCGTCCGGGTAATGGGCGCTTTCGACTACACAAACCTCGTCAAGTTCATAATCAGCACCTGCCTGATTTACGCCGCACCGTACGCCCTACCCCTTTCCCCCAACCACCCCCATCTAACACCCCCCTCTCTCAGCCCCTCCTCGAACTCTCAAACTACCTCATCCTCGGCCGCATCCTCTACTACGCCCCCTACTATTCCCCCATCCACCCAGGCCGGGTTATCACCACCTTCTCCTTCATCTCTGTCGTTGTCGAAGCTCTCAACGGCAACGGCGTCGCCCTCAGCGCAAACCAGTCCCTCGCCGCCTCCAAACTTGCCATCGGCCGCGCCCTGCTCAAGGCAGCGCTGCTCATCCAGCTTGCTGTTTTAGGTTTGTTTTTGCTGCTTGCTGTGGTGTTTCATAGACGCTGCCTGCGCGCAGGGCTGCGTAACCCCAACCTCCTCGCAGCGCTCTACACCCTCTACGCCTCCACCACCCTTCTCACAATCCGTACCGTCTTCCGCGTCGCCGAATTCTGGACCCTCTCCCAACACGACTTCTATCGCCCGGGCGGTATCGACCCAAGCACCCTCAGCCCCGCAATCCGGTACGAGTGGTTCTTCTGGGTGTTTGAGGCGGTGCTGATGCTGGGGAATCACGTGCTCTTGAATGTGCGGCACCCGAGACGGTATCTGCCCAAGAGTGCCAAGACGTATTTGAGCAAGGGGGATGGTGTAACTGAGGTGCTGGGGAAGGGGTATGAGGATGGGAGGCGGTTTTGGGTGACGGTGGTGGATCCTTTTGATTTGTGGGGTTGGTGAGGAACTGGAAGGGGAGGAGGAGCGGGGTTTTGGGAGGTTGATGGGGGTAGATAGGGGGCGAAGGGGAGGGAGGGGGAAAGAAGGGAGGGAGGACGTTTGAAGGTTGAGGTTGAGGGTGGAGGGTAAAGGGAGATGGGGATGGGGGTTCTCAAACGTGAACACAAATCAATTGTTCTCCGTTCGGGGTGTCAGACTCACCTTGCAGGAGTATAATGCAAGTTAAACTCGTCTTCCAGGACCAAAAAACGCCTCAAATTGTCCTAGAAGGAAGTAGACTCAAAATGGAGGAAGAATCGGAGAGTAAAAAAATCCGTAAAGTTTTCAAAATAGGGGATTGTATCAACCTCATTCCCATTATACTCTTATGACAAGGTTTTTCTTCCTTGGCCAAGTCAAAGATGGATGGTCAGATTCTGCAGGCAGGGCGACGTAAAGGCTCGATCTTTATTGGACTGTGCCTTGTCTTACTGTGTACTCTTATTCAAAATAAGCTTCTAGTTTTCCAGTCAGAATCTGATGCATGATATGCAGCTCGTGTAAGCGAACCAACGAACGAAAGGCGAGAGTTTCAAAAAGGAGTCAACCTTCGAGGCGAAGGACCTCCAAGTCGTGGCGCAGATCTGGTCTCCTGATTTCCCCACGTGGCTTGGGGGCCGGCCGCTTCCAAGATCCGACGTCTTGGGCTCTAGACGGACCGTTTTCAAGTTTCAACGGGATCTGGGCGAAATTTTGAATCCTCCATCAAGTGTCCGAAACGGAGTCTGAGTCCTGAGTAGTCCCTGAGTCATCTGGCGGATCCGCTGAAACCGATTTCTGGCAATCTGCCTCCCAGAAGAACCATCCTTTGACGAAGATGGTTTGGGTAACGTCTGAAATTTGTTGATCTGGCTTCACCTTCTGTTGCTTTGTCTGCCTCGGGTGCGGGCTTGTTGGCTTGAGTGGCTCAATGAAGACTGTGGCGGTGCCAATGGAAAATGCTGGGGACCAATTTACTTGGTTTCAAAATTGTCTATAAATAGTTGCTCGTTAACGGAGCCGTTATTTGCTAAAATATGGTCTTTGACGTGGTTTGTTGAGGATTGACAATCTTCTGCTGAGCTTGAAGTCCATCATGTAGTCAGTTCAGATTGTCTGGCATGATGGGGGATGCTCGAAGCGATTCAATTAGGATGTGAAAGACCGGTAGTAGAAAACAAGAGGAACAGCTTTTTGGGAGACCAAGACTTGATTAACTGAGGAGGAGTTTACTCGAAAGAATCTGAAGTCAACATGGACAATTGATTAGTTAGCATGAAATCAAGAATTTCTAAAGATCAGGATTGAACACTACTTCTTGACAGAGTCATTGAATCCTTCACCAAGAAGGCCGTCATCACTACCACCTCTCAGCCCGTCGCTCTCCTTCCAACTTCACATCACTATGAGAATGAAAATGAGGCAGTTTTGGCGGAGCGCAGGGGGAGCAGTCCGGATTGTGGGTAACTCGTGAACATGAAGGAATGAGATGAGGAAGAAAAGCCCCACTTCGGGCCGTGGCAACAACCCACTTTGGCAGATCCCACGGTTGCGGACGTTTCCAATTGGAACCTGGAAGTTGCAAGCTCTAACGAGTTCGTCTCTTCTTCCATCTTGTTGTCTGTCGTCTGAACCCAGAGGGACCTCGTCCGATCCTCTCTTGCGTCGGCCATCCGCCATCAATATCCGCCAACCGTTAAAACTGCACAGCAGCAGCCCCTCTCAACAGATGGGCATGCAGGAGCGGGCGCTGGTAAATGAGCGGTGACGCTGGCAATTCCTTCGCTCCAACATGTTGCCGTCTCTGGTCGCGTGTTCAAGCATTTCCCCTCAGTCAAGAGGCACGCTCGGCACACACAACCCAACATCTCCGCCGGGCAACGAATGGTCTGGCCTGAGCCGAGTGGCCCGATCCACCACTCGCTTCCATTGCAGTCTTCCAGGTTGTCATGCCCCACGAATCCTTCAAAATGCTTTTGCATTTGTCTGAGCCGATGGCGGTCATTTGATGCCCGGTTGGGGTAGCACTGCCTCGAGGATTCCAGCGCTCCAAGCCAAGGTATTGTGGCTTGCTGTGTCTTGGTTCACCCCCGGGCAGCTGCCCTTGTTGGGCTTTGGGAGGCATGCAAGCTGCATCACAAAGCTCAGGTTGTTGTTTGCTGTCACCTTCACCTTTGCCTTCACCCGTGGTGCCATGCTGCCATTCCCCCGCGGCTTCTGAGAATGAGAATTGTGTTTCCAACGAGACAGCGAATGGAACACGGAGAGTTCCCTCCCTCTGGAAATTTGGCTCATGGCACCAGGGTCACTCCCGACACGGCCAGGGGGCCGCTTTTCTTAACTCAGCAATGGCACCAAAATAATTCAGATCCCGCCCCGCGGCAGTGCACCCCCAGCGAGCCCGCCATCCGACGAAGACCGCCATCACGAACCTCTTTCGCCTCTCCCCGCCTCTGCCTCGGACCCAAGTTGATCCTTTCGCCACCATCCCCTTCTTATCGACGCGCGCCCGTCTTCTTCTTTGTCTCTCACATCCTCCGGGACACCGCCAGACCCGCGCAAGGAGAGAGCCCACAAGACAGCGCCCACTATGGATCCCCGAGCAGCACCACAACCACAAGACCAAACATATGGGCCAGAGCTTTACTTGCACGTCGAGTTCCGTCTATCCTTTGGCAAGAAGCAGCATCCGCCCAAAACCCACCAGGTCACATGCCGCTCGCGCGGCCCCCGAGAACGGGCACCCGCGTTCCCTCGTCAGGTCCCGGCCCCCAACACCAACTACCTCGCCGCCGTCCACGAATTCAACCAGCGCCAGGCCCAGCTTCGCCAACTCCAACATGCCCACTATGTCAATAACCACCCTAATAGGCATCACCAGATGCAGGAGTACTACCAGAGTGTGCACCAGCCAGCACCACCACCAGCACCCGCTCACCTCCAGGTGCCCATGATCCGGGAACCCCAACGGCCCACGCGCGCTGATGCCCGCCCTTCCCATGAGCGGGGACGCTCCGCACCACCACCGATTGGAGAAAACCCATGGGATGTGAACATTGCCCAGTCTCAACCTCAGCCGAGAGACGCGGCCGTTTCACCACAGAGTCTACTCGTCGCCGAGACCAGGAGGAATGTTCACGCCGCGCCGCCATCACAGTTCCGCTTGGGAGACGGACAACCATGGTCGACCTGGTCTATGCCAGCCGACTTCATCCCCGGCAACGAGAGCGGTGCGGCAACCCCAAAGCAATCAGCCGACCGCAGCTCAACCCCATACGTCACAAATCCAACCATGGTGTCCATCTTCTCGCCCGACCCCGCCACTCCCCGCACGCGTCCGCGACACCGAAACAGGAAAGACCCGCGAGCTGAGGGATCTCTCGGCCGCCATGATGACAATTGACAACGGCTTCGAGAGCCAGTGGTGGTACCAAGGCGCTCGAGACCACGTCCCCCCTAAGGAGCCCGCAACACCCACTCCTGAGAAGGCCGAACCCCTCGTCGAGAGCCCCCTCCGCCGCCGCTCCACCGAACCCATGAGCGCCGTCTCCCCGGGCCCGCTCCAGAGATGGCCGACCGCGCCCACGAGCGCTTTTTCCCCCTCGAGCCCGGAGCTTCTGCCTACGGGAATCGTGTCGCCCATGAGCGAGGCGGCTTTTAGCCCTGCGATGGCGCCCGCGTTTTTGCAGCGGAGTATGTCGACGAGGTCGGAGGAATTGTGGTTTGATTAGGGGCTGGGGCGTTGAGTCGGGGTATCAACTGCACCCCTTGTTTTTCTTTTCCTGGCATTTGCATTGCTTTGGCGTTTTTGGAGGGGAATTTTCTTTGACATGTGGCTGGTAGGGAGAGCACATATTGATGAGCAACGATGGCTCGGTACATACTATTTACTGGCGCGGGCGATGTACGAATATGGGACAGCATTCCAGCTGTTCTGGTCTCTAGCAAGTTTGGGGTTTGGGTATTGGGCGGTTACTGTCAGGGGAGGGTATCTCAAAACTGCTTTCAGAACCCATCTATGGTGTCATCAACAGGCGTGGCACACACCCAACGCCTGATCCAATGAATGAGATATCTCATTACATTTCTCATCTCGCGCTTCTTCTCGTTACCATCTTGAAACATGAAGCATCTCCATCCTGCTCACCACCGGCTCCGCTATGTCCTCAGGCTCCATCTCCCGTTCCGCTCCCAATTACATTTTCTCAATTCCGCTCTCTCATTCCGCAACCCAATTTTGCACCCCCATTCCGCTGTCCCGTTCGGCCCTCTCGTCCCCAGAACCCCACACACCCGAACCGCCGACGTCTCAGCTCCCCTGGCGAACCGAGCTGGCGGAGGCGGGCGGAGATACGAATAAAGTTTGACCAAACTAGCGTGGATCGAAAACCAGGCAGCCGGGTTCGAAAAGGGGAGGCGGCAGGGGAAAATAAGAAGAAAGAAAAGAGAAAACACCGACGGAGAGAGTCTGGAACGGGCCAGACCCGGTTAGTCAGTCATGGGCAGGGGTTATTGAGTGGTGTTGGATGTGTCTTTCACAGACTCCACTTTGTGGAAGACGACAACAAGAACTGAGAATGTTACATTAAGTTGAGTTGACAAATGCTCGTGTTGGAGATGGTTGTTGTTAGAGTTGACCTAGCGTTGGGTTGGGGGGGTGGAGAGTGGAGACTGCTGCTGAGTGAGAATGGGTTTTGGGAACTGGTAAGATTACCTTTTTAGTATAAGAGGGGAATTGGAAGAAGCTTGATTCTTGATGCCAAGCGGGAGATACGGTCTTTATTAAGTATGATTAAGCGATGAGGACTTCCAAGAGAATCTGGTTGTGTTTGCGAATACGGTCTTTGTCAAGCGTGATCAAGCACACGAGGGGTTGGACGATATGTTCGTGGCTGAAAAAGCGAGTGGAGATGGACTTTGTCAACCATGATTCGGCGACAAAGTATTTGGGCTGGACGAAAAGACAAGGTCGTGTTGTTAAGCGAGGGAATACGGAATATGTCAGATATGATCAAGCTTCAAGAAAGGATGGAGAGGAAATTGTCTTCTTCTTTATTGAGCGACTGACTGAAGACTGATGTCTGTTTTGTCGGGGTAGGTTGTCATCGAGATAATGGAGATTCGATATGACAGGGACGGAGTGAAATATCAAAACAAAAGTGTAAGTCTAAAGAGAGAATGGGGGGAATGGACTAACTGCATTTTCTTTACTAAAACAGGGTGTTGAGAAACTGCGAGCCCGCCTTCGTCATTTCAACTACTCGACGGACGTGTTTGAGGATAACGGCAGCGAAGCGGGAAAAAGAACACCAAAAGGAACCAGAGCAGCAAATGAAAACTCCACAAAAAGCTCGCTGGCAGCCTTCGGGCAACTAGCTACGAAAACCCCCGCGGGATTTTGCTCGGGAAGTCCGACCTTCGATGGAGGTCGATCGCGGGACCTCGGTGAGTCTGAGGGACTCGGGCAGCAAGCCGCCCGACTCGAGCCCACCCCCAGACCGCTGCGCCAAACTGTACTGTACGTAAGGTGTGCGCTTACCTGGGGGGGTACTGAGGAGTCAGTCGTTTGGATATATATACCGTGGTCGAGTTCTTTCCCGCACAGTTTTCAAGATAAACTGCGAGGGGAGGGGATGGGGAGGGGGACTTGAGGATTCTCTCTGATGACGTGGATGTGGTCTTTGTCATCGTTGAACGACGACCGAGAGACTGTAACCTTCGTAGCGATCGCTTCTTGCTTGCCAACTGGAACAATAACGGGGGTTTTCAAAAACGGATAAGCCACGAGGAGCTGTTCAAGGGCTGAGGGGGCTCGACTGCCAGGCAAAAGTGTACGATCTTTGTCAATGATGACCAAGGAACAAGTTCCTTTGCAAGAGGAATATTCTCTCGCTTGCCATGGGTTCGACAACATTTTCGTCAACGATGGCAAGCTGGTAGTGTTAGCCCATCACCACCCCGGCCCCACCGTTCCATGAGATATGGAGTGTTTTAACATCAGAAGGCAGCCACAAAACATTGCAGACAGGGGACGAGAGGAAGAGGGGGTTCAACCATCTCTGCGAGAGAACAAGTCGAGGTCAGCCCTAGGCACCTGTTGAAAACATCTCACAGCCCGGGAGGTAAATCTCCAGTATCAAATCGTTGTTTGCTTGGCTGTGAGTACCCACGCCTTTTGCATATGCCAACCCAAATCTTTGAGAAAACATCTGCCTGGTTTGACTCTCGACTCTAGGCAGCATTCTGCTGACTGTGGAGAGGTTCTTCAGAGAAAGTGAGGCGAGATCGTCTCTCGTCATGCTCTGCCATGATGGAGGCGAAGGCCAAGACGGGTGGACTAGACTGACAAACATGCTGGCAAGATCTTGTTGGAGCCACCTTAAACTTGGGAGATGTTCCCTATCGAGCTTGGCGTGTCATACCTTGGAATGCCGGTGCCTAAACTCAGGGGCAGCACTGCAGCAGCATGGATGGCGCTTGCTGTTGGAGAACTATCAAGGGAGCCATGTGGTGATTGGACGGCATTCTCTCGCTTCAGTTTGAAAAAGTGGCTCAAAGACGGAGAGTTCGTTCCTCGTAGGCAGTGGATACTGATCTATTCCCTTCTAAGCCGTTTTTACATGAACTGGATATTTGGTTTGGGACACCTTTGGCCCCCTGTTTCATGTCATTGCTAAAGGCCCGGACCGCCAATGTTCTTAAAGACCTGTGAAGTTCGAGACCGGAAAGGGGGGTTCCAGTTCGGGTGGCGGCAGCAATGGGTGCGGGCGTGGTGCCCATATCGGAGCGTTCCGCACCGGGTGATGGATCTGGTTTCCCAACTGGAGAACCCCGATGTTCAGAAACAGGCAACAGCTTTTTTGGGCTCGGGATTGGCACGTGGAGTATGCCGGACTTACCCCTAAAGTTTTCCAAAGGGGGTGATGAAGAGAATCGCGACATCTTCGTGTGCACGACTAGGGAGGTTTCCACTTGTTGATGCCCTCGACCCCTGGCTTCACCCGAAGTACAAAAGAAGTTCTTTTGAGCAGGCCGCCGGTTTTATTGATTTGCCGGTATGGATCTCCATTTCTACCCCTGAACTGCCTCATGAGCCGCCCGACGGACACATCCATGACCCATCACCACCACCTCAGGGGGCATATCTCTTCCTACACCAAGGACCAGCATTTTTGTCATGTCAGATATGCAGACTGCATCTCCGGCAGCTTCCAAACAGCTAAAACTTGGCTCCGCTTGCATGTTATCAGACGAGGTCAGAATTAGCTCAAAAGAATGCTGCTGCCTAGCCGCAAGATTCCGAACCGAGCACCCAATCACCGGGGGCGGACCGTTCCCGGATTACCTTTTCTGGGGCCGTGAAATCACCATTGACGGGGATGAGATAATGATCGGATCAAGTTGGGGGAAAAGGGGGGCAGGGTTTGCAGGTATCAATTTTGCCGCTTGCGAGTCGAAGCCGTTCTGGAACGCCTGGAATAGCTGGCACTCGAAGAGGCTATCTGACAGCAGCGGGCATGGATAAAACGGTGTAAGCACTTTAATCCGTATAAACTAAACAATGCTTGTCTCGACAGCAGTTGAACATGGCAATGTTGCCTCTTCCTATTCCAAGCTCCCTGGCCCCTGAAGTAACCTCAACACCAACATCACAACAAACCGTGAAAATCTCTCTTCCCGCGCCCAGTCCGTAATGAATTTATGTACAATGATAGACCCCCAAACTCCATCCCAAACCCGTCCACACATGTCACCCAGCCACTGGCTTTACAAAGCAGGGGTTTAGACGGACAGCTAGAAAGATTGGCAGACAGAGAGAAAGGGACAGACAGGCCCATCCGTTCCCTCCCACCTTAAGCCATGCCTATCGCCCTTGTCCGCGCTCGCGTGAACTTATCTGTGATAGACGAGAGACCCCCTCCTGTTGTCAGCCGCCACTCGCCACATGGAGGAGTAAGACAACGTCAGCCCCAAAACCTAACGCCACTCCTTGCTCGGTAACATCTTTCGATGCCACTCCCATCACAAACATTGTTCGGCATCATTGGCATGGAAACAAGGCAAAAGGCAGACTCGACATTAATTGAGAAGCGCGTGAGGAGGAAGGCTTCAACCCTGATCCCGCAAACCATCACCAGCACCATTTTCTTCATCCATAATACAACGAACCAAACTAAAGCAGCAACAGCAACAGTAACAAAACAGACACATCGAAACAAAACACAAACCCAGCCCAGCTGAATGCATCCACTATTCTTCCCACAGCACACAGAGTACCAAAAGTTAGGAAGAAACCCGAAAATACCATCCCCATATCATATACTGTGTAAAATTCCAAGCACCAAGCCAGACTGTCACCGTAGCGATTCAGTCGCCGCACTCCGATCTAATAATCATGCGTCGACCCAACTAAACCATTTCCATGCCCCGCGTGGTCCCCTATAAAGCACGTCCACTTTCGAGAAACAACAGAGAGAGAAGAAACAGGAAACAGGAGAGACATCGTCGTGGTCGTCGTCATATGCCCGTGAGAAAACCCCGTCATCACGTCGTGTCCTCGTCGCCAACGGCCCTTAAGACATGTGGCCATGACAGAACAACCCGACAAAGAAAAACGTCACGAGAGAAACCACCCTCTGAAAAAAAAATAAAGAAGTAAGAAAGTAAGGAAAACGCCCGCACAACCAGCAGCGATACCCTTCCACTTCCATAACAGCACGCCAGCTCCCCGCCGTCCGTCCACTCCTCTCAAACACCCCCCACCTTTTACTTTCCACTCCCATTACAGTCTACCGCTCCCCCATCACCCATTCACTCCTCCCGAATAGCCCCCATCCCCATCCCACTTCCACTCCCACCCCTCACTCCCACTACCCCTCTCCATCCCACCACCCATCCCGCCTCCCAGACCACTAACCATCACACCTCCCATGGCAGCCCCCCCACCAACCCCAGCCCAACCCCGCACCAGAAGACGCCACACTAACAGCATCGGCCGACACCTCCCTCCTAAGCGGCGACGATTCGACAGGCGAGTTGGTGCTAGCAGTGCTTGTGCTGACGCGCTTATTGTTGTTGTTGTTGTTGTTATTATTGCTGGTAGTGCTGTTGCCTGCGTCGGAATTGGCGCGGGAGGAGTTTGATGTTGTGTTGCGAGGAGACTTTGCCTGTCTGTTTAGAGGTGGTGTGTCAGTAAAGGGTAAGTAAACAAATGGAAGGAAAAAGGAGACGACATACCTGCTTCGCCCACCTAAGCCCACAGCTATTACACAAATCCCTCTGCCCACTCGGGCCCCTCCTCCACTCAGGCGTATCCTTCCGATGACAATTCGCACAATCCTCACCACCCCTCCCCACCACCACTCCCACTGCCCGCCAGACCACCCCACTGCCACCCCCTTTCTCCTCTTCCTCTTCTTCTTATTCGCCACCAACTGCGACAGCTCCTCCGCCAGCAGCCTATTCACCTTCTCCATCTGCCTTAGCTCATACTGCCACGACGTACACCTCGTCGTCTTGAGCTCCGCAAAGATATCATCCTCGTCCTCCCCTTCCACTCCCCTCTCCTCATACTGCTGCTGTTGCCACTGCACGCCACCCATAGCGTTATCCTCCACAAACCCTCCCATCCCCATCCCCCAACCCCAGCCACCACACTCCCCCTTCCCCCAGTAGCCCGCCCACTCGCCCTTGCCACCTTGGTCTGCGCAATCAGAAAACTCGGACTTTCCCCTTCCCCAGCGGCGCCCACCGATCCCCGGGTACAGCACCGTCTGCGCCTGCAGCACCTGCCCCCTACGGTTATGCACCTCATGCCTCAGCACGGCCGCCCTACCCCCCTTCCGCACCTTCTCAATGACCCTCCCAAACTCCGCCTTCCCATCCCGCCGCATCAGCGCCTGCATGCTGGTGCCAACCAAATCCCGCGGCGCAATGTCGAGGAGCGTCTTAGACCCCGCCGAGACGTGCAAAAACAATCCCGCGGTGGAGATCTTGCTCCAGATCTCCGCATCATTAATCCCCGCGCCGAAGCGCTCGGCATCCCGGCGGCGGAGGGAGTAGATGGGGCGTTTGCGGCCGACGAGGACGATGTACTTGCGACCCTTGGCCTGCTCATAGAGGAGGGTGCCGTGGCTCTCGAACCAGGTGTAGCCGGAGTGTTTGCGGCGGATGCGGAAGGCGATGTTGACGGGGGTGTTTTGCTGGGCGTCCTTGAGCTCGCGCGTGACGGGGACGATGTCCGAGGGGTGGCAGATGGAGGCGAGCGAGACGCCGACGAGGTCGGGCGTGTCGTACTCGAGGACGCGTTTGCATGCGGGCGAGAGGTAGAGAAAGAGGCCCTTGAGGGAGAGCACGTGCACGACGTCGTCTGCGTTCTCGAGGAGCATCTTGTCCCAGGACTGGGCCAGCCACTCTGAGACGGCTTGCTGGTCGTGCTGCTCGATGAGCTTGGACACCTCGTCCGCACCGAGCGTCTGGCTGGTGTCGGGCTCGAAGGTGGTGACGGCGGGCTGGGTGTACAGGGGCTTGTTGTCGGTGTGACGATAGTTCACCTGCATGGTGCCCGACTCGCCCGATATGGCGTCCGGGCACTCAACCAGATCGATCTGGAAGCCGATGCAATAGCGGATCTCGTCGCTGTCCCAGGGGATGGGAATCATAGTCAGGAGGTTGAGGAAAGGTTTGCCGCCTTTGCGGTAGTTGATGAGGCTCTGCTGGATCTCGCGGCCCTCGGCAATGGAATTCTTCAGTTTGAAGACAGCGTCGTTGGCGACGAACTCTCGCCGCGAGCCGGCCTCGACCTTACCATCCGGGCTCTGCAGGAAGCGACAGTTCTTGCCAACGATCTCGTGGCGATTGTAGCCCGTCAGGTTCTGGAAGTTGTCGGATACGTAAATGATGGGGCAGTCGTTGAGAGTGACGTCGCACACGACAAAGGCGCACGACATGTCGACGGCACCAATTTCGACGGTGGCGTTCTTGCGCGTAGCAACATACCACAGGGCGCGGAGCATGTCAAAGCCGCTCTTGGAGTAGACGTCCTTCTTGGGCTCTCTCCGGGTAGTAGGGCCGGCGGAGACGAGCGGCCCGGTGACGGGAGGTGCTGTTGAGGCAGGCGTGTGCACACCCCCCACGCTTGACCGGCCGGCACTAGACTGGGACAAGGCACGGGAGGTGTTTGATGCCGGTGAGCGAAACGAGCCCTCGCGACGATCATGTGGCGAAAGCGTCTGTTGATATTGGGACATCCCCGGACTCGGTTGCGGGACAGGAGGAGAGGCAAACGCGTCGTTAACACCCAGCATGTCACCGCCGCCACCCATTCTAAAGCCAGCGGCGCTGGGCACGGCCATGGAGCCGTTGTCCCCCGACATGTCCATAGTAAAGTCCGGGCTGACGGCTTCCAGCGTGTTAGGCTGGTACTGGTTCGTCCGGTAGAGGCCCATGGGGTCCGCAGCCATCTGTGCCATATCCATCCCCGAAAACGCATTCATGCCCATCGCATCAGGCGCAACCGAGCCAAAGGCCTGCTGACCGGCCATGGTCATAAGCCCCTGCTGGTTGAACGGCTCCGAGGTACCAGGCATCGACACAGAGCCTCCAAAACCCCCCAGCCCAGCGCCCATAGCACCTTGTGAATCGCCACCGCCCATATTCCCAAACTGGAAACTCTGGAGGGCAGCAGCATCGGCGGCATTCCTATAATCCATCATCGACGACAAGCGGCGGTCGACGACCACGCCCTGCGGCGACAGGTCATCGGGGAAGGTCTGTTGGATGCTGCGGCGGCGCTGCAGTTCGCGGGTGTTTTGGTAGACAATATCATCGAGCGAGTCGCCGGCGGTCTGCATCCCGTCCATGGATACTGATATCGTCGATAAGGGGCTAACGTGGTCGAGGCTACCTAGGCGGGCTGGGTTGATCATTCCGCGGTCTTGGGCCTGTGCCTGTGCCTGTGCCTGGGCCTGGGCCTGATGTTGTCTTTGCTGTTGTTGCTGTTGTTGCATGGCCATCCGCCGCCGCGCCTCCTCAGGGGAGAGCGGGGTGTTGAAGAAGTTGGGGTTCATCTTGGCGGCATTGGTCGTCGTCGATCAAAAACGCCGATGTTCTGTCCCCGAACGGCTCAGACGAGATAGCCGTCACTGCACCGAGGACGAGTCTGCTCGGTGTTTTATCACGGTCGCCGCAAAGGTCCGCATAGGAGGTCACTGCAACAGAGAGGAGCAGCTCGAATCGTCGTTCTCAAGTTCGATGAAGAGAGAAGGAACGCGACCGACGGCGTGGAGAGTCCAGGCACTTTGGGTCGTTCGATAAGTGGGAACGAGGAGAGCGCTGGTAGGAGCGGGTCTATCTCACGCTTCGATTAGCCCCCGATTGGACGTCGGAGCAGTTGCCGCGGGAAGAGAATTGGAGCGTCCACTTGATGGTGCGTGTCGCCCTGTTCACTTCCGCCGCTAGGCCTGCATGTGGTTGGGACAGGCGGGAAGGACCTGGAGAACACGCGGAAGCAGCGGGGTGGAACAGGGGAGGGTGGCACTGGTGGGTTAATTCGCTCTGGCTTCTCACCGTTTCTTTTTTTTTTTCTCGCGATGTCGGCCGTTGGCTGTTGAACTGCCGGGATGGTTCCCTCTATCCGTAAAGTTGGAGAGAAAGCTGGAGCGAAGCGGGGTCGTCGCACCAAGACCTCAACGGTTAAAACTAAAGCTGATGACGGGAGTTGAAAACATAGGACGTTCGGGGCCTGCCCGATTGGTATCACAGGACACAGGCTGGTATCACGGGGTGGCTCGATAAAGAGATTTGTGGCCAGGCAGAGGCAGACAGCCGCCGATCACTCGTGGCCTGGAAACAAATGCCATCCACGCGAGCGGATTGTGGCATGGCATTTTGTGTTCGAGAAGGATGCCCTCCTACCCTTTGACGTAAACCGCCCCACCACCCCTGCGACCCGGGAGCGGGGCAGCCCAAAGGCTTGGCGAATGAGGGGTAGAGCACTAACAGAATTTCCGTTAAGCACCTGCTAAATCTGTTAGAAAGGCGGAGACGTCCTCAACCTCCATCCATCGCTCGGCTCTCCACAAAGGGCCTCGTCGAACATGGCCGATCTCTATCTTGTTGTTCGCCCCAGCCAATTTGCGGCGGCTGAAACTGCCCGTTGACTTCCTACAATTAATAGACTTTACCACTGAAGTATGAGCTGGTTCCTGTTATGATTGTTTCAAACAGGCTCCTTGGAAGTTCTGGTATTAGTGACCAACCCCAAGTAGAAGTGACTGTATAAGAATCATGAACTCAACCCCAAGAGAGCCAAATGTAGTCCTAAGGTAACGAAAAAGCATGTTAAATGGTTGCGTCATCCTCCAAGCATCACCAACTTTTCTTCAATTTCCTGGTCTGAGACAGCGGTTTTCAGCTGTTGAGTTGTGGTTTTTGGATTGGACGGGTCGTTGTTCAGACACACAAACTTCCATTTATTCATCAAGGGCGAAGGCATATCGCAACAGACCCAACATCTCAAGCTCGGATTCATGTCTTATCCTTCATACGTAATATTCTTTCTTTTCTCACCCCCCGCCAAACCACCTAACTATCAAAGCAAATCGCGCCGCCCGCCCGCCCATCCATTCCGACACACGGCGTCGCCCCTAGCCCGCCGCCCTCTCACGGGGCAACAAGCATGGTATCTATCCCCCCTCCTCCCCCCCTCACACCCCCATCCATCCCATCCCCTCTTCCCCTCCTCCAAACCCAGTCGGCGTGTTGTTCAACCGCCTCCTCCAGCCCCCCTAGCCCACCAGCCCAATCTACCGTCTCAAAGTACGCCTTAAACTTCATCTCCTGCGCAGCCATCCATGCGTCAAGATTCACCATTTCCGCCGCTTCCCGCGGCCCCAGCCGCCCAAGGAAAGCGAGCTGACCTGCTGTAGGTAAAACCGCCGCTCCGACGCAACTCGCCTAGAGGAAGTGCGCGCGGATGACGTTCTGCGCCTCCGGGGAGAACTGCTGCAGCAGCGGCGAGACGTCGGTGCCCGTGGCCTCGAGCAGCATCTTGGTGGCGGCGACCACGCGCGCCGCGTTCTGCCCGCTGAGGGCTTCGCCCTCGAGCGCCTGCGCGACGTAGACGAATATCCGCGGGGCTTGGGACATGATTGCGGGGTGTTGCCTAAGGACTGTCAATGATTCCATTTTTGAGTGGAACTGAGGAGGGGGGACTGACTTGGTGATGAGCTCGGCGAGGTAGAGGTACGCGTACGGCGCCGCCTCCTCGTCGTTGGTGATGGGAAGCGTGTTGAGCCATTCGTTGACGACCTGGTCGGGCTGGGGGACAGCCGCCGCATTGAAGTGCAGGATCTTGGCAATCGCTGCACACGCGTTCTCCGTCGCGTAGACGTTGTCCTCGTTGCGGGCATCAGGCACATTCATGACCTGAAACAGGAAAGGGACGGCACCGCCTAGGAAAGCCGACCAGGCGTCGCCACCGTGGCGGGCCGCGACACCGATGCCGTAGGCGGCCGCCTGGCGGATGGCCGGTGACGGGTCCTGGCAGCCCTGCAGGAGCGGCTGCTGGATGAAGTTGGCGTACTGGCTGCTCTGCGGGCCGCAGTACTCCAGTACATCGTCCATGATACACAGGCCCCATTGCCTCTGCGTCGGGTCCTCCGACTCGAGGAAGCCGCGGTACGTGGACAGGAGATGCTCCCAGTGGCGGAGGAAGTTGGCGCCGTGGTACCGGAACACGCAGTGGAACGCCTTGTTCATGTCCGAAAGAAGCGTCTGGTCGTCCTCGATGGCCAGGAGCAACTCTTCTTGATCGTCCTCGGCGTCCTCAGGGGCCACGCCCCGCCTCTCCTCCTCGCGCTGGTTGACCCGGTCCTTGTAGTCCTCAAGCGTCGAGTTGACGCCCTCGATGAACCGCGTCAGGTGCGCGTCGGTGAGGCAGGGCCTACCAATGACCTCGACCGACTCGTAGAAGCACTGGTACATCTCGGCGAGTGTGTCAACGGCTGGCTCCGCCGTGAGCACCTCGAGGAGCTTGTCGACAGTCTTGCCCCAGAGGCTGGCCAGCTGCTCCGACTGCGGCCCGTAGGCCTTCTTGACGCAGCTCAGCAGCTGCGGGACGAGCTTGGCCGACACGAATCTGACGGGGTCGTGGAAGAAGAAGGCAAGGCCAGGAAGGGCAATCTTCTCCATAATCTCATCAGCGTGCGGGGCGAAGTCTTCCTCGAGATTCTGAGAGTACACGACGAGGAGCTCAATGGCCATGTGCTTGTCGTCCATCGTGCTGGTCTTAATACCAATGGTCTTGCCGCGAAGAGGCACGAGCTCCCAGCCATCCTCCTGCTGGAACTTCTCAATCTCCTCGTCGTCGTCGAGCAGCTGGATATCAGCCTTGGCGCTCGCCAACTCGAGCAGAGGCGGCATGACCTTGGGCAGATAAGGAAGAAACGCCTTGCCCATGACGCGGCACATGCGCCCCCAGCAGTGCATCAGGTACTGAGCCTGCGGGTCGTCAGGGTCCTGGACGGAATCCTGGATGCTGCCTAGCAGTTGGACGAGCATCGCAGCATCACCGCCAAGGCGGGGAGCGCCAACGGCAAGAGCAATCAGGGTGGCGCACTCCATGGCCTTGGCCCGGAGCAGGCGGTACTCCTTGTCGTTCTCGCGGCCCAGAACGCTGACCAAAAGGGGCATCAGCGTGTCATAGTACCTGGAGAAGGCCTGCTCCGCGGCATCGGCGATCGTGGCAATCGTGGACAGAGCCTGCTCCTGGACGTATCTCTTGTCGTTCTGGAGGAGCTGGTAGAGGGCGGTCAGCAGTCCGTCGAGGTAAGGCTCGAGGACGCTCTTCTCAGCCTCCTCGCAAAAGTTGACCAGGGCTGCGGCGGCGTGCGACTTGACACGGGCCTCGGGCGAGTCGAGAACCGGGACGATGGCCGCGAGGACGGTGTCGGCATAGTCCTTCTGCATGGTAGGCGCAAAATCGGTGCTCATCTGGCCCAGGGCATTGCAACCAGCCCAGCGGACACGCGGGTGAGGGTCCTTCAGCGCGGGAATGACCAGCTCAAGCACCTGCTTAAGCTCGCCAATCATCTGCTCCCGGCAACCCTCGGAGATGGCGGAAATAGCCATCAGAGCCGCATGGCGATCCCTCCAGGCGGGGGAGGACAGCATGCGAGGGAGCCAGTTGAAGGTCGGCTGCAGGACATGCATGCCGCCGAGCTTGTTGGCGAGACGGTCCATGCAGTGCTCGCCGGCCACATGGTTTTGGTCACTCTCGGGGTCGTCGAGGTCGTCGGCCGCCAGCCACTCCTTGGCATCGTCGTCATCCTCGCCCAGATCGGTCATCAAGCTGAGGCACTGGGTGATCATGTCGTTGGTGTAGTTGGGGTCCTTCTTGCACATGGATGCCGCGTAGTCGGCGAAGGTGGCCATGAGCTCCAGCGCGTTTTGCCGGCAAAGGTCGCTGAGTTCCTTGTCCTGGATGACTGAAATGCAGAATTGGACCAGGACGTTGAAGATGTTGCGGAACATCTTGGGGGCGCCCTCGGCGAGCTCAATGAGGGCGACGAGAGCCCTGCTGAGGTCTTCCGAGTCCTGGGATTCTTTAATTGGGGGGAGGATGTTGAGCACCTCCGGAAGGAGGACGTGGTACTTGGACTGGTTTTTCTTGCCGAGGCTGCGGAAGAAGGCTGCGAAGGCCTCCATGGCGGCGAGGCGGACCTTGAAATGAGTTAGTATACCATCCAAAGAACCGCTAGACACCGATCCGTACCGCAACACTGTCGTCCTTGAAGGCCTGGGCGAACGCCTGACCCACGGCATCCTCGTGCTGCTTCTCGATGATGCCTGGGGCTGTTGCGAAAACGCGGAAAGCCGTCTCCCGTTTGCTCACGTCGGGATCCTGGCTAAGGCTGAAAAGAACCTGGAGCAGCTCCGGCCATGAGTCGTCTGGGAGAGTGTTAGTAGCCAACTACAGCGCGGACGGGGCTGGGTCCGGCGACGCACCGCTGAGGTAGTACTGCCTGGCAAGCTCAGCAACGGCATCGCTAATCTTGTTGCGGACATTCCTGTCGGTCTCGGTCACGAGGGTCTCCAGGAGCTTGCCGCGGATGACGCCGCCGTGTTCCTTGCCGAGCGAAATAAACAAGTCGACATTGTCCGAGTTGTCAATCTTGCGGGTCTTGGAGGCTATCCGGCGGAAAATGACGGCTGCAAAGGTGCGCATCTGGGGGACAAAGGGTTAGCGGCGACGCATGCTTTGGTCCGGGGGTCGCGCAACATACGGACGTGCTGCTCGCGCTCGCATTCCCAATTTGTTCTGCCAGGCCCATCAAGAGCCATTCGGGCCGCTGGCTGGTCCATTCATTCTGGAGGACATCCTCAGCGCGGGCGCGGGCGGCGTTGTCGGTAGACTGAAGAGCTTGAAGCAGCTGGGCCAGCTGGGCGTTGACCTCAGCCGGCAAGACCGACATCTTGACCAGGGGCTATTGATTATGGGAAATACGTCGAAAGTCGAGAGTCGCGGCGGTCGTCGGAGCTTTGCTACCCGAGACCGGACGGGCAGGCGAGCAGCTTCGGGCCAGCGGGGATGTGTCGGAGGGTCTGACTCGGGTTAATCACGTCGTGGTGGCTGTCGCGGTGGTTTTCGCGGGAGAAAACGCGTCGTCAGGCGTGGTTTGGTGGAGGGAGGGGAGTGAAAATGGGCAATATTTTGAGCCTGAGTGGGGGGGGAGGGCGGCACACAGTGTGGGAGCTGCCAGATTCAGGCAGGACAAGCACAACGGAATTTATCTTGATTGCTGGACTGTCAAGTTCGCCAAAGATTTGGCTATAAAACATTTACTACATACTAGACAGATATAAACTCATACGCTTATGAGAAAGATTTGTGTTGCCAGAAGACGCGCTCTTTCAACCTTCTGATTACCGTGCCATATGTGCGTTGGCACAGTACGTTGTTGGGTTGCCTGTCAGTGCTCAACTCACCGAAAACATGAAGCGGGACGATAAGCAGCCCCACCAGGACGAACGATAAGAAAATAAAGCGGGGCACAGTCCATCGGGTGACAACATCCCAGACTGGACTGGGAGACGCAGACCAACAGCAACACCACCACCACGCCTGAGATCATATGCTCCAATTGACAGGCGGTCTGCGGTATCGGGACGAATTGCAGCCATTGCCGGCACTCTGAGACTACCATCCGTTTATTTATTTTCCATCACGGTCACCTGCCCAATTCAACGAACCATTGCCTCCCACCGTCTCTCTTTGTTACGATCCTGGGGCGACACAGCTGTATGTAACAACCCCGCATTCCCTGAAGCTCATCAATGCTCATCCCTGTCGCAAGCACTTACATACTTCGACCTCGCCTTGATCGTTCTGTATCTCCATTAGCAACATCGAACCGACACAGCTTCAGACTGACGATTTAAAGCCACCCATTCCGCCATGGACCCAACCGACACCGCCTCCCCCAAAGGCGTGACGCCAGAGCCCTCCAGCGGCTCGCTGGGTCCCGTCTCGCCACCCATGGAGAGGAACAACTCCAACACTTGGAAGCCGGGTCATCTCCATCGGCAGAGCTTCGCCGAGAACCAGCGCTATCCCCCGTCCCCACGGAGCGCGCGCCATCAGTCGTTTACACAGGCAGCTCTGCACGAGCTGATGAACAACTCCCCCTCAAACAGACACCCAAGTGCCCGCTATGCTGGCATAGACTGGCGATCCATCCCGGTGGGCGAGCTGGCGGACGAGGTCGTCTGGGCGGATCTCGATTTCAGCGTCCAGGAGACGACTATGGTACGTCTGCTCCAACAAGCCGTTAATTTGGCTGAGACGCTGACAACTGCTAGCTGCTGGTCAAAAGCTCGACCAATCTTGTCCTTGTGCGGGAGAACTCGACATCCAAAACCGCCGTGTCCACCTTTGACTACAGCGACCTGAATGCATACCTTCTGACGGTCGTGGGCCTGGCAAAACCGGAACCGGAACAAGTCCAAATGTATAGCGACATTGCAAAAAAGGCACAGTCTCAGCAGGACGTCTCGCTGCGGGAGATTCAGTCGCTGGCGAAGAAGGGGGACTTGGTCATGCTGCCAGCTGACGCAACACTGGACAAGGCCGTGGAGGCTTTCGGGAGCGGCGTCCATCGCCTTCTGATCACCAACCCGGCCGGCGAGGTGATTGGCGTTCTTGGTCAGCTGCGTCTCGTTGGCTTTTTCTGGAACGAGGCGGCCAACTTTCCGGTGATTGACCGGCTGTATGGGTGTATCCTGCGGGACCTCCAAATTGGTTCCCACCAAATCATTGCCATCAAGTGAGTTCATAGCCTGCTCCAGATTTGAATGTCCCACTAACCAAACCCCCAGTCTCGACCGCCCCCTAAGCGAAGCCCTCCTCCTCTTCCACAGCGAAGGCCTCACCTCCGTCGCCGTTGTGGATTCCAACCTCAACGTCGTTGGCAACATCTCCACCGCCGACATCAAGCACCTCACCACGTCCACCCGCCTCCCCCTCCTCAAAAACTCCTGCATGAACTTCATCAGCGTCGTCCTCTCGGAGCGCGGCATGGAACACGGCCGCGACTCCTTCCCCGTCTACCACGTCAACCCCTACTCCACCCTCGGCCACACCATCGCCAAACTCACCGCCACCAAGTCCCACCGCATGTGGATCACGGAATCCGCCTCGCCCTCCCCAGCGCCCCCGCAACCCCTCCTCTCCGCCACGCACGTCGGCTCCCTCGGCAGCCCGCCCCCGGGGAACATAATCATCCCGCCGCCGGGCAACGCCTCAGCCCCGCAAAGCCCGCTGCCAAATCAAACCTTCTCGACGACGGTGATTCCGAGCGGGGTGCCGGGTGCGAGGCTCTCGGGCCGACTGACTGGCGTGGTGTCGATGACAGATATTTTGAATCTGTTTGCCAAGTCTAGTGGTTTGCGCGCGTCGGATCCGACCGAGCAGCGGTCGCGCAGGAGGCGGAGTTCGAGTTCGTCCGTGAGGCCTAGTATTGAGGGGGCGAGGCCGAGTGTGGATTTTGGGAGGGGGAGGTGAAGCTCAGGTTGAATAGTGGTTGGGAAAGTTATCTGCTGTAGTTGGGATTTAGGGCTTTGTTTGTCGGCTTGCATCTTTACTCTTGGTGGCTGAGGGTGCTGTGGATCTTTCAGTGGTGGGATATGGATGTCGGACATAGCAGGCTGATCTAGGATGTTCAGAGCATCTGAGAAGCTGTAAAAAAACTAACAGTTGGCCTTTCACGAGTGACTCCTGCAAGGCACAGATCGGAGGAGTTTAGGTAGCAATTCCCAGGGGTAGAATTACATAGCCTTGATGGCAACAAAAAGCAGTTGATTGGTAGCTAATACATGTTACCTGATAGCAACAACCACCGCGGGAATAACCGAGCCCTTTCCCCTGACTGATCAAAGACGGCCCGCACCAAACGCAGTCAATACACCACGACACCTGTTTAGCAACGAAAACACTCGGAGGAGCGAAGATCACGCAAGCGCCCCGTCAACCGCTCCTCTCCTCCTTCCACTCCGTCCAAAGAATGCCCATCCGTAGCAACGGCCAATAAGAATCCCGAAACAAACAGCCCAACAAGCACCTCAGTATCCGTCAACCTTTCTCTTCTTGCAGCTCTCCCCGCCATCGGTGTATGCAAGGGGCCGCTTGGGGATGGTCTAGTCGCCAGCAGCCGCCGCTTCGCTAGGCGTGTTGTCCAGTGTCCTCTTGTTCTCAATCACGTTCAGTGTACCGTGGATGGCGGGATCTATGTCGAGTGGGTTCGGGGCAGCGAAACCATCATCTTCGCTGGAGACCTCACAGTCAAAGCCGTAGTATTCGTTGTACTCGTCAGCGTCGTAATCAGGGCCCCAGTTTTGTGTCTCTTCAAGAAAATCCAGAAATTGTAGGCCTTCTTGATGAGCTGGCTGCGAACAATCGCTCGATCTCTCTTGTCAGTTGGGTCCTGGTCCTGATCTCTGCAAGCCAACTCAATCTCTTCCTCTGAAATGCGGGGCCAAACAAATGGCTGGTCCGCAAACTGAATGGTGCTTGGGAAGCGCTCGCATTGACGGATTCTGTCCAGGTGTCCCTCGGGGCGCTGTCCTGGGCAGAGTCTCCAAGGTCGCGAGTTCCAAGCCGCCTTTCAGGCGAGGGTCGGCCCTTAGTCACTTAGTCTAACTTTTTCGTCCACAAGTTGCTGAGAAACCGCCTTTTCGCTTGTTGAAGGTGTGCCGATGTCGGGAGGCATCACATTCAAGCCGGTGGCTGGCATTGGGCAAGGGGCGTGGCATATAATGTGGATTGTCGGATGACCACTTCCGGAAGGCATGTTGATCGTGACAGGCATGGAAGTCTGCCGATTGATGGCATTAGCTGTTGAGCGTAGACCACGACGTAAGATTCCGGGCGACTGGGTGCAGGCCCTCGTAGTTGAACCCGACGTTGAAGAACACCCTCAGGTGAATTCATACGCTTCGCTTCGAGACTTCTTCGTTTTGGTGCATCTGGAGGAGCTTCGCTTCGAGACTTCTTCGTTTTGGTGCATCTGGAGGAGCCTCTCGTGGTCGAGGAGGCATCCCAGCCCTAGGTCAAGGCCATGCTGCCGCCCCCCAGATGTAGCCTATGATGGCGAGCTCGTCAACGGAGTAGTTGTTGTAGTTGAACTTTTCTGGCAGCCCCAATTCCAGGTCGTTTTCGAACTCTTTCAACACCTTGCTACTGTCCAGAATGTCGCGGAGCTCGAGAAGATCCGCGTCGACTGCCAACTGTTCCTTCAGACTGCTAGCAACGGCCCTGATGGCGTAGCTAAAACCTTCTCCAGGCACGGGAATGGAGAAATATCCGTGTGGAAAACTGCGTGTAAAGATGGCTATCGTCTTGGGGTTGCCGGACAGCTGGTTGCTGCCTCCATGGGGTGCGTTGGTTTGGTCTGCCCAGATGGCCTGGTTGCGTCCTCCATGGTGCTGGTTGCGAGTGTCTGGAGATGTGTGATCACGCTAGAAAAACCTTTCTCAACTTGTGGGATTAGGGTAAGGCAAGGCAACCACTTTGGGGAGAAGGTACAGACCAAGCAGCCAGAAGAATGGCCAATGCCATTCATGACCGGATACCCTAGAAGGAAGGAGCGTGATGGCAAGGCGGAGCATCCCGAAGCCTACCTGCTTAAATATAAATGATGATGCTCTGCATCGATTGGGTTTTGGTGGTTGATGATTTCGACACTGAGGCTAAATTCGTCCGCCTTCAACCGGGCAGTTATGCGTACCCAGGCACCGAGGCGATGCAGTCGCCCTGCATCCTCACCCCGGTCTACCGTGCTACTTCACGGAAAAGACGGGGCAGGCAAGCATTCCCAGGCGGCCACTTTTGCGACCAAGCAGTTTTGCGGCATGCTCAGCTCATTAAGTCGCGCGGGGGTGCCTAGCAAACGCCAGACAGCTCCTGCGTAACCGTACGATTTTAAAGAAAAGTGAAATCAAGCGGGAAAACTAGCAAATTATGAGCAGACACCAGACGCCATGTGTGGGCAGTTGACGACGAGAGGCAATCGATGTCTTAAGAAGTAACGCGTCTGGGGCCATCGACACGTCTCGCGGTCCGTCAGAGGGATAAGGAAGAGAGTGTGAAATACTCTAATTTACTGACGTGCTCTTTGATAAATTTGTATTGTATCAAGCGCAAGCAAATGCACAAAGATGATGAGACCTCGACTGTGCTGTCTTTTTTAAATCTTCATGATCGTTCCTCAGCCAGAAAGCTTGAAAGAGACAACCAGCCAGTAGTAAAATGGTTGAACAGAAGATTAATGAGCCTGTCGACGACAGAGTCAGAGAAAAGCCCTAAACATTACTTCATATGCAGTCTGTATTTCTCAACGGAAAATTGGCATGACATACATATGGGGTTGGTCTCTTCAGTGAACTCAGCTTTCTGGCGATGTAAGCGCTGCTCAGAATGTCGCCAGAAGTTCCTGGTGATTGAAAGACCCACATCACCCTGGTCGGTGTACGCGAGAGCACGTGATCCGACTGAAAACGAGAATTGCTCCACAATCCACCTCAAATTCCAGGAGCAAGGGCCTGCGTCTCACTGCAAATGAAAGCATCACAACGGAAACGAGCTCAACAAATCGACCCTTTGCCAGATAACAATCATGGGTGTATTCGCCAAACGTACCTTGACAAAAACCCGGAGGAGATTGAGGTAAGCATTTTCATGTCGCCTCTCGTCCTTTACCTAGTCTGGCCCAGTTTTGACCATTCTACAGAGATGTTGATCAGGTCGCGGCGGATCTGAAGTCTCCTCGCCATCTGCAACTCTTCAAAGAGACTAAGGCGCCGGAAGATCTTCCCGGGTTGGGCCGTCACTACTGTATCGAGTGTGCCAAATGGTTCGAAACCGACCACAGTCTGGTTCTTCACAAGAAGGGCAAGCCCCACAAGAGAAGGTGAGTCTGAGTCTCGGTCATCCACGGCAACTTACTGACAAACCCCTATAGACTCAAGGATCTGCGTGAGGGGCCTTACACGCATGAGGAAGCGGCTGCGGCTGTCAGCTATCGCATCGACAA
Organism: Collariella sp. IMI 366227; assembly: GCA_027946355.1. NCBI lineage: Eukaryota > Fungi > Ascomycota > Sordariomycetes > Sordariales > Chaetomiaceae > Collariella > Collariella sp. IMI 366227. Next base: position 625,039 of record JAPEUS010000013.1, read on the forward strand.
CGGGCCGAGCCAGAAAGCGAAGTCCCAGGATGTTGAGATGGTATAAGCTATTCTGCCTTGATTGGGTACACAGATACCAAGGGGGGAGAAGGGGCCAGAACCAGCCTCTCTCTCAAAAAGCCCCTGATATGAGCAGCATGGGCGAGGCGTTTGGGCGATGGGTACATGTACAGGGGCGGCGTCCGGTTCGGAAAATAAATACATGGGCTTGTTCTTCATTGTGCTCTGCGGCTGTTAATTGACTTGGGGAGCCATGCAACAGGTGTTGACGTTCTCGAGCATGTCATGGTGACCTGAAAGAGAAGCTGGACGTTGACGAAGACCTCGCTACAAGATTCTTTTGGATATGTGCATACAGTCTCGGCACTGGACCCTGGTGGATCATCGATGCCCCACTTCGCCCCATCCTTGCCATCCATGCAGCAGGCGCGAAGTCAATGCTCGACGACGCCGACACCTCGACGTGCCCATGGTCCTAAGAACCTGGCTCTCGCGCATCATCATGGGGTCAAGCGGAACGGCGTACGGCGCCTATGGCCGAGCTAACCGCCGTCATACGGTGACGGCAATGGGACGGTGGTCAATTCTCGACAAGCAGCTGCCCGCCGCCGACAAGATCAAGGCCATTCACATCTACGACTTTGACAACACTCGTAGGATGCTCTCACAGTTCAATTGATTGTTTCTACGTGATCGCGGCTGACCCTTTGCTCCCTAGTTTTCAAGACGCCCCTCCCGAATCCGAAGCTATGGAACGGCCCGACTCTGGGAACCCTCGCGAACCCTGACGCCTTTATGAACGGCGGCTGGTGGCACGACTCCCGCATCCTCGCGGCGACTGGCGAGGGCCTGGCCAAAGAAGAGCCGCGCGCATGGAACGGGTGGTGGAATGAAAAGATCGTCGAGCTGATCCACCTGAGCAATAAGCAGCAGGATGCCCTCTGCGTCCTGCTCACAGGCCGCTCCGAGTCCGGCTTCAGCGAGCTCATCAAGCGCATGGTCACCGCCAAGGGCCTCAACTTCGATATGATTACCCTGAAGCCCGCCGTCGGCCCCAACCACGAGACCTTTGCCAACACCATGAATTTCAAGCAGATCTTCCTCGAGGGTTTGATGGAGACATACAGGCACGCCGAAGAGATCCGCATCTACGAGGACAGGATAAAGCACGTCAAGGGCTTCCGTGACTTCTTGGAGGACTACAACCTTAGGAAGCTCACCGGGGCCGGCGCATCTTCAGCGCGCGGGCCCATCAACGGCGAGGTCATCCCGGTTCTCGACATGGCCACCTACCTCGACCCCATAGTCGAAGTCGCCGAAGTCCAATCCATCATCAACGAGCACAACGCGGCACTGCCCAAGCGTCGACGCGGCATCCGCGGTGAGCGCCTTGCCATCAAGAAGACCGTCTTCTATACCGGCTACATGATCTCCAACGCCGACACACAGCGCCTCCTTGCGCTCGCCGACATTCCACAAAACCTCGCCGAAGGCGACATGAAATTCCACGCCAACAACATCATGATCTGCCCACGCCCCTGCCCCCCAGCCATCCTCGAAAAAATTGGCGGCCTCGGCAGCAAAATGACCTGGGAAGTCACCGGCACCGCCTGCTTCGAAAACACCATCTGGGCCGTCTGCGTCAAGCCCGTCCCCGCTACCGCGCGCTTCCACACCGGCGACCCCGTGCCCCTCGTAGTTCTCGCACTCCGCCGCGGCGCGCGGCACATTGACGCCGGCAAGATCCAGAACTGGCAGCCCCTGCCGCCAGACCAATCCTTCCGCTTCGATACCACCGTCGGGGAGAAAATCCTGCTGCGCATCGAAGGCGAAGACTACCACCACCAGCAGCGTCATCCCAGAGAAGCCCACTCCCAGAGCAAGTACAAGCGCAAACTCCCCGGGGTTGGTGGCCATGCGGATGACTTTCGCACGCGGGCTTCGGCAGCCGGGACGACGCAGCAACAGCACCGTCACTTTCAGCATCAACACCACAACAACCAACCTAACAACAACCCCAACAACAACAACAACCCGAACAACCCCGGAAACAATCCCCGCGGCGGGAACAAGAACTTCCGCGGCGGCAACGCAAACACTGGCGGCGGCCGAAATTTCCGCAACCAACGCGGCGGCGGCAACAAACCCAACCGGGGCGGTGGTGGCCGTGGCGGCGGTGGCGGTGGTGGTGGTGCACATCACTACCGCTCTCTGGACGATGTTGGCGGACGGGACAACAACCAGGGGGGGTTTGCACAGATGTATGAGGATCAGCCTCAGGGGGCGGTCAGCTGCAGCAGGGTGGGCAGCACGGGCAACAGGGGTGGTGGTGGGGGCAGAGGGGTTTGGAGGAGGGGGTGAGCATACCGACGGGGCCGGCGAATCCGGGGCGTCTGGATTTTGGCATGGAGGGAATGGAGGAGGTAATGGCGGGGTGGTGGAAATGGGGAGGGGGCAGCAGGGGGGGGGACGGGGCAGGTGGGAGGGTTTTATTAACCCATTGAAGAGGAGGAAAGACTTGCTGTGTTCTTGCCCGTCAGGCATTACAGCATTTCACACTATTTGGTGAAGGGATAACTACCTTATCTAAGGTTATGTAGGGATGGACATGGAGTATTGTTTCGCGGTTTGAGTTATGGGCGGGTCAATGGCCATGGGGTAACTACTGGCGTTGGAGGAAACGGAAAAACAATTGTGTTCTGGCCTGTGGATGCGGGGGATTCGGGTTGTGATATGATATCATTTAATGCTGTTGTGTGGCTTTTTACTGGTATGTCCGTTTTCTGTAGCAGTTGGCCATTGCTACCAGCATTTTTACGTGGACTTTTTGAACAGTTTCGTTGCTCATTCACTTGCTACCTTACTCAGATTGTCTGGTATTTCATGTACTGTTGTTGATTTGGGAACTGATGGATGCCATGCTGTCTTAACTATCGAGGGAAGGGGGAATCATTTTTGTTGAATCTTTGGTTGGAGCTGAGATGGTCCCTGTTGCTTCAATCTTTTCATTCATTTCCTCATATTTCCTTCTTCCTTCGTGTTTGGCGAAGGGTGCAAAGAGAGGAAAAGAACAACAAGTGTGAGATTTTGGAGGCCGAGGGCTTGGAGGGGAAGAATGGGGGCTCGGCGAAGACGAAGACGGAGGCAGGAAACAGTTGCTGAAGGATGTGCTTGATACTATTTCCTTGGGCGCTCTCACAACCCCCAACTCAAGAGCAATTCACTGTCAAATCTCCCGCAAACCGATCGGCATGTACCAGTGAACTAAATATTATAATTCCCAGCGAGCCTCTCTCTCAACACTCTTAAACCAACCCCCAAATTCTCTGACTCCGTGCCCCATATCGTCAAGAAGTCAGACGACGTCAAATCAAATAACACCCCCAATCCAGCCCAGGGTCTATGTCAACAAAGCAAAGCCATGTAGTATACGAAGCAAAAAAAAAAAAAAACCAAGACTCCGAGCCACCCAAGCCAAACCACAAATGCAACCCCCCTTCACTGCCTGTCTGCCCCTACGATAACGACCTCACAACATAAAAAAGCAAATATGCCCTCGAGTTGAGCACATCCGACTTTTGCGCGAGCTCGACCTTGTGGTCATTGAACGCGAACCACTACCCCATGTTAGCACCAACCCCGCCCCCCTCAACCTCACACCACCAATGATTTGGGACGTACCTGATCACCCACCCGACAATACGACACATAATGCCCTGTATCAATCTCGCCGACATGCACCACGACACTCATTAAGTCATATGTGCACGAGCGGGCGAGCTCGTAGTTGTTGTTGGTGGTGTTGTTGTCCTTTGAGGCGGCGGCGCAGTTTGTGTAAGGGAGCATGTTGAGCTGCAGGGGGAATTGGACCGGTGTGTCGATCTTGGCGGCGCGTTCGTTGCGACCTTGTTTGTATTCGAAACGCTGGGTAAGGGGGGTTAGGATGGGATGGGGAGTTGGGAAGGGTTTATTGGGGAAGGGGGGCATACCTTGAGCTGGATCGAGAGGACGTTCGGCAGGCGCTTGATGGAGGTCTGCCGGCGGGCTTGCTGCATGGAGCTGCAGTTGTGACAGCGGTACTCGCACTTGTCTGACTTGATGTACTCCTCGTCGAGACACTCCTGGAGGGTCAGGCCGGACTTTTGTGACTGCTGTCCCTTCTTGCCGCCCTTGCGGTGGCTCAGGTTTTCGAGCGGCAGACTCAGATCCAGAAAGCTCTGCACCTGGTTGGTGACGCCGTTGCAGTTCTGGCAGGTGGTGGTGCTCTGCAGCTTGCCGTAGAAGGTCTGGTGGATGATGCAGTTGCAGCTGTGCTCGGAGCCGATCTCGGGCTTCTTGCCGTCGCCGTTGCGCTCGTGCAGCTCCTCGGCGAGGAACTGGAAGAACTCGTGCGCGTCCTGCTCCTTGGTGGTGACGAGGTTCTCAAAGGCCTTCTTCTCGCTGATCCAGAAGCCGGAGAGAATATTGGCGGCTGTGTAGCCGTTGGTGTTTTCGATGGCGTAGAAGTCCTGGAACATGTCGTCCATGGCGCAGCTCAGGCAATGCGGCGTGTCGCAATTGGTGCTCTGGTGGCCGTCGCTGAGGTAGAAGTTGCGCAGGATGGGATTGTGCAGAAAGCTCTGGAGGACGACGTTCTGGTAGCAGGTGGCGCCGGCGTTGTAAATGCCGCGCAGGCCGTTGGCCTTGCACGAGGCGGCGGTCGTGTTGGCGGCGAGGTACGACGGGTTGTCACGGACAGGGTCGGACGTCTCGAACATGTCTTCGTGTTTCCGCTTGCGGGCTGGAGCTGTTAGAAGGGTGTTGGGTGCAGACTCTGGGGCGAGCATACCGGTTGAGAATGTGCCCGTGCCCATTTTACGTATCCTGAGATCCTCAAAGGTCGGGTCCCAGACAATGTCGTCGCACATCTGGCAGTAGAGCGCGCCGCTCCTCGAGTCGACGTCTGCACAGTCAGCCACGGCACTGCACCAGCATCAGTCCAACGTACAAAACCTGTGTGACTTCTTGCTGCCATGCTTGGCCCGGTCGTCTTCGGTTAACGTCGAGGGGCATTGGAGGCAGAGGTAGGTCGGGGTGAGCGAGGTGACAATCTGGCCGTCGATGGCCTTGGCGGTCTGAGAGATGAGGGGGGTCGTGTCAAAGATACTCCGCAGGATTGCCTTATAATGCTGGATAGAGGTATTGGTCGTCGCCTGGTCCTGATTGTACAGGCGCTGGAGGTGCTCGCAACCGTAGAGCGGCTCTCCCGGGCGGGGAGGGTTGACTTTCTGGTTCTTGGGCGACGCGGGGGTCGCAGGCCTGGCCGCCATGTTGAGTATCTATGCCAATTCGGCGAGAGAGGGAGACGATCGGAGGTGGGGTTTGTGGTGTGCCGGTGCGGAAGTCGTGGAAGTAGTAGAGGCGTGGTTGAAATGTGGTGTGGGGGCCGGGCGACAGCAGAATGAGGCTCGAATATGGAGTAATGCAGGCGGTGTTGTCACATGCGATAATGCAGGAGGAGGATTGTTGCTGGTGTTGGGAGGCTTTGCGTGTTGGTCGCGGGCTCAGACCTTTATGGATCTCGGGTGGTGGCGGCGATGGTTCGTTCGATGGTTGATGTTGGATGGGGGCAGGGGGCGCGTGTTTGGGGCTGCAATGGGCAGACAATAATAACTACCGGCAGAGTTAGCTTTTCGCCATGGTCAGAATAGAGATCACAGCTTGGGCATTCGACACCAGAGCACAATACCTCGTCACGGGCAGCAGTATGCTATTGTCATTCGGTCTGAATAGCATCAGTGTCTTGCCCCAAAAGGTGTCCAATGTCCAACTTTATCGCATCCTGGTCCCGGGCCGCCCTTATCGATAGGCATGGAGCGCTGCTTAGCTTCGGGCGCTAATGGCACGCGACACGGGAACAAGGAGCGCGTCGCTCAGCGCTCAGCCTCGGCTTTTCTCTAGTTGAAACTCGAGGGCCTCTTGCTACATTTCTCCATGAAAATTCGACCTGGATGTCATCAAAGAGGCATCTTCAGGTTGAGACTCTACTTCTGCCAAGGCCCTGCTACCAAGATACCATGGAACCTAATGTACACCGTAAACTGTCATGCTGAATATGGAATCTGCTTGCCTCTCGCCCAACACAATCATTAGATTAACCCTCCATTCCATGAAGACAGCAATTATCTGTTCAAGGTAGCCAACCCAATCAGAAACACCGAGCCCCTCCGGACTAAGCCATGCCGAGGTGCAACCCCGGATTCTCCAACTGGCACGCGCCCGGACTGGTACCGAGCAGCCGGACCGATCCTACCCCGCAGCCGCCCGGACACAGCCCCGCGATCTCCCCAAATTCCGCCATTATCAACGCCGATTGCCCAACCATAAAAAACATCATCCCCTGCCTCCGGCGCCGCTCCGATATCAAACTCGAACTCACCACTCACCTTACCCACTGCCACACGTACAAATTCAAACTTCAACCTCACCGCCAACCATCACCATCATCACCACCACCACCACTACCACCACCATTTCACCACCTTACCACTCCCTAACCCCTAACCCTCATTAACCCAACCTAGAACCCATCCCCAACCCACCCACCTTCAACACAACCACCATGACCACCATCCCCTCCTCCCGAAATCACCGCCTCCACCCCTCCTGCATCCGCATCCTCGCCGGCAACCCCTCCAAATTCACGCTCCAAGGCACCAACACCTACCTTCTCGGCAGCGGTCCGACCCGCTTGCTCATTGACACGGGCGAGGGGAAACCCAGCTGGATTGCTGCGCTGAAAACGGTCTTGCGGGAAGAGAAGGCTACGGTGGGGAGAGTGCTGTTGACGCATTGGCATGGGGATCATGTTGGGGGTGGGGATGTTGTGAGGAACTGGGGAGGGGGTGGAGTGTGGAAACACAAGGCGGATGAGGGGCGGGGGAGAGGGAGATGGGGATGGGAGGATTTTGAGGTTGATGGTGGGGATAATGGGGAGGGTAGGGGGAAGGTGACGCTCAGGGCGGTGTTTACGCCGGGGCATACAGATGATCATATGTGTCTTGTGTGGGAAGAGGAGGATGCCATGTTTACGGGGATAACGTGCTGGGGCACGGGACGGCGGTGTTTGAGGATTTGGGGAGTACGTGAGCAGTTTGGAGAGGATGAGGGGCTTTTTGGCGGGAGGGCGTACCCTGGGCATGGGGAGGTGCTGCAGGATGGGAAGGGGAGGGTGATGGAGTATTTGAGGCATCGGAGGATGAGGGAGGAGCAGGTTGTTGCGACGTTGAAGGGGAGGGTGGAGTGGGAGAGTGAGACACAGGGGAGGGTGAGAAACAGGGGAGGGGAGGAGGAGGGTGGAAGGTGATGGAGCTGGTCAAGGTTATCTACAAGGACGTGAATGAGAATCTGCATCCTGCGGCTGCGGGCGGGGTGGTGCAGATTCTGCAAAAGCTGCTGCGGGAAGGGCGGGTGCTGCTCGGGGAGGACGGCGAGAGCTGGCGGCTCGCGGGTTCGGGCTCGGGCCGATCTGCCTTGTGAGGGCGGCTGTCGGCGAGCGAGTGTCCGGTATGTTTCTAGCGGTCGCTGTGATGAGCATTTTGCATTGTATCGATGAGCGTTGTTTTGTTGGCCTTATACAAGCTACTCCTTACAGCTCGTTCAGCTCTCTTGCTTTTCGGATACCACTGTAACTGGCTGCATTGTTTCATGGCGTTTCCAAACGTCTCCCGCATTTCAGCCCTACGAGTCGGCAGCCTGTATCGTGACGTCAGTTTGGAGATCAGAGAATCTCGCCCATCTCGGTACTGGGCGGTTGTGGCGTGTTTGGCGTGGAGATCTTTGGGACTCGCGTCATGGCAGCGCGAGGGAGGGAGACCACATCCGGATGAGTTTTCGGCTGGAGCACGGCGTTAATGAGGGATGCTCCCATGCGACGCCGACGTCGTTGGCTCCGTGGGTTGTGTTCAGTAGGCTAGCACAGTGTGGGAATCGGTGGATGCACGTGTAAGTGGTCGGGGATCCACAAAACCAGATTTTTTTCTGCCACTTTTTTTTCTATTATCTCTGTTCTCTTGACCGCGAAGCGCGTGATGATCGTTGGGTCAGGAAAGCTTCATCTGAAATCCTTTTGGATGATGAATTCTTGCCTGGCAGGGCTGCTTGCGAAGATCAGATCAGAGTAGCGTAAAGTGTGCATTTCTCCGTAGATATGCATCGTGTCTATCTCCTACCCATACACCGAGGTTTGCACACCTTTCCCGCTCTCTTCAGAGCTTGAATAAAGCGTCTTCTTGGGCTCCCGGATATCCAGTGCCGGCGCCCGTTCGCGATGTCTCACCGGAGGGATGCGGCATGTGGGCACATGGCCCGGCAAGGGTCAGCCGGAACGTCGTCAGAGGCGGGGTCCCGTTGTCCAGGTCTTGCTGATCTTTCGAGGTGGCACAGACCCTCCTCCACGAGAGAGTATGAAGCGCAGGCGATTCGCTGAATGTTTCAAGTGAGCGAGGTGTTGCAAGCGCGGCGTTTTACCTGAGCGTCAGGCTGTTAGCCCCTCGACTGATCGCGACACAACTTCAACACGGCACGGCGGAAAGGAGGGCCGTGGAGGAGGCTTGGGTTGTCTTGGGTTGCAAAACCATGCGGGCGATGTCTCTTGGCTGGTGTCTTGGGCAACTGTCTCGGGCTCAATCGCAATTCCGAGTAGAGTCCGCTGACGCCGCCAAGACCAACGACGAGACGTCGTCCCGACTGGCCATGCATGAGCCAGTGCCGGGCGTTTCGGTACTGTGCGGGAGGGTAAGTCGGGATGGGGGGCTTGCATCATTTGATCAGGCTGGGGGTGTGGGGAAAGACCCCGGAGGCCCTTAATGGGCTTCTGCCGGTTTCCACACTGCCGATGAGGCCGAGATGTCTCATTGTAGCTTTTGCCTGGGCTGGGGAAAATCTTGAAGTTAGGTTGAGACATGGACGTGATCTCAGTGATTGAAGGTGAAGGTGAAGCACGTGTGTTGTACTCCGCCGGACAAACCTTTGGATGTTGGAGGCTATGCTAGAATCCTAGATGAGAGTCGATGAGTGATGATGGCTCATCGATGTCGGAGTTTCCTGCCGCAGTGAGAGGGGATGAATAATCCGTGATGTTTCCGGCGCCCTTCATTCAAGTGCCCAACGTCTCCGACGATGTTAACTCCGGCCCCCCCCTACCCCACCAGTTACGCACCGTCCAACGCGGCCCCAGGTTGGCGGCCAGCTACCATCGGAAACTGGGCGAATGGCAATGGGAACCGAGGAGCGCCAGCAACTGGCAGCAAGACGACGCTCTGAGGTTGGACATGTCCTCCCCACCAGACAGAGCCAAAGGGTGTGGCCGCCGAGGTGCTGACGAAGCAAGACCTCGCACTTCCCGGATCTCCTAGCTGACTCGTCGTTTTCGTTTGATCTACAGCGATTGGCTCAGAGTGAGGCTGTAGATGTCAGGTTGAGAGACATGGCAGTCAGCAACGAAGAGAGTTTCACAGCCATCTGACAACTTTTGGGAGGGAAAGCTGCAAGCCACCCTCGAGCTCCCTGGCTTGTACCCCGCACAGTGTCGCACACGGACCTTCCCGCCCCGCCTGACGCCGTCTGCCGCCGTTGGACTCTTCCTTCCCACCTCTTCGGAAGCTCCGGAGCTGCCAAAGGCGCAAACCGCGAAAAGGCCCATCGCCAGGAAGCAGCGGGGACGCGGCCAACGGCTTGGTGAGCAGATGGTCTGACTCTTGCCGGAGAACCCTGGATTTTGTTTCTTGGCCGCGAATTACCAATCGCCGTGTCGCCGGATAGGGAAAGCGAGGGACATCTCGGCGCTGGCCGTGGCTGGTCATGGAATTATTAAAGCGCGTCGTGTCTCTCCTCGTCGCTGCCCGTTTGCGGATAGATAGTCGTTCATATCGTCAACAATTGGGAGAGAGCCGTGGGTCTTTGTCGCTCCCTGACTAAACTATTCCATCCTTCGTCCGAGCTTCAACCTCGACCATCTCGGACGACACAAGACCCAATAACCACAAGTGACCCGGCGTTACCCTCGTCTTCTCTACCACAGAATCTGACGTCGTTCTGGATCGACGACAACTGCCGAGCGCATCTCATTAGCGACTGCCACACTCCGCCGGCAGTTCTCACCACTCCGTGGGGGGTCACACTCCAAAATAAATCTCAAACCTGGACAAGTGACGGTGTGAACAGCTCACTATGAGGGCGCTTGCAACCTCGCTCCTGTCCGCTGTGGCGAGCGCTGCGGTTCTGGGTCTCGTCCCAACCGCCCTCGCGCACGGCGACGACCATGGAATGGGGGGCATGGAGAAGACCGAAGCCGACAAGCCGTGGCCCGAGGACCAGTACCCTCCAACCTACTTCGCTCACCCGGAACACAAGGCCGCCATCTACGCCCACATCGCCCTGATGGTGCTAGCCTGGGTGTTCGCGCTGCCTGTTGGTAAGCTTCACCAATGGCATAGATAAAACACAGCCAGAAAACCGTACTAAACCGTGACACAGCCGTCATGCTCTCGCTCGCGCGCTCGCGCTACACCCTGCCAGCACAATTCGTCTTCCTGGCCATCAACGCCGGCGGCGTGCTGCTAGGCGTCGTCTACAACGCCAACACGCCCGACCTGTACCCCAACAACGCCCACCACAAGCTCGGCTGGATCGTGACGTTTGTCGTCGCCTCCCAGGCCGTCGTCAGCGTGCTCGCCCGCGTCGCCGGCATGTTCGGCCGCCGGAGGTCGTCCAGGTGTACTGGCAGCCGCGCCGAGGAGCGCCAGGGATTTATTCCGGTCTCGACCGAGGCTATGGCCGAGCACGAGTCCCGCTTCCAAGGGGAGGACGAGGTTGGGCCGTACGGCAGCCGGTTTTCGGAAGACAGTGGCCAGGGGACTGAGCCCAAGTCTGAGTCGCTGAGGAGTCATTCGCTGTCCTCGGGTCCGAGCTCGCCTATGAAGGAGTACCACGAGGAGGATGAGGGGGGATGAGGATCTTGAGGGGCACGTGCCCATGATATCCAAGTCAGCCAGGGCGCATTCGGCGGTTGCAAAGGTGGCGGCGAAGATCTCAGGCCGGTTCTGGAGGGTGCTGCTTTTTGCGTACAATTTTGTTGATCGCACGATTCTTATTCTTGGGTTCATTGCCCTCTGCACGGGCATCATCACCTTCGGCCGCTTTTTTTGTGAGTATTTCTGGCTGAGAAGAATCGGGGAAAACGAGTGCTGACCATCAACAGGAGGGCGATGGGATCTACAGCGGTCTGGCGCACTGGATCAAGGGCGGCGTCTTCTTTTGGCTGGGCATCTTCACGCTTGGCCGCTGGGCTGGCTGCTTTGGCGAGATTGGATGGGTAAGCTCCTTTGATCCTCCTCCCCCAACCACAGCACAAACTGACACACCCAGGCTTGGAACCTCCGCCCCAAGCAGCCCAACCAGAAATGGCGCCCCTCGGCCGAGTTCGCCGAGAGCTTTCTCATCTTCTTCTACGGCGCCACCAACATCTTCCTCGAGCACCTGGGTAACTGGGGCCAGGAATGGAGCGCCCAGGACCTAGAGCACATCTCCATCACGGTGCTCTTCATCGGTGGCGGTCTGGTATGCCCCCTTGGACTATCCCCATCACAACAACAATTATACTAACCCCTCCCAGTGCGGCATGCTAGTCGAATCCACCAACATCCGCACCCTCCTCTCCCAAACCGTCACCGCCTCTCTTCCCCCCATCCCGCACCACCAACCTGGACCCCGAATCCCTCACCCCATCCGAATCTGAACGACACCAAACCCAAGAACCAGAATCATACACCCACTCCACAAACCCCCTCCCCGCCCTCGTCATCCTCCTCACCGGCCTCATGATGTCCTCGCACACGCAAGAATCCATGATCAGCAGCATGGTCCACAAACAATGGGGCAACCTCCTTACCGCCGCCAGCTTCGCACGCGCCCTGACCTACGTACTACTATGGTTGCGCCCGCCAACGTCGGTGTTGCCGGGCCGGCCACCGACGGAGTTGGGAGCGGCATTTGGGCTGGTGAGTGGCGGGGTGATTTTCATGGCGAGCTCGAGTGACACGGTCATTGGCATGATTCATTATCAGCTGGACGCCATGTTTGTGTATACGGTCACGATGGGGCTGTCGGCGCTGTTGATGGCGTGGGTTATACTGGTGGTGGCGGTAAAGGGGTGGGCGGGGAGGAGGGAGGGGAAGGGGTGAGTTGAGGTGAAGTGGGTGGGTTTCAACATTCTCTGGCTGGCAAACGCCGCTCGGAGTGGAAAGGGGACGACGATATGGTGGAAGTTTTGAGTTGGCCAGCATGGCATGGCGTGGCGCATCTTTTTTCGATTCTTGTTGTCTTGCAGAGATACCCTTCTTTTTTTCTCCTATTTTTAAACGATATTGATGAGACGACGCCGGGACGAAAGGCGAATGGCGGTTTGCGGATGGTGGATGAAAAGGGGCGGTTGACGGGACGGGAGGTAATGAATGGCGCCAACCTGTCCTTCCCAGACAGGGTGAATGGCAAGCCAGATAAATGAACATCAAATCAATAATGGTAGTAAATATACCCATTTCACTCGTTGAATTCATCAAAAGTGGCAGTTAAACCTGGATATCATTGCTTCAAGCATCAGAGCCTCTGCCGCGCTGAGAATGGTCGCATCCCCGCCAGCGGTGACGGCATTACACAATATAGCATAAACTTTACACTGCCCGCATGAAGAAGAATAGAGAAGTGGATGATCAGCCTCCCTAGCCAACCGTAGTGCCTCCCCGCCTTCCGTCCAAACCAACGCATGCAACCCCCAGCTCACCCTCAATCATCAGGATAGTACTCCTTGATATTAGACACAAACGTGCAGGTCTCCCGATCAAATCGCCTAAAGAACTTTCCCGCTAGGAAGAACAAGTCATCCGGGATAAGACTCGGATCATCGATAATGACGACGTTCTCCTGAGCCACGCGCAGCCGGTCGACCGTCGATTTCCTGTTATAACTCAAATCTGGTCAGCCTCACATCACCCACATGAAACGCAAAAAGGAACAGAAAAACACCCACAAGCACGTGTAATACGTCCTCTGCACCTCTGCCACACCCACACGCACCGCCTCGGTCGGGTCATACACATCGCCCTCCTCCTCGGCCTCGGCCGTGTCCAGGTAATGCGGCATCGGCAGACTGGCACTCCCCATCGCCGCCCAGCCGTTGATAACCCCGACATAGCCATACCGGCGGTGGCGGAAAACCTGCCCAATCCGGTGCTTCACGCGCGCCGAAATAGCCTCTGTGTAGCGGCGGCTGACCTCGGGCACGCGGCCGTCGAGGTTGTCGAGCATGGCGAGGATCTCGTGCGGGTTCTGCCAGCCGTCGCGGCGGGGGCGGGGATTGTTGGCGGGCAAGGACATGAATTGATCGTAGAGGGGGATGAGGTATTTGCGCACGATCCAGGCGTCTTCGCTCCAAGAGAGAGCAAATTTGTGCAGGAAGCCGGCGAGGCTGGATGCCCAGTGGAAGCTGGAGGTTTGTTTCATGAGGAGCTCGGCCCACATGGCGGCGTAAAGGGCCGCGTCAAGGTTGAGGCCTGGGTGGCCGCTTCGTAGACGCTTCATTTCGGAGCTGAGGTGGGAGGTGTCGGTGAGGCTTTGGACGGTGTCGTGCGTTGCTTTGATGTTTTGGGCGGTGCGCTGGACGATGATGGGGACGGGGGAGGGCGTGAGGAAGGCCTCGGTGCCCTGCCGCCAGCCAAACTCGACGAGCTTGAGGCGCAGGTCGCTGAGGGTGACTTCGTAGTCGGAGCCGTACGGGTCGAGGCACATGCGCTTCTTTTCGCCGTCTGTCTCGTCGGCCTCGGAACCGTCGAGGTCTTGTCCGGGCGGGGCATAGACGGCGGCGTGGACATGGCTGGGGAAGGCAAGGCAGAAGGCAGTCATTCCCAACCTTTTGGCGATGCATACGAAGATGGCACTTGAAATGATGGGCAGAGACGGGTGGCTCTCGTCGGAAAGCGCATGGCCGATGAAGCAGTTCCTTAGGTTACGGTAGTTGATTTCTGGCTGGTCCATCCCCGTGAGGTTCTTTGCTCTCAGCCATCGCACCAACAACAGGGCCTTTTCTCTGGTGGATAATTCGTCGAATGTTGGGTGTTCAGCCTTGAATTGTTCGGTGAGTTCGTCGAGGGTCTTGACGATCTGGGAGGGGTTAGCGATGCGCCGAAAGACATGGGACCAAACGCACATAATTAAGACCCTGTTCCTGATCGTGCAACACGAACATGTCGAAGGCGCCGAGCGCTGTGTCAAGACCACCAGAGCTCAATGCACGTCCTTGGTACTGCGACCACACGTCCACCGCCATCCCTCGATGTAAGCTGTCCAAGGCCGAGTTCGCATAGTATCTGTGATGGCATGAGCGATGAGACGGGCAAACCAGCGAAACAAGCCACTTACCGTCTCGCCAAGACATCTTCTACCGATTCGTCGGCATGGCACTGCTCCAGCAAAAAATCCTTGACATCGTGCCCCAGCTCGCAGAGCTCCTGCAGCTTCCTCAGCTGGCGCGTTTTTGACGATATGATCGAGTCTAGAAGACGCGCCGCCCGGTTGTTCCTCTTTTTCCTTGTAGTCCACAAGCCCCTCCAGTCTACTGATGACGCGAGAACCGTAAGCTTCTCATCGAACTCGTGTTCAGGGTTCCAGTGGTGAAACGAGGCGCGACAGTGCAGTCGCCAGAGTAATGGTTCGTTTGCGACGTGGTGAAATCGTCGAGACAGGAGTTGGAATGATCGTAAGGTGTCGAGGGGCGGCAGATATAGAAGGATGTGGCGGACAATTTCGTCGGGCAGGCCGTCGAGCATGGCGTAAAATAGTTGTTGATGGAGGATGGCGTCGCACTGATTGCACTGGCAGAATTTGTTGTTCGCGATGGGTAGCACAGAGGAGAAATTAAGTGATCTCTGCGGCGGGAGTTGACAAGCACAAAATATAGTGCTACCGCAGCCGTGGGCAAAAGCGCTGCCAGGTTTCTGGGCAGAAACGGTGGTCGAGGATGGGTTTCTAGATTCCCAGTTGTGACGCCAGGAATTGGCAGTTGACGATGATGGTGAAAGGTGGGGCCTGCCTTGCGTATTTATTTACCGTACCGTACGTATGATATGGATAACTTGGTACGCAACTCCAACCTGGAAACTCCCCTTCACCACTTCACCACCACCCGCTCAAACATAGCCAGAATTGGAGGCAAATAAGGACCTCAACACTTCATCCGAGGGATCCTCCACCTGTACACCGTTTATAAAAATAAGACTCGAGCCCAGTTTGGCCATTCCTAATGGGCCTTCCCCACGTTCGCACCTCCCTCGTTTCTCGATCTCAGACTTCAGAGTCTCCAGCGCATCCTGATTCGTGATATCACTGGGAAGGGGGTATGAAAATTCAAAGTCGATAGCAACGATTCTTTTGTCGCTGGCCCGGCGGAGAAAGTTGTGGAGTCTTGGATCCCCGTGAACAATTCCTTCTCTTGTCAGCTGGTCGTAGACGCCCTGCAACTCCTCGACAAGGGTGGGGCTCTCGAGCTCTTGTATTTGGAGACTCTGCAGCGAGACCCCTTCGATGTTTTCCAGTAGAATGCCAGGAGTCGGTCGCTTGCTCAGTCGATATCTCGTCTGCCTCTCAGGGTAGGCAACCGCCACCTCGCCAAAAAAACGGGGGATGTGGGTGCCCTGGAGGGATCGAAGATGTAGGTAGGTATCGATCTCGTTTTCGTAGCCCTCAACCTTGTCGGGGTTCCGTTCCTTTAGGACAAGACTGGACGGCAAAAACCACGCCGGCAGCAGCCGCTGCAGCCAGGAGTGAACGAGTTGCGGCATCCCGAACGTAGCTAGCCAGCGAGCAAGTGGGCTTGGCGGTACCTCCAAGACGAAGACATGCCGATTCGCCCACACTCGTTTCGCAGGTGCTCGGAATCGTCGATGCCCAAACCGAACGTTCTGCGGAATGCCGGGGGTCAACAATAACAACAACAACCTCGCCGTGTACATGGGGATGGTGTGGTCTATGGGAGCAAGGGCGGATTACCGTACCTTGATGCAGGTTTCTCTATCGTCGTCTTCCATTTCAAAAGCATGAGCAGTACCCGGCGGAGAAGCGGCAAGATATCGGGCGGGCAACAGATGAGGGAGAGGATAGAGAGAGGAAGAGAGGTAGCATTGGTTCCAGCTTTCTTTACACATTTTAGTTGCACAAGCAGGTGAGTTCCATGTGTGTGAGACAGAGGAGAAGATCCACTCCCTTTTTCCAGGCTGCTGCCTGCCACTACAAACAACACAGGTCTCCCAATTTCCATCCCGCAGCGGCTCATATGTCACAACCCGAGTGTGACAGTGTCCCAAACAACTTAACCATCAGTGCCCAAAAGAGGGGTCCCATCAGCCTGGGCCCAGAACCACGCGCCATTTGGAGTGACCAAACGGAGATAGCCATCGGAATACTCTCCGTGCTCGCCACCAGTCTGGCCAACCCATTAAGGTTCCCAAAAGTGCAGTCGGAACCGGCGAACATGGCTGCCCAGAGCCACCGCGGCGGGGGCCGCGAAAGCTTCCATCCGTCGAATGTGATGGGTCACCGCCCGGAAGAGGCCATAGCGCATCAGTGTTGTAAAATTGCCCGAGAAACAAAGGGCAGTGACCGGACAATCTGGCTCGCGGATTTGCTCGGCTGTCTGGCCTTGAAACAGAAGGATCAGGAGGTACTTGCCATCGAAGGCCAACGCGGAAAAGCATTTGTATCGATGGCAGTACCTATACATCGGTCTATCAAAAAGTATTGCGGGAGCCAGCAAGGCTGTCCCAGAGTTTATGGCAAAACTCGCCCTCTCAGCTCTTTTCCCAGCCAATGTCGGTTACTGTCTGACCCCTTCATGTCCCGTCACCTTAAGGCCTCAATTATCCCATGCCTCTTGAACCCCCCCCCATCATCAAGCAGGACTCTCCGCTTTCCCAAGTAAAGTCAATAGTCTGCGAGACACTGGTTGGGCCAAGCGGCCCTGACTCTGACTTCTGGACGACGAATGGCGTCCCATGGCCGGTTTGGAAGGCAAGCTGCACAGGGCGTGAGATGTGGGTGTAAAAGGCCCTGACGCTGTCCGCATCCTTCTAAAACTATTCGGTAGTGCCGTTCAAGGAGCTCACCTTCTTGCTTAGGAGGTGGTCGTCGAGGGCGTCTCCAGTCCCGAACACGTAGTTGATGCGGCCCTCCGAGGGGTTGAAGAACAGTTTTTGGAACGCTGTGATTTCGGGATATTCTGCAATCCAGGGCTTCTGGGAAAGTGTGAGTTTGCCGGCTCCTGGCAGTATATTGAATGAGACACTGCCAGGTGGGAAGGGAGCCTGGAACATGAGCTCCCGCAAGATAACCATGTTGGCTTGGGCACGCGGTGTACTCAGCCAAAAAATGGGGCAGGTCCGTGTTTCGAAGAACCAGAGACAAGGTGGGAAGCGAAGATGGAGGCATCGGCGAAACTGGGTGTGTGAAGTGCTTGGGGTTGGGTATGTTTTGTCATTGCGTCCGCAGGCAATGGACTGTTTGAGGCACCACACCACCCCGCGGGATGCCTGGAGTGAGGGACTCGACCAAACGTTCTGTCCAGGGAGCAGCATGGAGTGCTCCTTCTGTCATTGGCTCAGTTTAAGGGTTGCCGTAAAGTGAGAAGAGGGCAGCAAGGGCGATTGGGTGGTGTCTACTTGTTGGACTGGTTGATGGCCAAACCCATTGGGCGGGAATGATACCTAGGTAGAGGGTAGGCATGGTGTGTCTGGAACTTCACCACCCTACCAATGAGAGACGAGAAATGTGTGACCGCAGGACCAACGAAGATGAGAAGACCAATGCTGTGGTGTGTAGAAGAGTGAAATGGATGAGCAGGTGGGAAGAAGGAGTGGTTCTGCTCAAATTCTGCCGCATCACGACGACCTTTGCCTCAAAGTTCGCCACAACAACACGGCAGCTCGATCCATAATGGTTTCCGTCGCCGCTCGCTACAAGCTCTCCCAGTAACATTCAAGGACGACTCAGATACCGACCAGTTCGCCGGTCGCCCTCGGTCCGAGTTCGCGGGCAAAACCACTCCGTTATTCGTAAACGGAGTACGACAGTGAATCCAGGTCTTACAACACAACCCGATTGAGAATATCCCTCTTCTTGTAGGGACCTTTGGCATGCCGTACTCCTCTGCAGCAGAGTGATCCAAACTCGTCCCGCACCCACGGCGGCCCCCAGCCATATATATCAAGTGCCATTTCGCACTGAAGTCTGGCGAGTCGCTCGGCGTCGAGGCTCGGGCATGAAGACCATCCGAGCGCGGTGTAAGTTTCCAAAATCCGCCATCCTATTCTGGCCACCATCTTAGCTGTCCAGCGAGCCCACCTTCTTACGTCCAGGCAGTACTTGCAATGACAGTTGCTCCATCGGGAATGTTCAATATACTCGCCACTATCAAAAGTTCGCGTCTTGAGTTTCATCCTTAACGAGCACTCGCCCTCCCTCACCAAAAGCAATGAGCCTAGGCTAGTTGGACTCAGCAACCGCCATTTCTCCTCAACAACGGCAACAGTACGACTGCCATCCTCCCCTTTTTTGTGGTCATCCACAGACAGCAAGCGATCGAGTATGCGGAGCGGTTTTCCGAGTTTACAAGGGGCGCTGACTCATGCGTGAATGTGGCCAGGCCAGAAACCCTAGCGCGTGCTTGAATGCGCTCAGGGCAGGGCTGTAGGATGGTTGGAAGATGGGAAGATTGGGGTTTCGGCGAGAGAGGTGGCAGAGGTTCACCAAATGTGCTTGAAACACTGGAGCATGCTTGAATGGGCTAGGCCTGGATGGAGATGGGAGGAGAGGGAGAGCGAGGTGTGGGACTGTAGAGGAGGTTTTTGGGGTGCGGAAACGGAGACGAGCAAGGCATTTCTGCCCTCATAACTCAACTCAGATAGTTAACTTACTCTTGCCCCAATATCAGCACCGTCAAACCCTACTGTCAAGACTTTGAAGACCTCACTCTGCCATGTGAGAGATGACGAGGTTGATGATGATGTCGTCAGCGCCCATGCCGCATTGCTCATATCAGTTCAGGTCCAGCCCTTTAAAGCTCTACATAAGGTGTTTAATGTCTTTGACCTCCTCTGCTCCTATCTCCGTTGTTCCGGGCCGAGTTCCACTGAGCTCGAAACATCATCACGGCCGCCGGCTGGAGGTTTGCTCGGGCAACCGGTGTCCCCCGTAAATCCTTCGGACTAGCGAGCGCCAAGGCCCGGAGGCCGAGTGTGCGGCCCCACCCGGTCCCTTTAATCCGAAGCTTTGCGCTGGCAAACCGGGCTGTTGTCTCAAGGCGCCGAGGATTAGTGTTCGGCTGCGGTTGAGGACTGATTCCAGCGGCAAACATGAAACTGTTTTTGCTAAATTTTTGTGTCTCACAGGATTTAGATATCCGGCTCAATTGGGGGGGGGGAAAGGTCGGATGGCGTCGCTCAATGGCTGGGGCCGAGAGCAGTGTCGTCATCGTCAGCCTTGCGGTTGGCTGCTCGAGGCTGCACGGATTGGCACATGCGCACTTCCACAAACGCGCATCATGATTGACATCTGCCAAACCCAACCAGGCAACTTCCGGAAGCCTTTCTCGCCCTCTTCCTTCGTTGCAACCGTGTGATATTTCCGTCAGGAAAAAATACAACTATCTTGTCCCGTCCCAAAGGGCCAGCACAGCATTCGCGGCTAGCCGAGGCCCATGATTCCACGTTGCGTCCGTCCGAGCCCGTTCACAGGGGTGGGTCCAGTGTCCAATCCGCTGGATCTCGCGGTCTGCCCGGGGGTGGACTCGGTGGAGTGAAAGATGGCCGGCGGAGATGAGGAACGCTGTGTGCGGGTGCTGGAAAAGCCAGCGTTGCCTGTCGGCCCGGCTGCTGCCGTCGTCAATGCCTCGCGTGCGCTGTTGCTGCTCCTGCTCATGCCCATGCTCTCATCATGAACAGGACGATAAAAGGCGTATGAGACTAGCCCTATTTAGGTCTTTTCTATGTCATATGCCCGGAGGTCCCACCGTGCTTTCAATACCTCGGCGATGATTGGTGGCCGGCTATGTGTGGGGCCCACCGTCCACCCGTTGCCACAAGCGAAACCCACTTCACGTAAATTCCGCAAGCCGGTCACTGCTTCTCTTCAACTTTTCTCTTCCTCCTCGTTTGTTCTTGTTCGCGAGGCCCCCTCTCCACTCAATTGGCATTCCTGTTTGCATCTGTTCAAGCAGAAAGTCACATCATGATGCTGTCTCGACAGGCTCTGGGCGTGGCCCGGACCCGCGCCGTCGCCGGCACCATCCGGCGCACCATGGCCACCGTCTCCGACTCCCCCCTCGACCGCAAGGCAAGTGGTCGCCGGAAGAGCGAGAGACTGTCTCGGCACAGCAACTAACTGTAGTGATGAATACAGGTCAGGCAGAACATCCACGAGGACTCGACCTTCGTGAACTACAAGAAGGTATGGCGGCTTATCGCACAAAGAAAAACATGGCGGGAGCTGACCGTGACGATCCCAGATGTCCGAGAACCTCGCCATCGCCCGCCAGAGGTTCAACCGCCCTCTGACCTACGCCGAGAAGGTAAGCTGCTGGATCACTCTTCCGGCCGGAACACCTTCAGCTAACACCCCCAGATTGTCCTGTCCCATCTCGACGACCCCCCACGGTCAGGAGTATGAGCGCGGCGTCTCCTACCTCAGGCTGCGTCCCGACCGCGTCGCCTGCCAGGATGCCACCGCCCAGATGGCCATCCTCCAGTTCATGTCGGCCGGCATGCCCTCCGTCGCCAATCCCACCACCGTCCACTGCGACCACTTGATTGAGGCCCAGGTCGGCGGCGCCAAGGATCTCGAGCGCGCCATCGGCATCAACAAGGAGGTCTACGACTTCCTTGCCTCCGCCTGCGCCAAGTACAACATCGGTTTCTGGAAGCCCGGCTCTGGTATCATCCACCAGATCCTGCTTGAGAACTATGCTTTCCCCGGTGGTCTCCTCATTGGCAGTACGTAACGGCAGGCCTCCAAACAGTAGCTTGATGACATTTGCTAACGCGGTTTTATAGCTGACAGCCACACTCCCAACGCTGGTGGTCTCGGTATGGCTGCTATTGGTGTCGGTGGCGGTACGTTTTTTTCCTTCTTTTTTCTCTTTCGGTTCTCTGGCCTCAAAACAGCAACTAACAACCCCCAGCTGATGCCGTCGATGTCATGGCCAACCTCCCCTGGGAGCTGAAGGCCCCCAAGGTCATTGGTGTCAAGCTCACTGGCGCGCTCTCCGGCTGGACTGCCCCCAAGGACATCATCCTCAAGGTCGCCGGCATCCTCACCGTCAAGGGCGGCACCGGCGCCATCGTCGAGTACCACGGCCCTGGTGTCGACACCATCTCGTGCACTGGCATGGCCACCATCTGCAACATGGGTGCTGAGATTGGTGCCACCACCTCCGTCTTCCCCTTCAACGACCGCATGTACGACTACCTCTCCGCCACCAAGCGCAAGGACGTCGCCGACTTTGCCCGCACCTACGCCAAGGACCTCCGCGAGGACGAGGGCGCCGAGTACGACCAGTTCATCGAGATCAACCTTTCTGAGCTCGAGCCCCACATCAACGGCCCCTTCACTCCCGATCTTGCCACCCCCATCTCCAAGTTCTCCGAGGCTGTCAAGGCCAACGGCTGGCCCGAGGAGCTCAAGGTCGGCCTCATCGGCTCTTGCACCAACTCGTCGTACGAGGATATGTCCCGGGGTGCCTCGATCGCCCGCGATGCCCTTAACCACGGCATCAAGGCCAAGTCCCTCTTCACCGTCACCCCCGGTTCCGAGCAGATCCGCGCCACCATTGAGCGCGACGGTCAGCTCCAGACCTTCGAGGAGTTCGGTGGTGTCGTTCTTGCCAACGCTTGTGGCCCCTGCATTGGTCAGTGGGACCGCCGCGACGTCAAGAAGGGCGAGGCCAACTCGATCATCTCGTCGTACAACCGTAACTTCACCGGCCGTAACGATGGCAACCCCGCCACCCACTCCTTCGTCGCCTCGCCCGACCTCGTCGTCGCCATGACCATTGGCGGCTCGCTCCACTTCAACCCCCTGACCGACAAGCTCAAGGACAAGGACGGCAACGAGTTCATGCTCGCTCCCCCCACCGGTGACGGCCTCCCCAACGGCGGCTACGACCCCGGCATGAACACCTACCAGGCTCCTCCCAAGGACCGCGCGGCCGTCAACGTCGCCGTCTCCCCCAGCTCCGACCGTCTCCAGGTCCTGTCTCCCTTCAACGCGTGGGACGGCAAGGATGCCACCGACATGCCCATCCTCATCAAGGCCCAGGGCAAGACCACCACCGACCACATCTCGATGGCCGGCCCGTGGCTCAAGTACCGTGGTCATCTTGACAACATCTCCAACAACATGCTGATCGGCGCCGTCAACGCCGCCAACGGCGAGGCCAACAAGATCAAGAACCAGACTGACGGCACCTGGGGCTCCGTCCCCTCGGTTGCCCGCGACTACAAGGCCAAGGGCATCAAGTGGGTCGTCATCGGCGACTGGAACTACGGCGAGGGCTCGTCCCGCGAGCACGCCGCGCTCGAGCCCCGCCACCTCGGCGGCCTGGCCATCATCACGCGCTCGTTCGCCCGCATCCACGAGACCAACCTCAAGAAGCAGGGTATGCTGCCGCTCACCTTCTCGGACCCCGCCGACTACGACAAGGTCCAGCCCGACGACAAGGTCGACATCCTCTCGACCGAGCTCGCCGTCGGCAAGCCCATCACCATGCGCGTGCACCCCGCCACCGGTGCCGCCCCCTTCGACATCAAGCTGTCGCACACCTTCAACGAGCCCCAGATCGAGTGGTTCAAGAACGGCAGCGCGCTGAACACCATGGCGAAGAACGCCAAGAAGAACTAGATACCACAAAGACCGAAAAGGGTTTTTTTTTTAAAGACTGAAAGGGGTAGAGATTGATGCAGTGAACGAAGATTGGCGGCGATGGGAGATTACGGGAGGTCTGTGGGTTTGAGATACGGCGGCTTCAGGGAATTTCTCAAGTTACTGGAATTGGCGTAATCCGCAGCAAACTGTTTTCTCAAGGGTTGTTTTTGTATGTTATGTATATCCTGGCTCGTGATTTTAGGGAATGATTGTGAAGAGTCTGGCTGTCTGTGTCTGTGTATGCAAGTGACTGTTGCAGCTGAGTGAATCTAAACGTGGCTGTGATCGAGTCCTTCTTCCTCACCTTGCAAGTGTGATGATTCATTGTTGAAGTGACAATTAAGTAAGACTCTGGATCAAAATGACCCTATGGCTAACCAATTCAAAGGAAGACATTTGGGTAGGAGATTTGAGAACACGAGAGTTTGGAGACAAGAAAAAGAAACAAAAATTGTAAAAGTTTTAAGAACGGAGAGAAAGGACAACGATAGAAGGAAAAAGGAGAGAAGGTGTGCAGCGAGCGGAAGGGGAAAGAATTGAAAATCAAGAGTAAACAAGAAAACCCAAAAAAATTTACAACTCCTCTCCGTTTATTCATCTCAAAATCTTTGAAGAACGCTCTTTCAAGGTCAACAACCATGACTCCAATTGAGCTGTGTTGCTCTCTCTCTCTCCCACAATCACATGCCAAATGTTGCTTCATTGATCAATCCACAGCCCAGGGTTAGGGTCTCCCTCCCCTTGCCAATTGCTACACAGTACTATGCAACAAACCAGTCCCTCAAAAGCCACTTATCCGATAGTTAATTAACCCCTGCGATAAGCAGGGGGACCCGGGAGGACCCTGGCCGCGGATGCGACGGCGCGACGCAGGGAAACACCAACAATTTTCTCGCGGCGAGGAACTTGTGTCTTTGCCAAACAAGTGTGCGCGCCTTTTGATGACGACTTCACGACTGTGACGACGGCCACCGATTACACATCTGATAGAAGAGAAAGAAGAAACATGCGGTGACGAACACGACGAGTCAATCTACACCTTTACCTAGACGCCTTCGACCCTTAATCCTCCCAACCGACGACGCGAGTCCTGCCTCCAACCACGCCCACGATCGAACGCCAACCCCAACCCCAACTACAACCGAGCTAAACATACCCCCCACAAACTCCGACGGTACATCCCAAGGGCGCATACACCCACGGCCATCTCCAAAGTTCGATAAGCCAGAAGAAACGAAACACAAGACAAAATGCCCACACCAAATGTCTCAGGGTTCTCAGCCCTCCGCGCCCGCTCTACGTCTTCCGTCTCCCTCTCTTCACCCGCGCAATGATTTTGGCGATAGTCGTCTTTGAGTTTTTGTGTCTGCAGGGGTGGTGGGATGTGAGAAGGTGGGGGCGTTGATTCCTGAGGAGATGGGGTTTGGGACTCGTAGGTTCATTTCTGTTTTCTCTCCTTCTGGTTCTTCTGTTTTGTTCCGTTTTGTTCTGAGGTTGGTGGGCGAGAAGATGGGGTGAGGGGGCGACTGGTCTGGAGGTTTAAAGTTTTGGACAGGGGTTGAGATTTGGGATGTGTTTTGGGGTTGGCAGGGAGGGGGTGGTGGACTGTTAGGGGGTACATAAGGGGTGGGAGGAGATAGAGGGAGCGTAAACGCTTGGAAGCGGAGGGAGAGTGGACTTGCCCGTTGCGGTCATTCG
Source organism: Collariella sp. IMI 366227 (assembly GCA_027946355.1). Taxonomy (NCBI): domain Eukaryota; kingdom Fungi; phylum Ascomycota; class Sordariomycetes; order Sordariales; family Chaetomiaceae; genus Collariella; species Collariella sp. IMI 366227. Next base: position 649,738 of record JAPEUS010000013.1, read on the forward strand.
CCTTCGGTTTGTTCGTTCGGGCGTTGAAGCAGGGCGGGTTGGCAATGGACATGGCGAGTGTCAAACTCATGGGCGGTGGGGGGAAGGAAAATGCTTGTCAGAAGGCGACGAGGTTAAACAATGGTGTATCATGCGATAAATGCTGACTTTCTGGGCTACAGTATACCGCATCAACACCTTCCCCCTCATACACCTCAACGCCTTCCACGCGCTCATGAACGTCCTGGCGCTGATGCCGCTGCTGGAGCGGTTCGAAAGCGAATATGGCACGCTCACGTCCTTGGCGCTGTTTTTCGGCCGTGAGTATCCCGGGCAGAAAAGAAAGACAAGGACTGACAGCAGCAGCATTAACCACCGTGCCGGCCTTCATTTACGTCGTTGCGGAGAAGTTCGTGTTTGGGTCGAATACTGCCGTCATGGGCGCCAGGTAAGCATTGCCTAGGGATAACCGTCTGTGGGATGACACAGAGCTGACCGTCACAGCATCTGGGTCTTTCTTCTGCTCGCCATGGAGGCCATCCGTGCCTACAAAGTCAACCCGTACTTCGCCGTCGCCGGGGCCAACATCCCGACCTGGTCGCCGCCCCTGATGATCGTGCTGCTCATGGCGGTCCTGGTCCCCAGCTCCAGCGCGCTTGGCCACTTTGCCGGGTTGATCGTGGGGTATATCTGTATGTTTTTAAACCCCCCTCAATTTCAAGTTGAAATGGAATGCTGACAGCCAAACAGGCGGACTGGGATACGTTAAGTACCTCGCGCCGCCAGAGTGGGCGCTGCGGTGGATCGAGGGGAAGCTCAACCTGCTGGGGCGGCTGCCGCACTATGTGAGCATTGACCAGAAGACGTATGGGCGGTTTGGGGTGCTTCCGATGACCAACATTGCGCCGACGCCGGTTGTTGCGCCGGGGTTGGTCGGGGCGAACCAGAGACTGGGGGACTGAGGGAGTGTTGGGGGTCTGACACAGCATTGGGCGGTATCCTTCTTGTATTAGAGACATTGATGAGTTACGTATAGTATAATAGACGGTAGGGGGCGTAATTTAAACTGCAGTTTGTCCCGTTGGACTTTTCTTTTGCCAGAACTGTTCTTCCAACCCTCACGAGACCCTTCTTTTTAGACAAGCAGTGCGCCCTGTTGACCCCTGGACTAAATGCACAGTCCAAAGTACCAGAAGCGGCTAGCGCTCCCGCTTTTAGTGCATCTCCCGCGCCACGACCCGCGGCTTACTTATCGCGAGTTCCCCTGATAATCAACGGACCGCGACGGCACGACAACAGTCGGAGCTTCGGCGGACACCAGTTTTGCCGTCAAGATGCCGCGATTGCTGGGTGAGAATTCCGGGAACCTGTACTATGGTGCCAGCTAACCGGATATGTGAACAGCCACCGTCCTGCAGCTCCGGCGCGACCCGCGCATGCTCAAGCTCCCACCATACATTTCGCTGCTCTGCATCATCGTCGGCGTCGCCTGGCTCTTCCTCCTCCCCCTCAACGAGTACTCGCGGCGGACATACATATCCGAAAATGCCCTCCTTCCGGGCCAGGTTCACACATACTTTGGTGGCAGCGACCAGAACGTGTTCCGGGCGTACAAGCACGAGGTGAACGAGCTGGTCGGCAAGAGCAACACCGAGTCAGTCCTCCAGACACACACCCTTTTTGGCCCCGTCTAACCCCCCCAGATTCAACGACAAACTCGAACCCATTCTCAAAGGCCTCGGCCTCAAGACCGCCCGCCAGAACTTCACCTACCACGCCGCCGGCTACACCATCTCGGGCGAGAATCTCTACGCCATCCTGCAAGCCCCCCGCGGCGACGCCACCGAAGCCATCGTCCTAGTCGCCGCCTGGGAAAACATCAAGCACGAGCTCAACCGCAATGGCGTGCCCCTCGCTCTCACCCTCCTCCGCTACTTCAAGCGCTGGTCGCTCTGGTCCAAGGACATCATCCTGCTCCTGACCCCAGACAGCATCACCGGCCCGCAGGCGTGGGTCGACGCCTACCACGACGCCCACGACCCCGCGCGCGTGGCCAGCTTGCCGATAAAGTCTGGTTTGCTGCAGGGCGCGATTGCGATTGACTACGCCCAGGAGGGCCGGTTTGACAGCGTGCATGTTGTGTATGATGGTGTCAACGGGCAGTTGCCGAATCTGGATCTGATCAACTCGATCAACCACATTGCGGGGGGCCAGATGGGGATACGAGTCGCGCTGCAGGAGATGTGGCGGCATAATGGCCAGTACCCAGACCGGCTGCGGACGATGCTGCGGGGAATGCTGAAGCAGGGTCTTGGGCTGGCGAGTGGCGCGCATAGCAGCTTTATTCCGTATCATGTTGATGCGGTGACGATTAGTCCGTTTGGGGAGGGGTGGCAGGACGAGATGGCTATGGGGCGGGTGGTGGAGGGCACGTTCCGCAGTTTGAATAACTTGCTGGAGCACCTGCATCAGAGCTTCTTTTTTTATTTGCTGATGGAGACGGAGCGGTTTGTTAGTATTGGGACGTATCTGCCGAGTGCGATGCTGGTGGCGGCGAACTTTACGATTATGGCGATTGCGCTGTGGGTGAAGAGTGGGCAGCCGGATGGGGCAGCCAAGAAGGACGAGGCAAAGAAGGCGGACGAGTCTGCGCCCACCCCGGCCGTCGAGCGCGACCTATTTCTCCCGCTGGGCCTGGTCACACTGATTCACGCCATCTCCCTCATTCCGCTCTACCTCTTTAACCACGCCACTGAGGGCGTAAGTCCCCCCGACCTTTACCATAACCAACCAACTAACCCAATCACAGCTCCTAACCCCCCTCTTCACCCTCTTCACCCTCCTCACCATCCTCCTCCCCGCACTTCTCTCCCACTTCCTCACCCCATCCCTCACAATCCAACACCTTCACCTCCTAAAATCCCTCTCCCTCCTCCTCCTTGGCACCACCCTCTCAACCCTCGCAACCCTCAACTTTGCCCTCGCCCTGCTCATTGGCCTCCTCTCTTCCCCGTTATCATTCACCGCCCCTCATCCCCACCACATCCTCCTCCCCACACCCCCATCACCAAATACCTCTCCTAGCCCTCCTCAATCTAATCAGCCCCACAACAGTCTTTTGGGTCGTGGGGATGATCACAGGCTGGGGCGGGGATTGCATGGCAAGGGTTCAGGAGGGGGTATAGGAGGGTTGTTGAGGGAGATGGAGTTGGGTGGCGGGTGTGTGGGACGTATTCGCCGGTGGTGGTGTGGTGTGTTTGGTGGCCTGCGTGGGTGGTGGGTGGGGTTGTTGTTTGTGGGGTGGGGAGGTAAGAACTAAGGTGAAGGATCAATGATGTTTTCTTTAAGATGGGAGAGAAAATAGATGGGTCTCAGGCGAGTTGGGCTGGGGGTTGATAGTAATAAGCTTGTAGAAGCGAGAGAGAGCGTGCTTTGATACCCATAGCATTTAGTCGAGTAATAGACGTTGATTGCAACGGCTGGTATTGTCATGACAGACTCCAAGTCTATTATATGTGTATCATACAAGGCGTCTCTTTTCATTCCTGAGAGCACCTGCGTGAACTCCTTCTCCACCCTTCTCAAAAACACACCTATGCCGCCCACACATCCTGCCCCACCCCCTCAATCCAGTTCCCCAGCTGGTTCACACTCGAATCCCACTCCTTCAACCTGCCGCGCATGTTCCCAATCTGCATCATGTCCAGCACCTTGGGCTGCACCCAATTGATGTGAGCCACCTCGTCGACCTGATCAATACTGCCGCGCAGCAGGCCCAGGCTCAGCGCCCGCATGATCAGGTGCTCGATCTCGTCCGGCTGCACCTTGGTCTCGGCCGCGATGGTCGCAAACGTCATAGCACGGTCGTGCGGGGGGCGACGGAAGACCGCTTCGGTGAGTGCCGCCAGGTACATCTTCTCCCGCAGGGGGCGGCTGTGTTGGGAGAGGAGCGGGTTGCTGCGCACGCGGTCTTCGAGGGCGTCGTACGCGGCTAGGTCGCCACGGTTGAAAGCGAACAGGAGGTCGCGCAGCCACTTGTCGCTGTCGCGCTCAGAGAGGGCGTCCAGGATCGGGTGCAGCAGCAGCTCGCCGAAGTTGTAGATGCTGCTGCTGCAGAGGGCGGCGACGGACAGATCGTAGGCGCGGTTGCGCCGCTCGGCGGGCGACAGCAACTTAATGTCGATGCAGGCCAGATACAGCAGGGCATTGCGGTAGTAGGACCCGAAGTCGGCCTTGGCCTGGTAGTAGTCGGCGTTGGCGCCGTAGAAGGCGGCGTGCACAATGGTCTCAACCGAGTCGAAGCTGTCGAGCACGCGCTCGGCGCGGTCTAGGTCTTTACGCGCGCCGTCGAGGTCGCCGAGGTCGAGCTTCACGCGCGCTACCGCGATGGTTGCGAACACCAGGGCGTCCTGCGAGTCTTCGTTGTCCACCTTCTTGACGACCGCCTCCATGAACGAGAGGCGCTCTTGGTTGTCTGGCGAGAGTTAGTCCCCTCCCCCCTACCAATATTTGCAGCAGTGTCCCACCTCTACATTGTGTCGCGGCCTTTAGCGCGAGGTCGACGAGCTTGAGCTGGTTGATCTTGGCGGCGAACTCGAGCACGAAGGTCTTGTAGAACTGCAGGCGCTGGGGCGCGCTGCCGGGGTGATTGAAGAAGCCGATCAGCTCGTTGGTCAGCTGATGCCACAGCTTGCGCTCCCATAGCGTCTCGAATTCGAGCACCTGACCCTGCAGCTCCTCGGGGGCGGCGTCGCGCTGCTCGGCGAGGAAGTCGGGGATGGTGTCGACGTTCATTGCGCCGGGTGTGGGGTGTTGGGATGTGGGAATAGATCGGTGTTTTCGGAGAGGGGTGGTGTAGACAGTCGGCTCGTTGAAAATTGCGGTCGTCGGGGAGTTGATCTGGCGATCTGGTGGTGGAATGTTGAGGTGAAGTTTGAGGTTGAGTTGGTGTTGGAAGGCAGCAAGGTGCCCTGCTGTTGCCCGCTGAGCTCCAGCTCCCACTTGACGCGGCAGGGCAGCAGCCTGCCATCGGTACGTACTCCAGCTGTGGCTCGTGCACGCCAGCGCCTTGCCAAGATTCAGCCCTTCGATTGGCTGAATCAAGCTCTTGGCTTTTAAGAGTGGGGCACAGCTCCAGCGGGCGGGCGTGGATTGCTTGGCTGGAATTGGTCGAATTGGACGACGGCAATTGATGATGCTCAAGTCGCAGCTTCAGGTCCGCCTTGTCTTCGTCGACGTCAATTGACTACGACCAGCCCTCCCCGGGACCCAACACCACCACCAGCCATAATGGCCTCCCTGCCGACTGTCGTGCGGGCGACGGCCCCCAAGATCGCGAGGACCGCCGCCGTCCAGCGCCGCGCCATCTCCGACGTGCACATCACCCGCACCGGCAAGCCTCTCATCCGCACCACCGGCGGACGGTGTGTTCCTCCTCTCCTTTTGGAGTAACTCCCACTGACGCTCTCGACCACAGCTCCTCCCTCGGCGAGCACACCGCCACCGTCTTCGGCGCCACCGGCCAGCTCGGCCGCTACATCGTCAACCGCCTCGGTGCGCCCTCCGCCCCGCGCTAATTTCGAGCTCGACTGACCATCCTGCTGCAGCACGGCAAGGATGCACCGTCATCGTCCCCTACCGCGAGGAGATGGCCAAGCGCCATCTCAAGGTCTCGGGCGATCTGGGCCGTGTGGTGTTCATTGTGAGGGAGCCGACAGACAACGGGAGGGAGGGGCACATGCTGAACTGAGCTAGGAATACGACCTGCACAACACCCAGTCGATCGAGGAGAGCGTCAGGCATTCCGACGTCGTCTACAACCTGATCGGCCGGAACTATCCCACCAAGTGAGCGGATTACAGCTGGGTGGACGGGTATGAACAGGGCTGACCAGCCAGGAACTTCTCCCTCGCCGACGTACACATCGAGGGCACCGAGCGCATCACCGAGGCCGTCGCCAAGTACGACGTGGACCGCTACATCCACGTCTCGTCGTACAACGCGGACCCCGACTCGAAGTCCGAGTTCTACGCCACCAAGGTAGCCACCCCCTGGCTGGACGAAACACAACACCTCTAACCTGTCTTAGGGCCGCGCCGAGCGGGTAGCCCGCGAGATCTTCCCCGAGACCACCATCGTGCGCCCGGCGCCCATGTTCGGCTTCGAGGACAAGCTCCTTCTCAAGCTCGCCAGCGTCGTCAACCTCTTCACCGCCAATAACATGCAGGAGCGGTACTGGCCGGTGCACGTGGTCGACGTGGGCGAGGCGCTCGAGAAGATGCTCTACGATGACAACACGGCGTCGCAGACGTACGAGCTGTTCGGCCCCAAGAACTGGTCCACTGCCGAGATTGCCGAGATGGTCGACCGCGAGATCTTCAAGCGCCGCCGCCATATCAACGTCCCCAAGCGCCTCCTCAAGCCCGCTGCGGGTCTGCTCAATCGCCTTCTGTGGTGGGATGTCATGTCCGCCGACGAGATCGAGCGCGAGTTCCTCGACCAGGTTATTGACCCTGCGGCCAAGACGTTCAAGGATTTGGGGATTGAGCCCACCGATATCAGCAAGTGGACTTACCACTACCTGGTGCGTCATCCTGTCGCTTTATGTTTGGAGCAGCTGCTGACCCCCCCAAAAGAAGGGCTTCCGCCCGTCGACTTTCTACGACCTGCCGCCGGCGACGGAGAGGGAGATGCGCGAGGAGAAGAAGTATCTCCATGTGCTGGACGACCAGTAAAAGGGGTTGTTGGAGGGTGTGTGGAGAGGGCGGCAGACTGGGCACGGTACTGTGTACATACCGATGTAACTAGACGTTATTTCCTTGAATCGACCAGTCGGGTGAATCTCAAAAGCAGCAAAGATTATGTGTTCCAAATTAGTTGAAGTTGTAGTTCCAGGTTGTGATCCATTGTGTGTTGTTCATGTTTTGATGTTGCCACTCACTGCTCACATCTCGAAGTCGAAACCCACTCAAAAATTTGTGGCCCCCTCATCACCCCTCCATCCTCTTACACCTCAACAATCAACACCACCCCTTATCCCAAGGAACCCACCCCAGCAAAATGACCTCCCACGATTCCGATGACGAGCTGTAAGTCAAAAATTTACAGATTACATTTTTCCGAACCTCCTTCGCCACGCTCTTTCCGAAAAATACAGCAAATGCTAAGTACAAGGATGAAGCACGCTCTCCTCATCAACCCTCGACGCCCTCAAAGCATTCTACGCAGACCGTGACGCGCGTGCGGAACAGTTTGCCAAGTTGAAGGCGGGGGCGGAGGAACACATGCGGCAGCTCAAGAGGGGAGGGGGTGAGAAGAAGGTGTTGAGCATGGAGGTGTTTGGGGAGGATTGGAATGAGAGTCAGTTTTGGGTGGGTTTTCTTTTTTTATTTATTTCCTTTCTTGGGGCGGTGGGGGAAGGGGTGGGAGGGGTTGTGGAAGGTGGTGGGCAAGGAAAAGAGACTAGGGAGTAGGAAGGGGAAAGATGGGAGCGGAGCGAGGAATGGGAGATGGGGAAAAGGAAGGGGGTGTTTCGATGGCTAGGTTCTAGGGAGAGGTGTGGAATGATGCTGACCTTTTTTGGTGTTGCAGTACTCGGATGAAACGGCGTCGTTGTTGGCGAGACAGCTGCTCGACGGCGCTACTTCCGATATGACGATCGGGGTGGTGTCGGCACCAAGTGTGTTTGTGCAGCTGAAGAATATTTTGGTAAGTTCGTCCCGTTTCTGCTTGGGAAGCGCAGCGTTGACAGGGTGCCTTGATAGAACGCAAAATCTGCAGACGAGCCCAGGCCAAAGCTCGTTCTTCTTGAGCACGACAACCGCTTCGGGGTCTTCCCTGAGTTTGTGTTCTATGACTTTGCCCAGCCCTTGAAACTGCCTAGTTTGTCTACCTCTTTTCCCTGTTCATAATCTTTGAGAAAGATGCTGACATCGTTGAAGCGAACCTCAAGAGCACCTGTGACCGCATCATCTGCGATCCGCCGTTCCTCAGCGAGGACTGCCAGACCAAGGGTATGCCCCACCTCTCCTGCTATCATTTATGCCTTCCCTCATCACCTCTTCGATGATCTCGTATTGTCCATTCACTCACCTTCTTTTCACCCCCAATTGCGACCTCCCACCCCTGAACCCCAACTAACCCCCGTTCAACCACAGCTGCCCTCACAGTAAGATGGCTCTCCAAACCCAGCCCTCCCTCCGACGGCGATTCTCAACAACAACCGCGCCTGATCGTCTGCACCGGCGAGCGCATGGAAGATATCGTCACCCGCGTCTACCGCTCCTTTGGCCTACGCACGACAGACTACGACCCCATCCATGCCCGCGGCTTGAGCAACGAGTTCTACTGCTATGCTAATTTTGAGTCGGATGCTTGGGGGTGGCGTGGGGGGAGGTAAGCATACATGGGGGTTAGTTGGAGGTAGAGAACTGCAATGGCAGATTAGCGTGATCTAAATGGCGATGTGGTTCGCGTTAAGGAAGTTCAAGTCGTCTCAAGATGTCTATTGCCTTTGCAGCTAGGTAGCCATGAGCGAAGACTATCGTCCAGTGAAGTCCAGCCGTTATAGATGACCAGACTTGAAGCTCCAAAGCAAAGCATAGAATACATGAACCCACACACACCCAACCATCCAACCAACCAGATCCCCTTCTTGTTCATCCCTTGTCCATCTCATGAGATCTCATCAGTCAACAGCGCTGCCGTCATCATTGCCAGAAGAAACAACCTCTTCTACCAACTCTTCACTGATCTGGGCAGCCTCCTCAGCCAACCGCATTATCTTCTCCCCGACCCGGGCAGCCTGGCGAGCCAACCGGTTCAAGGCTGCGCACATGCAAACCCGGGATTGGATCTTGCCCTCAGGGTCAGTGTTCTGGGTTTTGTCGTCGTCGTTGGCTGCGCTATTGTCGTTGTTGTCGTCCGTTGTGACTTTGAAGCCCCGCGTGACCTTGAAGACCGCCAATGCCGCGACGGTCAAGGCGGGCGAGGTGTGCGTGGTCAGGCTCGTGATCTCAAGGTCGTTGTCTAGGAAGATACTGGGGCAGACACGCTTGTGGTGACCGAGGTTTTTGCACCGTTTGCATCTCCGCTGTGGGCAGCTATGGTTCAAGTGTCCATAGGCCCGGCATAAGCTGCAGCGCTTGGTCCTGGGGCATCGCTTGGAGGGGTGTTCTTCGGTCTTGCAGTAGTTGCACTAGTTGCAATCGTTCCAGAGATGGCCCTCGCCGCCGCAGCTCTAGCATATCTTGGACTTGCTTGATGCTTCGGGGTCGGGCTTTTTATGGGTGTATCTGGTGAAGTTGGTCTGGAGGGAAGGGATAGCATACATTTTGAGAACCGTCGGCCGAGCGTAAAAAACGCGCCTTGTCCCCATCAACGCTCTTGTTGAGGTAATCGGTGTTGCCGCCGTTCAAAGTCTCAGCGACCGAGTCGTTATTGAAGCGGGTGCCGTTTTTCTCAGGCTGGCCCTCGATTTGAGTTGTTATTTACGTGTCCAGGCGCAAACAACTTACATTGGGAGCCATCTTGGCCGTCTGCTGGGTTTTCATAGTCAGTGGCTGTGTTGTCAAGTGAGAGCTGTTGGCTGGGCGACAAAAAGAATTGGTAGGATCGAAGCCGGTAAATTACTTAGAGAAACTGAACTGCAATACCGTGTTGTTCTTGACGAGAAAGAACGAAACTGGAATGTCACGGATGATTGGAAAACATGCGTGGTGAGAGGCAAAGTTTCGAAGGTAAGTGTGGGAAACAGACCGAGGAGCAAAAGAAGTGAAGTGAAGACGTGAGATTTCCATTTGCTGAGAAGGAGGGAACAAAAATGGAATGCGAGAGATACCGGACATCAAGATTTGCATTGGATTCAATATTTTTCACCATACCCTCTTCTTTTTCTCTTCTCACTCTTTCCCGCCTTACTTTCTCTTTAAAATTGCTGGTTAATAGCCGAATAGAGAAGGAAGAAGTAACGGAACACAGTTTTTAACACCTGTTGATGATACAAAACAGGAGTAATGAAAGAAGATAGCAGTCATCCTTGAACGTTAAAGCAACCTCAAAGTTCTGGGCATAAGCCCTGATGCAAAAGCGAGTGTTCTCAGAGATCCTGAAGGAGCAGCGCCACAGGAACAAGACATACCAGTTCTTAACAAGCCCACATGCCCTTCATTTTATTTTCATGCTGCAGGACTACCAATAGACTCGTCATAGGTTGACCCACAAGACGTAGTACCCTACTTTACCGCATAATCAGGCCGGTCATGGAAAACATCTTTCTGCTTAGCAGTTTTTGACTATGAGCTAGGGGTTGTCAACAGTCAGTTGTCTGGGAATTGAGCCCTCAATCTCGATTTGAGTCAAGATACGCTGAATAAAAAAAAACAATCACTTTGCCAGACCGAGTCAAATACTGTTGAGAGTTTAGAGAAACATAAAACTGGTGCAAATCATAATTGCACGAGCCAGCTGCGCCGCATCAAGGTCGTCAAGCCCTTCAAATACAGCCACCAGGCGTAATGAGAAAGATGCTGGATGGATGGATGGATTTTATTTTGCCCGGAGGCACTAAGCCTAAAGGGCCTTGGCACGCTAAGTACATTCGATTCCTCCGCTTTGCCTTGATCTCGTCCAAGCCCTTACATTGTTTACCTTGTACAACGCCACACCATGCCTCTTTTCTCAATCGCGAGCAAATCGACTTGGAGGCTGCATTCTCCAAGTGTTCAGCGTCCTATCTTCAGCGGCTAAAGCGGGACCTGCTGGATGAGGTTGTGTGGTGTTAGTTGCGTGAGTTCCTTTAATGTGACCTGGAGTCACTGCGCTTGGCTCGGCCCTTGCTCGTCGTCCGGTTCCAATCTTCCCGTTGCCAATGCGTATTTGATCGCTTTGGCATAGGAGCTGTTGATGTTGAAAAGGGGTAACACGTGACCAGTCACATGACCTCTTCGTGTTTGCCAGGAAAAGGAGCCATGGTTCTTTTTTTGGTCAATGGCATTCTCAAAGCAGCCAGCGATGTCATGGCGATGACAACCCGCGATTTGCTCTCTTACTTTGTCGCTTATCAACAGCGGACCAAGGCAATTAGTTCAAGGGACCAAGACGGGAATCCGAATGCCCCTCTAGATCTCGATCAATTTGTTCCGGATATCCCCGGGGCCCATCAGAACTCCCATCAGAACACTCGTAACAGACTTCGGTCATCCTCGTATCTCTTCGGCGTCTCCTCCCCAAGCTACTTCAGCGCCGGCACGGAGATGCGCCCGCAGTAGCGGGGATGTTAAGACCCCCTCCCCTTGTCTTCACCCCTGCCCCTCTCCCTGTCTTATCAGCTTGCCTCTGATAAGCGTGTAAGCCAAGCCGATGCGACAACCACCAGTCCACTGACGGTCATCGATTCGAGGCAGGCTCGTGTCTTATTTCCGTGTCTGGTTTTGACACGGCAATTACGTCTTTGCTCGATCGATTGGGAAAGTTACATGCATGCCGTGCTTCCTGAGGAGGGAGGGGGTGGTGGGTACCTACGGGCTTGGTTGGGGATGGGAGACAGCGGACGGGTATAAGAGGGTAGTTTTCGGTCAGAATAGGATGGCAATGTTTGTTGAGTTCTATTCTCGATATTGGGATTAGAAGATTTGTGACAAACTTGAACTGAACAGACAACATGGGCAAGACTGCGATCCGGACGGTGTGCAGCGTGGACAGAGAGAGGCCTGCCGCGGAGCAGTCGAACCTTCATGTACGTAGCCTACCGTGGAGGTATCTGGACATTTTTTGACACAGTGTAGAACAGGTGGCACCCGGACAGTGAGATCTCATCCCTTCCAAGACACGTTCTCGGAAATGTCTAACCGCCACAGTCCCTTTTGCCGGCACCATCAAAGACGGCGAGACCGTCAAGATTGAGTGTCTCGACTGGTAGATTCCCCTTCTTCCCACTCTAAACCACAATACTGACACCACACAGGACCGGCGGCCAGATCAAGAACGATGACTGCGCCGACGATGTCAAGAATGTCGACCTCACCAAGGTGCACTACCTCTCCGGACCTTTTGAGGTCGAGAGTGCCGCGCCAGGCGACATTCTTCTGGTAGAGATTATGGATGTCCAGCCGTTTCAGGACCAACCGTGGGGCTTTACGGGAGTGTTCGACCGACGAAATGGGGTGCGTGCCCCTACCTCTGACAGCTCGTCAGGATCCTAACTTGGTGATTAGGGTGGATTCCTGGATGAAATATACCCTTCAGCGTATGTTACACACAGCATACTCCCCAGATTTCTTGGTGGTTTCGGTGTGTTGACGTGACTCGGCAGAGCCAAAGCAATCTGGGACTTTGAAGGCATCTATTGCACCAGCCGGCACATACCCCACGTCAAGTTTGCCGGCCTCATCCACCCCGGAATTTTGGGGTGTGCGCCGTCAGCAGAGGTGCTTGAGACGTGGAATACGCGGGAGGCTGAGTTGATTGCCGCGAACACGCTTGACCGCGACGTTGCTCTTCCGTGAGTGACCCTGCCTTTGAAGTGCGGCTTATATGTTGTGGCTGACCGTGTATTTGTTTGGGAAACGCAGACCGAATCCCCTGAGCGTGCATGCCGGATCTGCTGATGAGGTGTTGACGGAGAAGGTTGGCCGGGAGGGAGCGAGGACGATTCCAGGGCGGCCTGAACATGGTGGTATGTTTTCTTCCAAGTGGCATTCGACTTTGGAATGGCCCTTTGCTAATGCCGTTACCAGGAAACTGTGACATCAAAAACCTCTCACGCGTACGTCCCCCTCCACCCAACCCCTCCCCTCACCCAATTAACCCCCGCCAGGGCTCAAAAGTGTACCTTCCCGTCCACGTCCCCGGCGCCAAGTTCTCGGTAGGCGACTTGCACTTTTCGCAAGGCGACGGCGAGATATCCTTCTGTGGCGCCATTGAGATGGCAGGCATCATCACCATCAACTTCTCAGTCATCAAGAACGGCATGGCCAACCTTGGCCTTAAGAGCCCCATTTACATCCCGGGTCCTGTCGAGCCCCAGTTTGGACCGGGCAGGTATATCTACTTTGAGGGGTTTAGTGTGGATGAGATGGGGAAGCAGCGTACGTCCCAAACTTACACCCGATTTTCATGTGTGTGTGTGTGTGTGTGTGTGTGTGTGTGCTCACGCCCCGGCAGATTATCTCGACGTCTCCACAGCCTACCGCCAAACAACCCTCCGCTGCATCGAGTACCTCCGCCGCTTCGGCTACTCGGACTACCAAATCTACCTCTTACTCTCCTGCGCCCCGGTCCAGGGACATGTGGCTGGTATCGTCGACATACCGAATGCGTGTACGACACTGGGTCTGCCGATGGATATATTCGACTTTGATGTGTCGCCTGCTGGGCTTGTGGAGGCGACGAAGGAGGGAGGAGGGGGCGTGAGGAGGAGGGATATGGGGCAGTGTGCGTTTGAGAGTGGGAGGGGGGGGGTTGTTGTGCCACCCGAGGAAAGGGAAGGTTGGGGGATGTGTCTTTTGCTGGGGTTTGAAATTGAAGGAATAAGTTGGAAGGGGTTGCAACAGGTTGGGTCGTGCTGTTGGGGTGGGTGGGTTGGGTGGTAGGTTTTGATTAGTGGTTTTGGCGGGGATGGGAGATGGAAGGTATAAATGCAGTGGATTAACCTACCTTTTTGACCTCTGTTTACCATGCCGGGGATGGTTTATGCAGTCAACAAATGCTCATAATTCTCGCTAAAACTACCTCCCTTCAATGCTCAGTGAACTCTCCACCCCCTCCCCATACCCTCCTCCCACCCATCCCTTACTGAATCTGCATCTCCCCAAACCGCCCATGCCCCGTAGCCCTCTCGTGCTTCGCCGCATCCTTCGTCCCCTGCCCGATCCAGTTACACACCTCGCACTTGATCACAAAGTTCGTGGTATCTGTATAGTAGTGCATGCGTTGCAGCCGCTCAGCCAGCAGGCGCGCCTTGTCCAGCACCTCGTCGTCGTCGGTCGCCCACCGCGTCACGTCCACCTCAACCGGGTAGCTCAGGTCCATGGAGAATGCTATCCTGTCGTAGTGGATGCCTGAGTAGAGGATCACAACGCGGTTGGTCTTGCCCTCGCCGAAGCGGTCGATGCGGAGGGACTTGACGTCGAGGGAGCAAATTTCGAGGTTGTAGATGTCTGGATGGGGTTAGTGGTGGTGTGTAAGAGGGGAATAGGGGGTGGGAGACGTGCCTGAAAGGATGGATAGCTCGATGGCGCCGCCCCATGTGTCAGACTGCCTGATCCGGGATGTGTACCGTTGGGGCTCATCGCCAAGGATGGCTTTGTTGTATTGGTCAGGGTGTTGAAGAATGTACTCTGCCACTTTGCTGCGAAGTGTGTTGGCAGGGTTCTCCAGGCCTATAGCACCGCCGAATGCGGTGACTGTCTCAAGTGTTAGTGGCTATGAAATGCGTAATGCAGGGGCCTTGTGCAAGAGCACTTACACATGCAGCTGTTATCGTCGGGCATGACACGGAGGACTGAGATGCTGTTAGTGACCCTTCAAAACCATGGGTAATGAAGACATACCAATATAGCCGCCCCTTTCTGGCCATTCCACGGATGTCTCATCTGGCTCAACCTTCTTTGGAATGAATTCAGGTTCTGGAGGTGGTGCAGGGGCTGGCGGTGATGTGTCGGTTGGTGCAACAACGATAGTTTCTCCCCTCAACTTGAGATCCTTTATGTTGGAACTTTGTAATGAAGTGCTGGTGTCGAGGCTCTTCAGGGGATATCCGTACTTGAGCGTGAAGCTGCTGATCTCCGTCTTCTGCTTGATGAGAGCAACCAAGTCACCAAGAGTTGCCTCATCGTCGATCTGGATCCGAGATTGCCCGTTGGGGGAGCGCAGGCTGATGGGAATCAGCATTTTGAAGCGGCAGTGTATTGTCAAGTCGAGGTGAGAAACGGTGTGTATGTGTAAAGTGTGAGGGGTTGCTAAGACAGAACGAGAACGTCCGGAAAATGCCGAGTAAGTGGCCGAGAGTATTTACAGGTCTGAGGCTATCCAGGTAGGTACCGGTAGCTCGTGAACTGACAGTCACAGTGCCCGAAGAGAGAAACACTAGCCCAACATCAGTCGACGTCTTTTTGTACGTAACATGTCCTTTAGGTAAGAATGAGGGCAGCAGGCGAGCTTTTAGTTGGCAATGGCTCGCATGGGCTGCCAGGCAAACCGAACATACCTGGAAATGTAAGCAGTAGCAAATTATCTCTGGAATCTAGCAGCGTGGAGGAGAGATGGTTCCAGCGCCTTTTGCTTAGAAAGCCCAAATTGACTCTTGGGCGTGGAACTGCTGATCAGGCGGGACTTGCCCAATCTGGCTTTGGCGGGGCAACAAGGCGACGTCACAGGGAAAGAGAGAGTTGTTAGGAGAGGATTTGGGTTGAGAACTGAGGTGGTAAAATGGGGTTACGGGAGTAGAAATTCCAAATTTATACTCGAGAACATGAGAGTTACAGCTTTCTCCTGCAAGAAACACTCATCAGCTGCCGTCTGATGCAATGGATTAGTTATTGTTTCATGTCCGCCAACCACTTCACGTGGGCCACAGTTCCGTGTTGGAGATCGTTAAGAGTGGGGCAGGCTCATGGAAGCGCGCTTGGCATCGGATCTGCTGGGCACACGTTCGAGATCCAGACGCTTGGACCACCTTCAACCGCGCTAGTGGCTAAATGCTTGGGACTTCTAACGCGAGGGCGGCGATAACGTGGAACCTCGCGTCAAGCACAGGGAAGGACCAACAAGCCGCTCCCCTCACCCATTCTCACTGACTCGCGCCCCCCTTCGTGTCTCGAAGACCTGGAAACCCTGTCTTTGTCGCGATGCCCACATTACGGGAAAGGCCCAACCGAGGCGACACCTCGCCGGCCAAGAAAGCGACTCCAAATTCCCCATCCACAGCCCGATCGACCAGGAAACAGCGGAGCAGCTTGCCCGATCCCATTGAGGAGTCTATCGAAGCAAAAGTTGAAGACGACGCCGATAACGACGTTGAGATGGAGGACGTAAATAGTCCGGCGCGTGTCGACGATGAGGCCCTCGAACAGGCGCGACAGGAAGAGGAGTGGAAGAATACACTGCAACTTATTAAGGACACCTCCGACTATTTGTGTGCCTACACAATTCAGGCCGAGGATGGAGAGTACGTTCTGGCACTCCCCCACGCGACTTTTTATGTGCCATGCGCCGCGTGCTAATTCACGATTTCAGGGACTACGAGATTGCTGGGGGGCTTCCAAAGGTTACCCAACAAGCGCGCGCTCCCGGATTACTTTGAAATTATCACCAATCCGATGGCTTTTTCCACCATCCGGGGCAAGCTGGGCAAGAAGACGTACAAAGAGTTCAAGGAATTCGTCCACGATGTCACGCGCATCTGCCACAACGCCCAGGTGTACAACCGGCCCTCAGCCCCCATCTTCTCTGATGCCGGCCGTCTCTTGGAGGTGTTCAAGGAGAAGCTGAAGGAGATGGTCAAAGAGGGCCAAATCAGTGCCGCGGATGCAGAGCTCCCAGACCTTGGGCCTCTGCCTGAGTTTGAGGACTCACCTGTCCCGGAAGAGGGTGTGGAGGAGATGCAGGACGAAGCTGGCAAGGCGCCGGCCACCAGCATCGGCATCGATTACAAGGGGGAGACATGGGGAGTTGGTGAGTTGACGAGATTGACATGGCTTTCTGAGAGACTTGACTGACTCGCGATGCAGGGGACTGGATTCACCTTCGTAACTCGAATGACCCCTCAAAACCTATTGTCGCGCAGATCTTTAGGACATGGATGGACGCGTCGGGCCAAGGGTGGTTCAAGGCATGCTGGTAAGTTTCTTTCTCGACGGAGCTCTACAAACCATTTCTAATCGTGTCACAGGTATTACTATCCATTCCAGACTGTCCACAGATGGGACAGGCAGTTCTTTGCCAACGAGGTGGTCAAGACGAGTCAATTTCGCGACCACCCCATCACCGACGTCGAGGGCCGGTGTCAAGTGATGTTCGTCGCGCGATATCTGAAAGGCCAGCCCCGGGGGCTGCCGCCGAACAGGCCGATCTATGTCTGCGAGCACAGATACGACGAGACGCGGCATACCTTCAGCAGGATACAGGCGTGGGCCGAATGCCTGCCGTATGGAGTCCGCGAGGAGGAGTTCCAACTGGACCCCCTTGACGCGCCGCGACATCGCGTAGCCAGCCCCGTCAAGCACTTGTTGCGGGAAGACGCCAAGCCCACCGACCCTCTGCCTAAGCCGACCTGGAGGAGTCCGAATGCGCCTCCCCTGATCGGTGCTGTTCATTGCCGTCCCCGGGACCCGAATGTGAGTGCCGCCCTTGCTTCTCCGGCCCTTGTTTCCTCAAGTTTCCATTTGGCGGTTGTGCCCTCCCAAACAGCCCTCATGCGGGTCCGGGACTTCCCTTATCAGCTCTCAACTGGCAGTCTTTTCCTTTCTTCCCCATTCCTTCTCATTTGTTTGCTTGCCTCGCCAATTAAAATTTTTGGTGCCTGTCGATTTTGTTGCTTCCAACCCAGAGAACGCAGAAGACGCTGACCACGCAATCTAGGACTCGCCTCCTTCACAGCCGCTCCCAGCAGCAGTCGCACCCGTCCCGCTGGCAATCGCGCCCTCCCAAGTCCCCATCAAGGCCAACATGGCAGGCACCCCGACCTTCCACCACCACGCGCCCGTCGCGCCCGCGCCCGCGCCCGTCCCATCGCCCCATTTTCAAATGCAACACTTTCAGCCGCGTCCAATGCCCCAACCCGTCCTCACCAGCAGGCCCCGTCCACCTCCAACCCCAAGCATCCCCATGGGTATGCACATGCAACCACACCCAGGCATGGCCCCGCACCACCAAATCCAACCGCACCACTTCCCTCCCCAGCCGTATCCACCCCAATACGGAGCCGTTCAGCCCCAACAACTCGCCCCACAGCAACAACCACCCCAACCCCAAATCCACCAGCACCAGTTCCAGCAAAACATCGCCCCGGCTTTTGTTGTCGACCAGCACCACCACCACTGCGCCCCCGTGCCCATCGCCATGACGCCCTCGCGCCGTCGTCCATCCCCATTCAACAGCAAAACATGCCGCGCCACTGCCCCCCAGCAGCAGTTTAATGTCCCCGCACGCCGGAGGTGTACACGCTTGTGGATCCGGTGGATGCGGCGATTCCGAGGGAGGTGAGGAGTGCTTTCAGAGGGATAAGAGGGCGGGTAGTTTTTTTACGGCGCCGCCGTTGAACAGGGGTGGTGAAAATAGGGGTGTTGCGGAGGGGTATGCTGGGTTGGGGTATTCAGTGAGGCATCTTGCGTCGATCAAGGAGTTGCGGGAGGAGAGGGCGAGGAAGAGGAGGAGAGGGATGAGGGGTTGAGAGGGAGGGGAGGGAGCGGAAGAGGCTGAGGAGTGTGGAGGGCGGTGGGGTTGAAGAGGTGGATGAGGGGAGAGGAAAAAGGAGCAGGCGCAGATGCTGGAGAAGGTGTTGCTTGGGTGGGCGGCGGAGTTGGATCGGGGACGGAGGTGTTGGATGAGGAGATTGGGGGTTGGAGAATTGGAGGGGGATGATGGAGAGGGCGAGGGAGGAAGAGGAAGGAGAGTCTGAGATGGTTGTTTGAGGAGAGGGTGAAGAGGGGAGTTGAGTGAGGAGGGGCGGAGGGAGATGGAGAGGGTTTTTGTTGAGAGGGCGTGATCACGCCTTCTGCGGGTTCATGAGAGAGACGGGAGGAATGGATGTTGGCTGTATTCTATTACCTTGTATTTGGCTTGATTTGCTACTGCTTTACGGGCTTCACTCTACAGGGTGAGATGGGATTGGAGTTGGTGGTTTGGCGCCACGGGACTTGTGGGCGAGAAAATGAAAATTCAGTGTTCTGAACTGAGGGAACAGGGATCAGGGATACCGCGATAGGGAGCGGACTGCTTCTGGGCTTGGAGGTTGGCGAGGTAGGAGGATTTCTTGTTGGAGTATTACGAGCCACTGTCCAGGGTCTTCAATGGGGTGGTATAAATGGAATTTGAGGGCCAGTCAGGGCTTGTGTGTGGGATTATTTTGTGGTTGTATTTTAAAACATTCTGGCTGGGACTGGGAATGAAGTCATGGTTTAGGTCATGTCTTGATGGTGATGACTGTGTTCGTGACTGATGCTGGGAGGAAGCTTGGTCAGAATCGATTCTCGCAACTCAGGGCTGTGTCCCTCTTGCTGAGCATGAAAACCAGGCTATTGGAGACTTGATCTGGGGTTGGAATGCTGACGACACTCGCCTCCTGCCTCTTCACCAAATGGCTTCTTCGTTGAGAACTTACTATGCCACTTCAAAGCCACGATTCCTGATGGCTTTCTGATAAGACTTCGACCCAAAGGGGGAATTGACCACCTGTGTACCATTCCAGTCACCGAGCAATCTATCTTGAGGTAGTTTACAATGGTCTATTTCTAGTGCTTCAATGCCCCTGCCTCCCTCTCTGCTACCAATTCCTACAACCAACATCAAAAACGAGAGCCTTGCAGCTGCCATGGACAAAATGGCGAAGAATATTTCTATGTAATAATTAAGAACTAATGGTCTTGAACAGCCCTAGAGAGAGGGAACCAGAGTGGGCAGAGGTTCGGAGCGAGGAGGAGAGAGGTAAAAGGGGATGGACGGAGAATCTGCAAAAATGCGTCAGCCGCGAATCGAACGCGGGGCCCATCGATGGCAACGATGGATTTTACCACTAAACCACTGACGCGGGTTAACTGCTGGTGAGCTGTTTTGCTGGGGCGGGAGATTGCATTTTGAGTGGATGGGGTATGGTGGTGAGAGGGTTTTTGTGTGGGGGTTGGCGGGGGGATTCAGATCCAGGGTTGTGGTGGGGAGGATGCCAAGCCGGGAAGGGTCTTGGCAGGAGACTTTGAGAGGACTGGCTTTGGGGTTTGGAGTTTTGAGACGGGCGGCTGAGGCAAGGAATCGAAAACAAGTGGTTGAAATTTAAGCAAAATGATGACCTGTTTCTGTGAGGTGAAGTGTCGCGTGACTCGCGATAGGCGCAAAGAGGGCTTGTTGCTGCTGGCTTGCCGCTGGTGCTTCTCGTGGTTGGTGCCAGTTGTCAGACCCTTGGCCAGCTCCAGCACTCGCCCCATTCTCCGGCCAACGCAAAGGTGGGGATGGTTCGAGAAGTGTCAGTGAAAGAGAACCAGGAAGGCAAGATGGTCTTGGGCGCAAGAGCTCAGGTCTTGTGAAACGAGAACAGCTCTTTGTAAACCTTGAAAAGTGATATTTGCAGGACATTCCAGGCGCGTGGAATAGAGAACGCGTTGGAGACGCGATTACGCTTGAAGCTGTGATCTCGATGGAATTCATCAGAGTTAAGAAACAACAAAGACAAGGACAGGAGGTTCATGTGCAGCTACAGGAGCTGGAAGGGACGGAACCAGGCGTCCCCCAGAAATTGGGCAGCCACTGCCAAGCCTTGCCTTCAGGTCACACCGGAGCCCCACTTTGCCGAGTCATCAGCGTCCACGCTGCTTTGCGACTTCGCTTCTTTAACAACAAAACACCCCATTCGGGTTTCTACCCACCACCCGGGCATCTCGTCGTTATTGTGCCCTGAATAATCTGAATGGACAATAGAAACAACTATTGTTGAACCACGAACGATGAGCTTGGGCGATCCAAACCTTCACAACCCCGCCTTGCGAGCCTGACTTCCTCTCCTTCCTCCAACCTCCGCCTCTTCATTGCGCCCAACCGCCGAGCACTCCTCACCATACCTTACCACAAACTCGAACAAGGCGGCCAACCACACACAAACCCTCTTCTCCGCTCCCTTTCAAGCACACAATTCCGCATTGCAAACCTTCCAAACCTCCAAATCCCTCTCGACTGTGCTCGCAATTCAATCACACCGACAGTACCACCGACCGACCGACTCTGCTGACTGACCGACCAACTCTGCTGACCGACCGAATTTGTGACCGACCGACTCCGGCTCTTGAGCAATACATTGATGAACAAAACCACAATGACTTCGACCACCTATTTTGGCCGTCCCGAGCCGGGCGACCGCAGCCTCGGCTCCGACTTCAATCTGATCGCCAAATGGGCCAAGTCTTTCACCAACGAGCACCCGGTTCACTCGTACTACATCACGCAGCTGTCAGACGAAGACCGTTCCAAGCTGTTCAATGGCCCTGTGCAGCAATTTACGCTTCAGAAAGGTCCAAACGACACAGTCAAGCTTGAGACGGTCAAGGAGACAATTGACCGCCTCGACCCCGAGGTTGCCGAGTTGATTGGCACTCCAGGCTACATCCGGTCTGAGGCCCGCCGCTTCGAGCTCCAAGACGCCGTCGAGGATGCCAAAGATGAGGCTGGCCGCGCCTACGCCGTGGTCTTGGCCAACGCCCTGATGGGCGGCATGCCTGCTCCACCCGCCGAGAAGATGGCAGATGCAGTTGAGGAGAAGGTCTTGTCCACTGCTCGGGCTCAAGTCCGCGCTCGCTGGAGGGCTACTGATCACCAGCGACTGGATGGCACGATTAACACGACGGCGACCGACTTCGCCATCCAGCAGAAGCACAGCGAGAGCTTCAACTTTAACACCTGCGAGACGACCGCCTCTCCTGGGCCTGTTGGCTCTGTGCCCGAAAAGGTTCACACTCTCAAGGTAAGCACCGACAGACAAAAAATCATTGAGACCCTGGACTGACAAGTTGCAGTTCGAGACCAGCAAGACGACGCTGCCTGCTCCCAAGCCCGCGTCCCCGCACGAATCGATTCCCGACTACGGCAGCGAGACGTCGGCTGATTCAGACCACTGGAACAGCCCCAGGTTTTCCGCCGGCGAGTCACCTTATTCTCCCGACATTGATTCCGTCTTCTCTGGTTTCATTGATGACGCCGACGGTGGCGTCGCCCTCCTCCCTTTGAGCCTCGCTCAGGAACTTGGCTTGAACGATGAGAGCAATGTTGCGACTCCCACTCCGGCTTCGCGCTTCATTCAAACGAGTTTGACTACTTCTGGAGGTATCCTCGGCGCTGGTCTCCACCACGCCTTCTTCAACGGCTTCCGCGGCGCCAATGCTGTCGGCACGCCGATTGCCGTTGATGCTGCGGTTGAAGCTACCCCTCACGTTCAACACAACGACACTGTTTCGGCCACCCCGGCCAAAGCGGCGTCGAGCCCCTTTAGCCCCCAATCGAAGAATCGCAACAAGTACCCCGTCGCTCAGGACCAGCCCTGGAAAGGGTTCGTCTGCTACGAGGTCGACGCGACTTTCGGCACCGATCAGCTGGTTCCCCAGTACTGGACCACCAAGCGCGACAAGGAGCGCTACATCCGCCACAAGCTTGATAACCTCAAGATGGATGATGCGAAGCTCCGCGGCGATCGCTTCTTTGGTGCTGTTGCTCGTCAGCCCCTTCACATTTTCATCGACCTTTCGAACATCATCATTGGTTTCTATGACAGCATGAAGGAGAGCCGCGGCATCCCGGTCAACAAGCGTGTCCTGGCCCCCGCCTTTGGGTTCAAGAACTTCGACACGATCCTCACGCGCGATAGAAATGTCGCCAAGCGGATTGTCGCGGGTTCCATGACCAACTCGTACAGCAAGCGCTGGCCGAGTTACATGCTCGAGGCCCAGGAGCTGCAGTACGAGATGAACATTCTCGAGCGCGTCCCCAAGCCCGCTTCGCCTGTGCGCAAGCGCAGGACCCGGGCCGGCGCCGCTGAGGTCCCCACGTCCGGAGCTGACACTTCGGGCGAGGATTGCTTCAACGGTCCGATGAAGAAGGGTGAGCAAGGCGTGGACGAGCTGCTGCATCTCAAGATTCTGCAGAGCGTCTTGGACACGACTGACCCGGCGACCATGGTTCTTGCCACTGGCGATGCTGCCTCGGCGCAGTACTCTGACGGGTTCAAGAAGAACGTCGAGCGGGCCCTTAACTTGGGCTGGAACATCGAGCTGTACGGCTGGGGCCGGAACATCTCTTCGGCCTGGCGCGAGCCCGAGTTCGCCAAGCAGTGGATCAACCAGTTCAAGATCATTGAGCTGAACCAGTTCTGCGAGGAGCTTTTTGACATGACCATTGAGTCGTTGGGGCATTGAGCTCCTTTTTCGCAGTCGTCCCCCATGGCAATTCCAGCTGCCATTCGGCTTTTACGCTGAGTCGCCATGGAGGCACCGACACCACATTCAGCATCATTACTTTTCTTCTCTCTTCGGTCAAGCACTTTGCGGTCGGACTGCTGTCTGGACGAGAACTTTGCCTCGTCTCCTGGCATGCGGTCTCGCCATCGACCAAACCCTTTGATGATCGATTCTTACGCATTTCTTCGAGTTTCTGCAACGTTTTCCCTCTATTCTTTCTACGACTACAGCAGCGTTTACCGCTTCCAGCGCCAACACAACGGCACCCTCTTTTGGTACAGCACCACCACTTTCGATTGCTCCAGGACTCCGGCGGGTGGTTTCCTTCGCGAACACACCGCCCGGTTCCCAAGACTCGTTCTCAGCGGACAACCTCCGGACAACCCCTTCGAGGCAATCTCGAGCCCCCACTAGTAACGCCTGCGGCTGCTCTTGCTTCCCCGACACCACACTCGTCCCGGCCTCCCTCGGACGACGCAAGACGATGAGATCGTTCACAACGGCAAACCAAATCTTCTCTTAACCAAAAGCGAGTTGCCTCTTTCTGCGGCACGTAAACTCGAAACAAAAACAACACAATTATGATGATGACTGATGATGGGCATGACGAAAACGGAAAGATTTCATACAACACAAGAAGATTGGACTGGCGCAGCAGCAGCAAGAGGGACTTTTTCTTCTTCTGGAATTGAATGGAATGGACACGGCACACTTCGCCATCTTTGGCTGCGTTCGTTGGGCTTGGCCTTGGGATCACATTCTGCTTCCTACAAGACAACCCCAACCGACCATAATTACCGAACAGCGTTGGGTGCCCGTTTTTCTTGTCCCTCAGCTCAGCTCCCCGATTCTACTTTGGGAATCTGGGCGCGCATGCATGCAAAAGACATGTTCGACCAGTGGTCGGGATATGGGAAGCTGCTGCTGCTGCGGAGTTTATACATACATACACCGGGAGGCATCAAGGAAATGGATGGCGCATGGATGGGCATCACGTTGCACGGTTTGGGGGCGCAACTGGTTACTTGGACCGGGATGGATGGGAGAGATACCCCTCAGCGATTATTTGGTTTCCTCTCTTTTCTTTTCTTTTTCGGGTTTCTTCTTTTCTCCTCTCTTTTCTCGGTTTCACCTTCGGCTTATCACTACATCACGACCATACCACATCATCCCATGCCTCTCCACGTCACTTCAAGCACGCCTTGCTGTGCTAGAACTTTGAGATATCGTCCCAAGAGCTTCTTTCTTTTAGGTCTTTCTTCTCGATGCTTGGTTCATCACCACGACGCACCCAACCTTCTGGGATGGGACAGCGGGGCTGGACTGAGCTGAGCTGAGAGCTGAGCTGGGCACACTGCTGCTGCTTGCGCTCCCTCTCGGGAAAAGATGGAATTGACGGATGGAATGGAAGGGTTGGAATCGGATGATGGAAGGTTGGATGGAGGGACATAGCCAGGACATGGACATGGAACGGGAGATGGGAGGATGTGTCTTCTGGATGGGTTTCTAGGTAATGCATGCCAGAGACTGGATGGATGGATGAATGGATGAGCACACAGGAACTGGAGAGACACAGGCAGACGATAGGATGGGACAGGACTGGACAGGGAAGGGATAGGCGTTTATGGGGTTTCTTACTGCATTTGAGTTATTTGACTTTTGCTTTTTTCGTTCGGATTGGGTTGATTGCGTGCGTGATGGGGATGAGGATGAGGATGAGGATGAGGCGCTGTGATGTGGGAGGCGGAGGGGGGAAAGGGGGTGGTTAGATGAGCTGAAGTTGTCGCTCTATTGGGCAGGCGGTGTGGCCTTGAAGGTTGGGTCTCGTCATTGATACCTCGTTGGTACGTGGAGGGTGGTCATGTTGGACGCAGCGGATGGGATGGTGATCTGAGGGCGGAGTGATGGCGTGGGAAGATACAGAGCGTAAACAGACAGCGAATGACAAAGCGAACATTCATCATGGAAGTATGCATGGTATAAATCGTTTGTGGGATGTTGAATCCGCCATCGGAATGATGACTGTGGTGCTGTTTCTTTTCTGTGATGTGATGGCAGAACTGCCGCCGTTGAGCCCGAGACTTTTACTCGTGTATGCCATCCTCCGCCTGAGAGACTGATGTTCTCAAAGAAAGTCCCCGAAACGATGTGACCCCAAAGCCGCCCTAGGTATCGCCAACCCCTTGTCTCAAGTCTCTTTCTCAGATATCCAACATCTATCCCAAATCTCTCCAACATGCCACACGACCCTCCGAAAGGCCTAAGCCCATCGCACATGCAATCCAGCATCTATCCAAATCCATTTGAATCACCTTTCTTTCTCATCCTCCCACCTTCTTCTCTAATTTTTGAGCAATATCCAAAACCCCAATCTCATCCCAAAAAAAAAAAAAAAAAAAAAAAGACTGATCCTTTACGCAACCCCCATCCCCGCCATCTCCCCGACCCCACCCCAACATCAACCCCCTCTTCCTCCCTGCCCTAACTCAGCCATAATCCACTCATAGACCGCCCACTGCACCGCATTAACAATAAACGCCCTCACACTGCACACCCCCAGCCCCCGGAAGAAGGGGCTCAGCCCACCCTGGGCATAGGTCTGCTTTGTGATCTGCCAGGTTGTTAGGACACGAGTACTTTTTCCTGTGGTGTTGTTGGTTGTGTTGCTCTGGGTGTTGTTCAGCAACGGGGACGTGTCATTTACCCGAGCAGGGGCAACAGTGATGGGGGTTACGGTGGTGGTGAAGAGTTGTGGCTGGGTCTGCACGCGTGTCTTGATCACGTCTAGGGGGAAAATGCTCGCCCAGGTAATGACGCCGGCAATTCCGCCGCAAAGGAGGACGCGGGCTGCGTCGCTGTTCAGCATCCCTGCTCCTCCTTCGTGGGGGGATGGCACAGGAAAAGCCTCCGCCATCCACCGCGAGGTAAGCTCATACCCCCAGAAGTAGAACCCATACCCAATACTATCGCGCAGAGCAGTGACAGTCCCACCGGAGTACAACCCCCTGACACCGGCAGAAGAGAGGATTTGCCTGGTGATAGCCCAGGAGGAGGTAGATGATGACGGGTTGCTGCCGCCGTGGGCAGGTATCTGCAACTGAGCGCGGCACTTAACCAGCTCGGTTGGGGTTGATACCACCCAGGTGGCGAGGCCGCCGACGGCGCCGGCGAGCCAGGTTGTTGCGAGGTTCGTTCCGCGGCCTTGTTCGTTGGGGAGTGCCGGGTTGGTGACGGAGTTGAGGAAGGCTTCGGTGCGGTTGTAGGAGACGAAGAGGAGGGCATTGAGGGCGCCGTAGCCGAGGACGGGGGCGGCGGTGCCGAGGAGAAAGGGGCGGATGTATTGGGAGGTAAATGTTGCTGCTGGAGGGGGTTGGGCAGAGCCTGGGATGGGAAGGGGAGGGCATTGGGGTGTTGCGTGCGGGAGCCGAGGGAGAGGAGGCTTGGAGGCGGACTTTGAGCACGTCGAGGGGGTTGCCAATGATGATCCCGGCTGCGCCGGAGATGTAGCCGGCCCAGAAGTCGGCGGACATCCTTGCCCCGTTTGTGAGACTATGTGTGACCTGGGCTTGGTGTCTGGGCGTGGATAGGTGGTACCGAGGTCGAGACTTGGCTGGATCGGGAAAGTGTGGCGCCGGTGAGTATGTTGTGTAACCCAGCTCGGGAAACAGCTGTGTCACTTTAGTGATGGGGTTAATGATACATGGGAAAATCGAGCGAAAGCAAGACAACTACAACAGAATGACATAAATGATGGAAAGATGGATGTCTGAAACTGGGCCTGGGGATGGAGGTTCAAGGTGGGGTTGGCGGGGTCATCCATGAAGACGGGGTGATGGCCCTGCCAAGACCCGATTGCCGATTGCCGGGGCCCAGAGATGCAAGGATCCGCTCCCACCCGCAGCCCTATCTCGACTTCCTCTCATGACCTCACCTCAACACTATCACAACACTACTACCATTCTTCCTCACAGCCCGAGCAAACCCGAACATGCAATAACAAAGAGTGAAGCTGTCTCAGTGGATCAAGTGTAAACCTAGTTGTCAACCCAGAGACCACAGTGCTGGCCCAAGGCCATTCGACCCAAAGGAGAAACCCAAAAACAAACGAAACCGTCTGTTCAGTCGGCACACACTCAGGAATGGCTTCCCGGGGCTCTCAGTGCCTGGTACCGCGCAAGTACCCCGCATAAAATTAGACGGTCGGCCACGGCAGAGCAGAAGTGCGATTGCTCTATGGTCCGCAAGACACGACTACCCCCTCATCACTGCCCTGGCCCGAGAGAGCGGTTCGGGGGGCCAGGTAATTGGGCGGCTGCTTGATAGCGGAGCTTAGCCTTTCCGGCGAGCCGCGCGTGCGACCTTGGCTTTTCAGAGAAAAACCAAGGGGTCTGTCTGCAGGGGCAGGCAGAAGTCCAGGGACAGGCTGAGCCAAGTATGCGTAGCACTCCGCTCAGTGCGAGGTACGGCACAAGGGACTCCTTCAGGTTCTTCCTGGAGAGTCATGACCCGCCCGGGAGGGGGGGGTGCTCGGTGGAAGGGTGGAAGGGAGGGTTGTCGTGGGGACTGACGTCGATGGTTCTCGCTGGAGAATTGGCTGGTGTTGTGGAAAAAGAAAGGAGGCAGAAGTGGTGAGGGAAGGCAATTATTTATAGACAGGAAGGCACCCTCCCTACACCGGTTGATTGTGCGTGTTGCAAAATCAGATCACAAAAAAGAATTCAGGTAGTTCAGCACGTCGCTAAGTAGTGATTTTCTATTTAATTCTTTTTCTACCCTGTGATTTCGCAACCTGCGGCCCCGAAGCACAGACAAAAATGGACATAGTTCCTTCCAGACAATAGGAAAAGCGAAAATGGGATACCCCACTAGACCAATTTGACGGCTTGATTGACGCTGATGTAAATTTGATTCTTCAACTTCCACAATTGTCCAAACTAGGAGAGATCAGACATTGAATAGATGAAGACCTTGCTCTGATCTGACGATCTGACAGTCTAACAAACCGTGATGGTTGGCCGTAGTCATGAATAGTGAGAACAATAGTAAAGCAAAATAACACTGACATTAAGATGTTAAAACGAGGCCCGGAGAAGTATCGTCAAGGCACTATGGCTCTTAAGTATCTTTCACTCTCGAAGCAACCAAAGGAAGTGTGGGTGGGACTTGCTGGTGGTGTTTGTAACGGGGTGCGGTGAATTATTTGGACTCTGGGAGAGGAGCGCAGAACTAAATATCCTAAGTATACTGTGTAATAAACATTTCCATTAGCTGCAATTATTCCATTCACTCGAGATTTTGATCTGGGAATCTCATTTTTAAGGGCCGATTTACTTTGCAATCCCGATTTGGAAGTGTCGACTTACAGCACAGAGTGGGTCTGGCGGCAGTCTTGGCGAAGGGTCTTGGCAGCGTGGAAGTGGCCGTGGTCATCTGACACCGTGGGGAAGGCGCGTTTGGGGCGGCTGCTGCCTGACGCGTCTCCAGATCAACATTGCACACTCGCCCCCTTCCAACCGCCGCTTTCTGAGCGTATGATTTCTGTCACTGCCTGTTCGAAGCAAATCCTGAATTTTAAGACGCGTCGTGAGGTCTGAGCAGGAGAGTCAATTTTTGGAGTTGTTCTTGAGACCCTACGCGCAACATGTGTGTTATCCAACCCCCCAATTGCCCCGACACCATCATGACTGACCGAGGTAGGGCCCCGTCGACGCCAGCCATGTCCGCCGCCAACAAGGAGAACCTCGTGCTGCGAAGCCGCTTCCCTACACCTCAGTCCCTCGACCGTCTGCACAAGCCATTCAGATGTCCTGGCTCTGCCACCCGTACCGTCGCCGCAGATCGCCCAGCCCGGAAGAGGAGAAAGGTTGACTATGGAGGAGCCGACGGAGACGCGGACGCTGACAAGCCCTACACCAATGCTGACCGCCTTGCCCTCGCAAACCGCGATGCCAATAAATTTCCTGTTTTCCAGGCCAAGGAGAAAGGCATGGTCTTCCGCAAAGCCTTCTCCGTCCCCTTCGTCAACAAGGACAATGCCGCATACAACCCGAATCGCCCACCTCCTACGCTGGGGTTAAGACAAGGCGCAGTATTTATTGCAAAGCCGTTGCATGACCCGTGCGGCGAATTTGCCATTGTGCTCCATGACCCAACCATCGACGACAAACCAAAGGAGGCGAAACTCGAGCAGAACAAGGAGGCCGAGCCAGAGACCAAGATCGACATGATGCACAAGAGCCTTGCTGAGATTCTCGGGATTAAGAAGAAGGTCGAGGGCGAACACCCGAGAGTTCCAGTCGTCATCGACCCCCGACTCGCCAAGGTGCTCCGGCCCCATCAGATCGAAGGCGTCAAGTTCATGTACCGGTGTGTGACAGGCATGATCGACGAGAAGGCCAATGGGTGCATTATGGCAGACGAAATGGGTCTCGGAAAGACACTGCAGTGCATCACGCTCCTGTGGACCCTCCTCAAGCAGTCGCCCGACGCCGGGAAGAGCACAATCCAGAAGGCCATCGTGGCCTGCCCCTCGAGTCTGGTGCGCAACTGGGCGAACGAGCTGGTCAAGTGGCTGGGCGCCGACGCCGTCACGCCTTTCGCTATTGACGGCAAGGCGTCGAAGGAGGAATTGACCCGGCAGCTTCGGCAATGGGCTATTGCCACAGGTCGCTCGGTCACCCGGCCCGTCATCATCGTCTCGTACGAGACCTTGCGGCTGAACGTGGAGGAGCTGAAGAACACACCAATTGGCCTGATGCTCTGCGATGAAGGCCACCGTCTCAAGAACGGAGACAGCCAGACATTCGGCGCTCTGGACAACCTCAATGTCTCTCGACGCGTCATTCTCTCTGGCACCCCGATCCAGAACGACCTGTCCGAGTATTTTTCTCTCATCAGTTTCGCCAACCCAGGCCTTCTCGGATCCCGCTTAGATTTCCGCAAGAAATTCGAGCTCCCCATCCTCCGCGGCCGCGATGCCGATGCTTCCGAGGCCGACAGGAAACGCGGTGACGAGTGCCTTGCTGAGCTGCTGGCCGTCGTAAACAAGTTCATCATCCGCCGCACAAACGACATCCTGTCCAAGTATCTCCCCGTCAAGTACGAGCACGTCGTGTTCTGCAACCTGGCTCCGTTCCAACTCGACCTGTACAATTACTTCATCACATCCCCCGACATCCAGGCTCTGCTCCGAGGCAAGGGCTCCCAGCCGCTGAAGGCCATTGGCATCCTCAAGAAACTCTGCAACCACCCCGACCTTCTGGACCTAGCCGCCGACCTGCCCGGCTGCGAGCAGCACTGGCCCGATGACTACATCCCTCGAGAATCCCGCGGCCGCGACCGCGACATCAAGCCCTGGTATTCCGGCAAGATGCAAGTCCTCGACCGCATGCTGGCTCGCATCCGCGCCGACACCAACGACAAGATCGTCCTCATCAGCAACTACACGCAAACCCTCGACCTCTTCGAGCGCCTCTGCCGCAACCGCAGCTACGGCTGCCTGCGCCTCGACGGCAACATGAACGTCAACAAGCGTCAAAAGCTCGTCGACAAGTTCAACGACCCCGCCGGCGAAGAATTCGTCTTCCTGCTGTCCTCCAAGGCCGGTGGCTGCGGCCTCAACCTCATTGGCGCCAACCGCTTGGTGCTCTTTGACCCGGACTGGAACCCGGCCGCCGACCAGCAAGCCCTCGCCCGCGTGTGGCGCGACGGCCAGAAGAAGGACTGCTTCGTGTACCGCTTCATCGCCACGGGCACCATCGAGGAGAAGATCTTCCAGCGGCAGAGCCACAAGCAGAGTCTGAGCTCGTGCGTGGTGGACTCGGCGGAGGATGTGGAGAGGCATTTTAGTCTGGATAGCTTGCGGGAGTTGTTCCAGTATAGGCCCGGGACGAGGAGCGATACCCATGATACGTTTAAGTGTAAGCGGTGTAGGCCGGATGGCAGGCAGCATATTAAGGCGCAGGCGATGCTGTATGGGGATACGAGCACGTGGAATCATTTTGCGAATGATGGGTTGACGGGGATTCAGGACCATTTGCTGAAGCAGGAGGGTGGGGGCGATGAGGTTAGTGCGGTGTTTCAGTATATTTCGCATTGAGGTGTGGCTTGGAAGGCGGTGCGTTGCTGGTTGGCGGTGGTGTTCTGGTGTTGCTGTTGAGCGCTTGCTTGGAGTTGGGATTTGCTTTGGTAGAGTTGCTTCGATGATAGATGTGAAACAAGATACGGTCAACCGCAAAAAAAAAACAGCACAAATGACAAGAGGGTTGAGTGGTTCATCACGATTGCTTGTCCAACACTATCTCTACACCTAACAACCTTTCCAAATCACAACTCATCCCTCCCACTCTTCGTCTCCTCCTCCAACCTTCTACTCTTCGTATTCACCTCCCCTCTGCCTTCCCCCGTCAACCCCCTCCCTCCCCTCCCCACAACCCCGCAATCTCCTCATCATAAATAGTCCACTCCGGCACCTGCCTCCTCGCCCTCTCCAGCTTCGGCTCCTTCGTCAGCGGGTTATTACACAAATCAATCGTCCTCGCCTCCCCTAGCGTCTCGTCGCTGCACCACGTCTCGCACCACAGCCACTCCTGCGGCAAGCTGAAAATCGGAATCTGGAACTGCATATGGTTCGGCAGGTCCTGGTCCAAATTCGCCAGCGACCCGGGGTCCGCCGACAGCGCATGGTATTGTTGGCGGAGGCGGTCGCCGGCGGCGAGCTCCCGGAAGCGGCGCAGATCAACAACGTAGAGCGCGGAGATGTGGTAGGGCCGGCCCTTGAGGTAGTTTGCCCAGTAGCCTGTTTTCCAGAAGCGAAAACCGTCCATGGAGGTGCGGGAATCGCACATGGGGGGTGAAGGCGTAGGGCGCGCCGTGCAGGTCGAGTGTGGTGAGATCATACATGTCGGTGCGCACGATCTGGTCGGCGTCGACAAAGATAACTTTGTCGAGGGAGAGCGGGAAGAGGACGTCCAGGAAGAGGATCTTGTAACCCCAAATTTCGCGCTGTTTCTCGGATTGTTGGCGGAGCCAGTGCGGCCATTTGTAGGTCACCATGGAGTAGGTGAAGTTGTAGTGTGCGGCGAGGAGGGGGATAGAGTCTTTGAAGGATGGGGAGAGAAATTGCTCGATGAACCAGAATTTGACGGTGTGGTTGGTGTGTTTCATCACGGAGACCATCATGATGTTGAGCATGCGCTCGTAGAGGTGGCCGCTGGCGACGGAGAAGATGTTGATGTCGGCGTGTTGTTCGGGGGTGGGGGAGAGGGATTTGGGAGCGCCAGGGGGCTTGCCGCGGTGGAGGAAGCCTTCGGCGAATTTGAGGCCTTTGGAGACGATGTTCATGGCGCTGCTGCCGGTGGTGGCGGTGTTGGGTTTGCCCTCTTCCAGGACGTCTTCCTCCTCCATGCCGGGCTTGCGCCGCAGGCGCGGGTAGAGCGTGGTGCCCTGGAAGTCCATCAACGCGATTTCACCTGTCTCGTCCCCAGGGACGGGGATCCAGCCCTGGGCGCCGACGCTTTCCATGGTGAAGATGTCTGAACTCCGGCCTTCCTTGAGCCGGATGTTGTAGACGCCTGGGTTGGCCTTAAACTGGAAGAAGCCGAGGTTGGCCATAATGATGGTGTCGGCGAAGTGTGGGTTGTTTTCGGTGGCTAGGACGAGCTGGACGCCGCGCGGGGGGCTGGCCCTGGGGCATCTCGCGCGAGTGGCCTTCAATGAGGATGTTCTCAAGCTCGTAGACCGCCTCGACGTGGTCGGTGCCCCGCTTGGCCTTGATGTCCTTAATACGGATGTTGTCCAAATCGTCGATCGCAACCTTGGGTGTGACGAGCCACGCAGGCGGCACATCCATGCCCGCCACGAGCAGTGTATCGCGGGGAACACCAACAAAGTTAGCCGAAAGCGACTTGACCTTGCCGTTCGCGTCAAAACTAGGCGAAGACTCGAGAACGTAGCGGTAGAACCTCTTAACAGGAAGCTCGTCAAGCCCCTCCTTGGGGTTGAGAAACACCTGGAGATGAACACCCTCGAGCTCCGATAGCACCTTGAGCACTGCCGCCCACTTCTGGCCAACCTCGCTCGCGGGGTCAATGACCGCAACGAAAGAGATGGTCGCCGTAGAGGCATCGCCGACCTGGAACGAAGTGTATGTCGCGGCCCACTCCCTAAACACAGTTGTCCTGATCGAGGGCGCAGAGTTGAAAATGCCCTGAGGCAGATCAGAAATGCCGGACAGAGCAGTGACGGAGGTCAACTTCGCAGCAGCCAGCGGACCCGAGACCTTGTCACCCAGTCCGAGGTCCTCAATGGCCCTGTAGACTGGTAGGATCCGGGCTGCGCGCTCAGCCTTGAGAAGCTCGTCGAGATCTTCCTTTGTAAGATCCTCCGCCGACAGGATAGGCCCGACGACGCGGCCATTCAGAAGCAGCGCGTTCTGGCCGGCCTTCAAATTGACATTGGCAAGAAAGCTGGGCAGGGCAGCATCGAAGGCAGGGTCAGAGTCGGCGGTGCCACTTTCGAGGATGGTCTCCAGATCAAGGAGACGGTCAACGGTCAGAAGATCCCCCTCACGCGCCTTGAGACGCTGGGTGAGTTGCGACGGGGAGCGAGAGGTATCCTGAGGGTTGTGAACAATGTCCATGCGGATGCCAGCATTCTCTTTGCGGAAGCGCAGAGCGTAGAAGAGGAGCTTCTGGCCTTCAGCGCTGTCCAAGTCGGCGACAACAGTCAGGGCAGCCCAGTCTTCCTTGGTTGACTGCTCATCAGCCTCGATCACACGGACCTTGCTGAAAACATCATGGTGCTCAGTATACAGCTTATTCATGTTGAGCACCTTGAGATCCTTGGCATCCTCCGGGAAAATGAAGGTGTTGCGCCGCGCGATGGCATTCTCAAGGAAGTGGCCGGCAATCCAAGTACTCTCATCCAGGGTCCCATAGTACGCGGCTTGCTGAACAGCCTGCAGATCCATCATAAGTTTCTGGTTCATCACCCTCAGCCAGTTGTCGTCCCTGGGGATGGCCAAGCCGTCAAAGAAGGCAGTCGGAAGCTCGCCATCGGCGCGCAGGCGCTCAAGCCAGCGCTTGGAGAGATGGATCTGCTTCTCATGCTCCTCGGAGGTGAAAATATCCTTAAAAGGCAGCGCAGTCGACTCTTCTCGCAGAGGCCGGTCCTTGATGGCCTCATTAAAGATGGCCTCATTCGGCTTCGCAGTCTTCCCGGTCTCCACCAATTTTTCAAGGTAATGTATGGCTGCTGACAGGCCGTAGTTCTCCACGAGGTAGTAGACAACCTTGGCCTGCTCAATTGCTTCTCCAGTGGCAGTCAGCGGAACCAAGCCGAAGCGAATCGGAACCAGCCGCTTCATAAACGACAGAAGCTGCGCGGTAACGAGCTTGACGTCCTCGGGCTTGGAGAAATCCACCGGAACGACCAAGTTGAAGATGTCCTTCCGCACCTGCGGCAGGCCGTGCCCAAAGTTTTGGAGCAAGGACCAGATGCTAGGCGAAAAGTTCTCATAACGTTTATCCTTCTCGATGTTGTTCAGCCAGATGATGACACGGCCGTCCTCGAGCTGGTCGCGCCAGTCGAACCTGCGAGGTTCCTCATCGCCTGACTTTGCTTGAGCCACCTCCGAGTGGCCTAGCAGAGAAACGGCCTGCTGGCCGGTGAGGCCGAGGTCCAGAACACCGTTGATGAGCTTACGCTCGCGCTTGAGAAGGTCGACCAGTCCGAAGGGCTGGATCTGGCGGTCAATAAACTGGACGCCGTTCATCCACAAGGCGTTCACGCCTTCTTGCACCATTATCTGACGGTTTGCCCTGTGCTCAGCCTCGAACTCGGCGGACACATTATGCGCGACGAGGGAGGTTGAATATTTGGGAAAGTCTTGGGTGAGCTTCAGCAGAGTCTCAAACGGCGCTTCGCTTTTCATGATAAACGAAGCGGCCTTCATGCCAAGCGGCCCAAGCTCGGATTTCTCCAGGGGCTTGATATCGGTGATCTCTTCCTCGTCGTTCAGGACGGCTTCGG
The DNA here is from genome assembly GCA_027946355.1 of Collariella sp. IMI 366227. Classification (NCBI taxonomy): domain Eukaryota; kingdom Fungi; phylum Ascomycota; class Sordariomycetes; order Sordariales; family Chaetomiaceae; genus Collariella; species Collariella sp. IMI 366227. The sequence continues at coordinate 684,894 of JAPEUS010000013.1, forward strand.
ACGCAGCGATGGGTTTCTGAACCTCATCTCCGGCAGATTTTGCGGCGCCATTGTCGCGGTCATCGATAACGATGTAGTCCGTCCGCTTGAGGGTCAGTTCCACGCCGTACCCGTTGACTGAGAGAGCCTCATCCGAGTGGGCCTTGCTCCTCTTGTACCTGATGCGGTACACACCATCTCCCTTCCGGGCCATTTGCGTGGCGGCCTTGTGAAACTTGCCAAAGCTAGGCAGGGTGATATCGGCATACAAAATAACATCCCGTGGACCGGTCCCGAGTTTCCGGTCAAAAGGCAGGGCCCGTTCCTGGGAGTTCTGAATGACATCGCCATGCACCTGGTCAAGAGTTGGTGTGCAGTACTCCCTTCCATCAATGAGAAACCACTGTGCGCAGCCTTCCTGGTCTTGAGGTAGGGCTGGTTCCGCCGCAGCTGTGTAGTACTGGTAGTGCGCCTCGATCCGGGGGGCTGCGGTCCGCATCGACAGAGCCAGCTTGAAGGTTGAGAGAGCTTCTGCGTCCATGTGTCCGTCATCCTGAAGAACCTCGAGGAACTTCTCGTACAGGTTCTGGTCCGTCTTGGCCTCGGCAAAGTCGCCTTTCGCAATGCGGTCGAGGAGGGCGAAGTATGCTGTGTTGTTGTCGGAAGCTGCTGTCTCCCTGGGCATCGCAGTTAGTAGTTGTCATCGGGGATCCCAGTGGAAGTACCTACAACAACTCAACAAGGTATGGGGGTGAAGGGAATGCCGCCTTAAGGGCGACGTTGACCGATGGAGAGGCGGCGACCTGGGTCTGGGGAAGCCATGTTGTCGCAAGGAGTGCCGCGAGCCCCCAAGGGAGCTGGGCGAGTCGAATCATGGCACCAGGAGCAGCCCAGAGGTGTCGTCACAGGAGGGTCCTGGATGTGTCTTGTTGTCTGCCGTCGTGCCGGATCTAGACCGGGTTGAAGCCAAGAGGCAACCTGGGACCAGCGGAGACAGAGCGGCTCACAAATGCCAATGCTGGGAGAATGGAACTCTGAGCCAGAGCTTCTTGCCACGGTGGCAGTTGGCTCAAGATACCGAACCACTACCAAAATTTGAGGGAAAAAAAGAAAAAAGTAATTCAGATACGATCTTTTGAGATATACTGGAGTACACAAGTTCCTGTGTTTGTTTTCGCCTTAACCACCACGATTGAGTCCGCGGGGTGTCCATTTGGTGTAAGTCGAGCTTCCATTCTTCTGTACAATTGAGCTTCGAGCTTCGGGCAGTGGACACATCACAGGGAGCAGCCGGCCAATGGCTTGCTGCAGGGGAAGCTTCGACGTCAGCATGTGGCTCGTGCTTGACCCCTGAAAACAAAGGCTTGGCAAAGAACACCCCATGAAAGTGAAGCTCAAGTGGGCCCGGAAAATTGAATGTGCGTTTCGAAGCCTGAGGCTCACCTGCGTGTGAATCCACACCTCCTGCCATTGAGATGCCACGGTTCCATGTGGACACTGGAGAGGACACCACAGGACATCAGCAGCCAGCAGCCAGCAGTTGGCCCCTAATAACGACTCCAACCCTCGACTGCTGCCCACCTCGACCACGCCGCCATTACCACCACCCGGCTGCTGCCACTTTTTCAAACACACCCCGCGACCCGAATCGCGAAACTCACCACTCCCGATAATTTGTGACAAAAAGTCCAGCTCCCCCCTTCAGTTGATGCCGGGCGCCCACCAGGCCTCGGGTCCCCTCAGCCAAGATGCAGGCTTCCTCCGGAATGCTCACCAAGGTGCGTGTCCCCAAGCACCCATTCTATGCGCAATGCGCCGTTTTATACTAACACTGCTTCTTCCAGTTCGAGTCTAAATCGTCTCGCGCCAAGGGCATCGCATTCCACCCCAAACGGTTCGCAACCCCTCGAGCTCCCCGCCCCTTGCCCCTCGACACTGACACGCTTCCTCAGACCATGGATCCTCGTCTCCCTTCACTCCTCTACCATTCAGCTGTGGGACTACCGCATGGGCACCCTGATTGACCGCTTCGAAGAGCACGATGGCCCCGTCCGCGGTGTCGACTTCCACAAAACACAGGTGAGGGCGGCAGGATTGAGCCGGAGAGGAGGACAGCTTGCTGATTTGGTGGCAGCCCCTGTTTGTATCTGGCGGTGATGACTACAAGATCAAAGTCTGGTCGTACCAGACCCGCCGCTGTCTGTTCACCCTGAATGGCCATCTCGACTACGTTCGGACCGTCTTCTTCCACCACGAGCTCCCCTGGATTGTCTCCGCCAGTGACGACCAAACGATTCGGATATGGAACTGGCAGAACCGCTCGCTGCGTAAGGATACTCTGGGCTGGGGGGAATTAGGAGGATCACGATGCTGACGAGGACCAGTGTGCACCATGACGGGCCACAACCACTACGCCATGTGCGCCCAGTTCCATCCCAAGGAGGACCTCGTCGTTTCTGCTTCACTCGATCAGTCCGTCCGTGTGTGGGATAGTACGTGGTGGCCTCAAAATCATCTCACTTGAGCTTCGCGCTGACCAACCCGCAGTTTCTGGCCTCCGCAAGAAGCACTCCGCACCCACCTCCATGTCCTTCGAGGACCAAGTCTCTCGCGCCAATGCGAACCAGACCGACATGTTTGGCAACACGGATGCCGTCGTCAAGTTTGTGCTCGAGGGCCACGACAGGGGCGTAAACTGGGTTGCCTTCCACCCCACCATGCCCCTGATCGTCTCCGCCGGTGATGACCGCCTCATCAAGCTCTGGCGCATGAGCGAAACCAAGGCTGTATGTCTTCCCAGCTCCGTCAGGGCAAACCGCTGCTCTTCTTAGACGGTATGCTAATAAATCACAGTGGGAGGTTGATACCTGCAGGGGGCACTTTCAGAACGCGAGCGGGTGTCTTTTCCACCCGCACCAGGATCTCATCCTCTCTGCAGGCGAGGACAAGACCATCAGGGTCTGGGATCTTAACAAGCGGACCGCTGTTCACACCTTCAAGCGCGAGAACGACCGGTTCTGGGTCATTGCTGCCCACCCCGAGATCAACCTGTTCGCGGCTGGCCACGATAAGTAAGTGAGCTTCGTTTTGTGTTGACTGGATGATGCTAACGTGAACAGCGGTGTGATGGTGTTCAAGCTGGAACGTGAGCGGCCGGCCTCTGCAGTCTACCAGAACACACTGTTCTACATCACCAAGGACAAGTGTGTCAAGTCCTATGACTTCCAGAAGAACGTCGAGTCCCCCACCCTTCTCTCGCTCAAGAAGCTTGGCAGCCCCTGGGTTCCACCCCGGACCCTGTCATACAACCCCGCCGAGCGCTCAGTCCTCGTCACATCCCCGGCAGACGGCGGCACCTACGAGCTCGTCAACCTCCCCCGTGACGGCTCCGGTGCTATCGAGCCGACAGAGTCCAAGCGTGGCCCGGGCAACTCGGCCATCTTCGTCGCACGCAACCGGTTCGCTGTCCTGAACACGTCGACCCAGACGGTCGATATCAAGGACCTTACCAACAACACCACGAGGTCGTTCAAGCCCCCTGTTGGTACTAGCGATATCTACTTTGGCGGTACCGGCAACCTCCTCATCATCACCCCGACGGCTGTGCACCTCTACGACATCCAGCAGAAGAAGACGACCGCGGAGCTCGCGGTTAACGGCGTCAAATATGTGGTGTGGTCGAACGACGGCCTCTACGCCGCCCTTCTCAGCAAGCACAATGTCACCATAGTGACCAAGACCCTGGAGCAGGTCAGCACTCTTCACGAGACGATTCGTATCAAGAGCGCCACCTGGGATGACGCTGGCGTCCTGCTCTACTCTACTCTCAACCACGTCAAGTACACCCTCCTCAACGGCGACAACGGTATTGTCCGGACTCTTGACCAGACCGTCTACCTGGTCCGCGTCAAGGGGCGCAACGTCTACTGCCTCGACCGCGCTGCGAAGCCCAGGATCCTCCAGATCGACCCCACCGAATACCGCTTCAAGCTTGCGCTCGTCAAGAGGAACTACGAGGAAATGCTGCACATTATCCAGAACTCGAGCCTTGTCGGCCAGTCCATCATCGCGTATTTGCAGAAGAAGGGCTACCCCGAGATTGCGCTCCAGTTCGTCCAGGACCCCGCGACACGGTTCGAGCTTGCGATCGAGTGCGGCAACCTTGAGGTTGCAGTCGAGGTGGCCAAGCAGCTTGACCGCCCCAAGCTGTGGACCAGGTTAAGCGCGGAGGCGCTCGCTCACGGCAACCACTCCGTTGTTGAGATGTGCTACCAGAAGCTCAAGCACTTCGACAAGCTCTCCTTCCTGTACCTCACAACCGGCGACGAGGCGAAGCTGTCTAGGATGGCGAAGATTGCTGAGCACCGGGGTGACTTCACCTCGCGCTTCCAGAACGCTCTCTATCTCGGTGACGTAGAGGACCGGATTCAGATGTTCAAGGAGATTGATTTGTGTATGTGACTACCCCTCTTGTTTCACAGGCATAGCTGACATTGTTTAGACCCCCTGGCATACATGACTGCGAAGGCTCACGGTCTGGAGGAGGAGTGCCAGTCCATCCTCGAGGCCACCGGCCTGTCAGAAGACCAGCTCAATCTCCCAACCTTTGGCGAGCCGCTCACCCCTCCCAAGCCCGTGGTGCCTACATACCAGGTTAACTGGCCGACCAAGGCCACCTCCACATCCTTCTTTGAGAAGGCTCTCCTCGGCCAGGTTGAGGGGTTGTCATTAGAAGACGAGGCCGCGCCCGCCAATGGGCTTGAGGCGGAAGAGGACGGTGTCGCCAAGCGCGATACCCTTGGGGAGGCCGATGAGGACGAGGATGCCGCCGGCTGGGACATGGGCGAGGACATCGTTGCCGAGGTTGAGGAGGGCTTTGTCGACGTGGAGACGACCGAGACAGGTGGGCCCGCCAGCAGCGAAGCCGAGATGTGGGCGCGTAACTCGCCCCTGGCCGTCGATCACGTCGCCGGCGGCTCCTTCGAGACAGCGATGCAGCTGCTCAACCGCCAAGTCGGCGCCCTCAACTTTGGCCCCCTCAAGCCCCGCTTCATGGAAGTCTACCAGGCATCCAAGACGTACCTCCCCGCGTCGGCCGGCCTCCCCCCGCTGGTCAACTACGTCCGCCGCACGGTCGAGGAGTCCGACCCCCGCAAGGTCCTCCCCATCATCCCGCGTGACCTGGAGTACCTCGCGGCCAACGACCTGCAGCGCGGCTACGACGCAATGAAGTCCAACAAGCTCGAGGATGGCGTGCGCATCTTCAAGGGCATCCTGCACTCGGTTTTGATCAACGCCGTTGGCAGCGAGAGCGAGGTGGCCGAGGCCAAGAAGCTGATTGCGTCCGCGAGCGAGTATACTGTCGCGATGTCGATCGAGCTGGCGCGCCGTGCGCTGGGGTCTCCGGAGGCGGTGGCTAAGAACCCGGCGCTGCTGAAGCGGAGTCTGGAGATGGCGGCGTACTTTACGATTCCGAAGATTGAGGTGCCGCATAGACAGCTGGCACTGTTGAGTGCCATGCGCCAGGCTATGCTTAGCAAGAACTATAACTCGGCGCTGAGCTTTGCGAATCGCATTTTGGCGAATGGAGGCGCGGCGAAGATAATGGAGAGCGTACGTTTCAACCCCCCAACCCCAATCATTACCTCCCTCCACCTCACAACCTAAACCATCCCAACCACCACCATCAGTCACTAATTATGTATCCCAACAGGCCCGCAAAACCAAATCCCAATGCGAGCGCAACCCCCACGACGCAGTCGAGATCGAGTTCGACCAGTTCGCCGAGTTTGAGATGTGTGCCGCGAGCCACACACCGATCTATTCTGGGTCGGCGTACGAGCAGTGTGCGTTTGATGGCGCAAAGTACCATGCCAAGTACAAGGGCACGGTGTGTGCGGTGTGTGAGGTGTGCGAGGTTGGGAGGAAGGGGAGTGGGTTGAAGTTGTTTGCTTAATTCTCAACCTGGACTCGATAAGGGGGCGAGTAGGGTGGGGTTATTGAGACGGTGGCGGGTGAGTGGGGACCGGAAAAGTTTAGATTCGCCGGGGTGATGATTATGGCGGGCGGGCAATACTTGATGTTGGGAGTGTGGAGAGTGAGATGTTTAGTTCAGTTTGTTGTTGTAGCAAAGAGCAGAGGCATTTGATTACGACTTTTAGTCCCTGTGTAATGCAATGCTGTGTTCGTGTTGGTATTGCCGTCTCTTAGAGAGCTCTCTACGACGGGCAATTCCATATTTTGTACATGAGCATACCAACAACAACCACCCACCCTCTCTCTCCTATCACCAACCCATCTTCCTCAACCCAACCCCCCCAATCTAAACAATAGTCTCCAACTGCCTCGCGTACCCCAGCGCGTTCTCAATGATCATCTGGCTCAGCTCCTGCTCCTGCTCCTCCTCGCCCGTCTCCTGCGCCGACGGGAAGAAGATATGTCCGTCCTTGACAGTCCAGCCGCGGGAGCGCGCAAAGTCGACCACCGCGCCCTCGCTGTCGAGGAAGAGGAGGGACTTGGTCGAAGCCAGCGGGAGAGAGGGGTAGGCGCGCTCGCTGGAGGATGCGATTTCGGAGCGGATTTGCGAAGTGAGGATCTGCCACAACCTCCTGTCAGCATCCCGATCGTAATTTTGTTTGGGAGTCTGGGGGAAAGAAAGACGAACCTCAGAAAACACCCCAAACTCCTCCCCCGGCACCTCCCCCTTCTTCATCGCTTTCCACACCCGATCATAACTCCCCTCCATCAACCACCTCTCCAACCTCACCGGGTACCCCAAATACCGATCCCTCTCCACCTCATCACTGCCCTCCCGCGTACTGGACACCCCTCCAACTCACTATGAAACTCCCCATACAGCCCCTGCGTCAACAACAGCAGCAGATACAAACCCGTGATCTTGTTCCGCTCCCCGCCCTCCACCACACTGTTGTCCTGGAGCTCGTAGAACGGCCGCAGCTGCGCCACGTAGCGCGTGAAGGCGTCGGCGTTCTTGGCGCGGATGCTGGCGAGCGCTCCTGCTCGTAGACGGAGCGCGCGAGGGCGAGGTGGGCGGGCGGGGTGGTGGGCGAGGGGGTGAGCGCGGAGAGTTGCAGGAGGAGCAGCTTGGCGCGGGAGAGGAGGGCGGTCGCTTCGGGGTAGGAAGGGGGCGGGGTAGATTTGAGGTGCGTGAGGAGGGTGGTAAGGTCGCGGTCGGCCATTTTGGACTTTTCTGGTTGGGGCTGGTGGTGTGGCTTGCGGTTGGGTTGGGAGTTGGTTGGGGAGTCGACTGGTGGCGGTGCGGGTCGGATGTGATGGATGGATGGGAGTGATTGTTTTATTTTTGTACGTCGGAGGAATTGATTTGGTGGATGGCAGACAGGAAATTTGTGCAATTGCTCAGGCAATGCTTTGGTGGTGGTTGTCGTGGTTGTTGTTGGATGGACGGGGATGCGATGTGGCAGTCGTCAACAAGGGTGAGGCTGCTACTGGAGCTAGAAGCAGCAGGCTGAAAGGCTGACGTTTGGCTGGTCTTGGCGCTGGGCAGCTTGGAGAGCTCGAAGTCAGCAGCTGTCTGCAGCTGACTCACCGTTGTTGGCAAGTGCCAGCTCACTTGAACATGAAACTCCAACTGGATGAAGCTCTCTTTCCGAGATAAAAATGCGCCCAACCACTAAGCTAATAGAGGGTGAAGGGACAATTATTTTTATTACTTCTATTTTGATACCATTTAAGATCTTTCGTTTCCTGGACGATGATGTCGAGGAAAAGTCTCGCAGACCATGCCATCGATCATTAGACTCGTCAGTTCTGCCGGAGCGTGCCGTGGAGACTCGTGCTCTCCCACCAAGGAAAAGAATGCGACATTTGGGTTGACATTGGGGTTGACATTGGGGTTGACGTTGATTTTCGTTATCAAGTTATCAACTGTTGAGGCATGGTGGCATTGCTGCGGCATTGCTGCCCAAACCTCTGCTTCCCCAGCAGACGAGGGAACACCACAGAGTCACAGACAGGTTTGAGCTGAAGTCGTTTCATATTTCCCTAATGATGCTGCCCAGACTGCCCGAGGCCAGATCAACGTACTGTAATTTCAAAAGCAGTGATGGCGATGCTGTTTCGAGCCTAAGCCAAGGCGTTTTCCTGCTCTGGCTCGCTCAAGAGGCCGTATTGGGAAGAGTTGGCTCCAAGATGGGCGCGGCTGTGGAAGCGCGGCTGTGGCACTGGTGATAACCGCTGAAGAGTTACAGTGAGAAGGTGTCTGTTGGGAGAACGTGGTTTCAAGCTCCTTTCTTCTCTGGTGGTGGCCGCCAACAGGCAAACCCAGTTTCATCTGATGGCTTGCCCTGTTGCGGCCTGTGGCCTGTGCCTCCAACCGATTGTGAAAGTTAAAAGTCGAGTGTCGGACCTGTCTGGCCGTCTCTCTTTTCTGCTCTGCCTTCCGTTTGTTGATAAACCAGAACTTTGCAAACTCAAAATTGCCACCAAAAAAAAAAAAAAAAATTTTTCATTGCCTGGATCAGTCCAAATATTGCTGCCTCAACTTTCAGTGGGAATGACAGCTCCCAGCCAGCAACCTGAACATCAGCATCAGCGCCGCGGAGCATGAATTGCCCCGCAAACGTCGTGCAGCTGCAGCTTGTCGACCCCACCAACGGCCACCATGACGTCCTGGACCAGAAGAGTGGCAGCCCGAGGACACATGCGAGTCCAGCACACCGGGAGCCGGCAGCATGACTTTGATCCTTCGCTGCCCTTCGATATCTTTGGTCGCAGCAATGGAACGAGACAGTCAGGTACGTACAGATGGATGACATGCAGATGAGGGAAGAGCTGGACCACCACCTGCTCGGCAGTCATTCGGGATGGGCAAGGGAGTGTTCTATTTCTGGGGATCAGCCTCCACTGAGGGAGTCTTCTTGGGGCAGAACCGCAGGGGAACACCAGTCGAACAGCAGGGACCAGGCAGGGGACTGCGCCAAGACAGCGGGCAGTGCACGAAATCACCAACGAATCGCCGCAGATCACCAATCTGCAGCACGCGTCCAACTGCGCAGCCATGGGCGAGGGGCAGCTGGTGATGGCTTCGGAGAGCGCAGATGGAGGGCCGCGGGGAGTCGGACATCACGGTCGACACATCTTGAAGGTGATAGACATGAAGACACCAAGAACACCCCCAGCCACAAGACACTAGACAAGACACACAAACACCAAACGGCAGATCCGGCAGAGAGGGCTCCAGCAGCCAAGAACACTCTGAAACCACCCCGCCAGTCCCGACAGATGAAGCTCGCTGCGCCCACCGCTGGCCACGAGATGCTTGCCCCTCCGGCCGTGTCGGGCGCCGTGCTGCTCCATCCCCTCCATGGACAAGCCACACTCGGCCCCCTCCCTCCCAGAAGAAACGCGACTCGCATTTATCTCGCTGCTGTGCCCCTGATATCGATCGACACCCGATCCTCCTCTCGGACGCTGAAGAACGAGAGCCAACCGCCCACCGAACTCTGGCAAAGACCGACCCTGCGACCTGGAACTTGACCGCGTTGACGCATCAGTGTGGAAACAGACGACGCCGCCACAGACTCCTGCTGCTCGCTTGGCGCCCGCCCTCTTGCGTCCCCGCCGCTGTCTTGCCTTGCTTGCCTGGCCCCGCCGTCCCATCCCTGGATCCCAGCATCCCGCCGCCTGCGACTGGCCGAGCGGGGAGTCTTCTGCTTCGCGGGGTTTTGGCCGCATTGGGCGCCTGCTTGCTGACGGCCTCGCTCACATAATAAATTCGTGCAGGTCCGGCCCAGCCGCCCGCCGACGATTCTCTCGACATGCCGCAGTTTGGCGCAACTTTTGTCCCCGGGGGCTACGATGACTACTACCTGCCCGAGGTTGTCGCTCCCGCCCCTCAGAGGTGAGCTTCCCAGGTTCTCTTGGGGTCGTGGACTCGTCCCGCTTCGGAACACCCCGCCGATCCATCCGCGCGGCCCCCCGAAGCGGAGCGATTGGGTGCCGCCCGCTTTGCGCGGACGTGAGGCTGGAGGGAGGCTGAAGCTGACCGACGCCTGACTGCAGGGTAATGCCCGAGGTGCCCCAGAACATGCAAGAAGACCTCCAGCGCATGGAACTGGAAGCCCACGACAACGACACCAACAATCGATCCGGTAACGCGACAGCCCAGAACAAGGGCGCAGAGGGCAAGGGCAAGACGTAAGTTGCTATCGCGCGCCCACAACCACATGATTGGGCCCCCATCCCCCGTTTCCCCTCGGTGGATCACCCCTCGCTGACTGCGGCCTCTCCCGCTCGCCAGCTTCAAACCCTTCCAGACCAGCGCTCCCGACTCCACAGCCATGGACGCCCCTTCGTTCTCCCCGTTCCCCAAGGTCAAGGGCGAAAACATCCCGCCCAGTGACGAAGAGAAGGAGCAGATTCTCTGGCAGGCCCGCAACCTGGTGCTCCACTCCAACAATGTGTCCATGCAGGTCACCTGGGCCCGCGACGCCCTCATCTGGGTCGAGATCTGCCAGGAGGCCCAGGCCCGCGAGTGGAAGAAGGACGGCGAGCGCGGCGAGCGCCCCGCGACCCCGCGCGCCGAGCACGAGTTGCGCGTCGACGCCGTCAACATCCTCGACTACCTCGCCCAGCAGGACCACCCCGAGGCCAGCTTCATGAAGGGCAAGTGGCTCGAGTTCGGCAAGTTTGGCTACCGCGAGAACAAGCGCGAGGCATATACCCTCTACAAGAAGGCCGCCGACCACGGCTTCGGCCGCGCCGAGTACCGCATGGGCATGCTGTACGAAAACTCCAACGACATCGCCAATGCCCTCAAGCACTACACGCTGGGCGTCCAGCTGGGCGACTCGGCCTCCAACTACCGCCTGGGCATGATCCACCTCATGGGCCAGCACGGATACCAGAAGGACTTCCTGCAGGGTCTCGAGATGATCCAGCACGCCGCTGATACTGCGGATGAGGATGCGCCCCAGGGCGCCTACGTCTACGGCATGCTCATTGCCCGCGAGCTGCCCGACATCTCCGTCCCCGAGCACGTCCTTCCATGCGATCTTGCTGTTGCCCGCCAGTACATCGAGAAGGCAGCCTACCTCAGCTTCGCCAAGGCCCAGCTCAAGATGGGCCAAGCCTACGAGCTCAGCCAGCTGGGCTGCGACTTCAACCCAGCGTACTCCCTCCACTACTACGGCCTCGCCGCGCGCCAGGGCCAGCCCGAGGCCTCGCTCGGCGTCAGCCGCTGGTTCCTCTTCGGCTACGAGGACCTCTTCCCCAAAAACGAGCAACTGGCCTTCAAGTACGCCAACGACGCCGCCACGGCCGGCCTCGCTACAGGCGAGTTTGCCATGGGCTACTACCACGAGATTGGCATCCACGTCCCCAAGGACGTCGCCAAGGCGCGCAAGTGGTACGAGCTAGCCGCTGAGCACGGCAACAACGACGCCAAGGACAGAATCGACTCGCTCAGTCAGTCTAGAACGCTGACCAAGGCGGACCACGAGACGACTACCCTCACCCGCATCAAATCCCAGCACGGCTCCCAGCGCGGCAAGCGGCCTGACCGCTTCGCCCGCCCGAATGCCGTCTTGCCCACACTAAGCGAAGGCGAGAACGGCCCCCCTGGTACGTCCCCCTCTGTCCCCCACCACTACAACCCACTAACTTCCCTCAGGAGGCGGCATCGACTTCCCGACCCCTCCCCGCCCCCAGCATTCACAGTCAACATCGACAACTCCAACCCCGTCCCAAATCCACAGCCCCTATCCCCACGAGGACCAACCCTGCCCCTAAACGTCAGGCCAAAATCCACAGCCCTTACCCCGAAGAAGACATGCGCGGCTCCACACCTCAACCCGGGCCCCGGCTTGCGGTTACTTCGGTTGCTGCTGGTCCGCATGCGGACCGCCCTGGCTCCGCGTTTGGCATTCGTCCGCTGTCGGGGAGCGGGGCGTTGCCGCCTGTTATTGCGGATCGGGGAGGCCGTTGTCCGGGGGCAGCCTGGATGGGGAGCGCAGGGCGGGCAATGGGGACAACAGCAGCCGCCGCAACCCCCGCAACACTACGGTGGTGGTCCCGGGGTGGGATGCCGGGTGGTGATAACAGAGCGAGACTGCAGAAACAGAACCCGAATGCTGGCATGGGTGGTGCTGGCGGTGGTGGTGGTGTGGCTGGCTTCCTGCAGGGCCAGTATCCCATGCCGGGCGCCTATCCTGGCACGCCGGGGAGGGAGTATGGTGTGCAGCCGGGTGTGGGGCACAGGGTCAGAGGTTGGGTATGAATACCCAGCGGCCGGTTAGTGATAGCTATGGGCCGGCGGGCATTGAGGGGCAGGGATGGGTGGGCCGGGGGCATGGGGGTATGAGAGGTATGGTGCTGTTCTCCGGCCGGTGCGGGTGGGGATGGGTGGTGGTATGGGTGGTGGGAGGGGTGGCCCGGGTGGACAACAGCAGCAACAGCAGCAGCAGCCGAATCTTAGGCCGCCTATGGGCCAGCCCGGCAGGGCGAGTGCACCGCCTGCGGCGCAGGTGCAGCAGAATGCGAGGCCGAGTCCGGGGCCCGGAGGGATGGGGAGTCCTGGAATGGGGAGGGGGTGTGGGCGGGACTATGGCTGGTGGCGGCGGCCCTCCTGCGGGTGGTATGGGTGCTGGTGCTGGGAGGGTGGTGCTGGTGCGGGCGCGGGTGTGGGTGCGGGTGCTGGGGGGTGCGGGTGCTGGTGCTGGCAGGGGTGGCGGTGGCGGTGGTGCTGGTGCTACGGGTGGCCATCATCCGGACGGAAAGACGATGGGTCAGGGGCCTGCGACGTTTGAGGCGATGGGGATCCCGCAGGGGAAGAGCGAGGGGGATTGCGTAAGTTTTTATTCCCTTCTCTGGCTTGTTTTGGTGGGTGGTTTGGGAACTGCTGCTGACATGGGGAAACACAGGTGGTTATGTAAACCAGCATTACCTAAGTACTCTCGCTCTCCTTCAACACCACCGCCACACCACCTCTCTTCTTTCCCGTCTCGGGGAGGTCGATTTAAGCCTTGTCAGCCAGCAAGCATGGATAGCTGCCGCTTCCAAGTCCCGTCTTCAAATAGGGACTGGATAACCTGGAGACACACCCAAGTTGAATTTATCATGCTGCTTTTTCAGTCGTGGTATTTGCTACTGCTGGAGGGTTAGGCTTATGCAACATTGTAGCAGGAGTTGGGTACTCTTGGTTTGGTGGTTTGGTTTAGAGACGGAGCCAGAACCGGAATTGGAGGAGATATTGTGTGCTTAGTTGAGTGCAGGGGTTGAGACAGGGTCGAGCGAGGTTGCTATGGCAAACGGGTAATGGGAGGTTGTTTGTGGGAGGTTGGTTGTTAAGTGTTTGGCTACGTAACGTAACGTAATGTACATATTGCTGGGATAGGTTGATGGTGCGAGATGCGTTCTGTGACCTTGCATTGGACAGCCTAGCCTCACATTTTCCAGGCTGATGGGAAGGCTGCTTGAGTGAAGGGTTATAGTGAGAGAGCATGATGTGACGACTTACTGTTGAGGTAAGGAAAAGAGGTTTCAAGATCTGTCTGCTGTTGTGTGAAATTGCTGGAAGAAGGTCTCGCTCCCTCAGAGGATAAGTTCTCCTTTCTTCTTCCTTTCTTCTCTTCAGTCCCTTTCTCCTTCTTTCTTCCTTTTTCTTAAAACCTCTCAAACTCAAATTTCTTTTTTGTTCGAGTTTTTCTTTCCTTTTCCCTGAAACCATTCTATGTCCTTTTCCACTTTGTTTACCAGTCCCCACTCAAACTCACTTTTCTCTCCTTCCTTATTATCTTCCTAAATAAACTAGCTACACCTCAGAGCTTCTCATATTAACTACCTTAGTGTCTTTATAGTTCTCAGCATCTTCGGAAATTCCTGAACAGGTTGTTCTTTCCCTCGCAACATCTCTCCTTCGTTATCACTTAGCTTTACTCAAACTAGTTACAAATTACGAGCTTCAACATGACCTCAGTGTCTTCACAGTCCTCTCCTTCAGACTCGAAGGAAAAAAGTAAAAGGAAAGAAAGCAAAAGAAAATAAAGTTGATAAAAAGAAGGAAAGCAAGTAACGTTACAAGAGTGGAAAAAGATAGATAGTAAAATGGAAAATTGAAAGAAACTAAACAGGTTTAAGACTCGATTCATTTTCAGAAAAGTAAGCGTCACAAAGCATTCACTCCATGGGGCGATTGATTTTCCGCACAAGGCCGTGTGGTTAAACTACGACCTTGGAAGTACAAACACACTGCAACCGTTCCGTCCGGCAATCCCTCCGCCTACCCCCACACCCTCTGGATTAAAGACCGCCAGAGCGAGGGAGTCTGTGTCGAGCCACTTCCCTCTTCCTGTCCCGCTAAAGATAACCCATCCCGTGCCTTCTCATCAACAGTGACACGCAACAGACGCCCGTCCCAGGTACGTCTGACACAAACGACATCGGCTGGGTGCTCAATCTTTTTGGTCTAGGAAACACGGTACTCCCTCCCAAAGTCCGCCAGCCGGTCAGCAATCCTCGCAAACGCAAATTGCTGCCTCTCTCCGCCTTCTTAAACAGCGCCTCTGGGCACACTTCGAGATCCTTTGCCTCTTTAAAAAGCAATAGAGGATATTGCCATTCACTCTAGCTTTAACAAAGAACAACAATGGCACTCTAGTCACAACACTCCCCATCTTAACCCATAAAATTAACCATCATGGCTGAAGACAACTTAATCCCGCTCTGGGTGGCAACGGCTCAAGGCTTTGAGCCAGTAACTAAACATTTGCCGCAGGACCAACGACGCCCACGGGCAATTCCTTCAGGCAATGCTGCAAACGGAAGGGACTGAAAAGCATGGGACGTCTGGCTGGAGCTCGCCGTGAGGAACGCAAGGCCCCAGGAAGCTCAGCCGAAAAGTTGGTTCGGGAAGTCGACTCAAGAAACTTTTGCGACCACACGTTTGTTTTGGAGCTGGTATCGACAATGGTGACATGGTTTTAGTCTGCATGCTTCAAATACAAGCGTCGACGGGGAAGAGAACCTGTGCTGGCTGCAGCCGTAAGAATTTAGGACCTTGACTTCAAGTCGTGCAACTTGAAGGACCGTAGACCATGGGTGAGTCAATCAGTGACCACAAACGCGCAAGCTTGTCACTTTGGCGTACTGACTTCAAAAACCCGCTGCTCCTTGGTCCGCTGGTTCCGCAGTCAAAGCGCCAGCTGGCGAGTTGACCAACAGAGGAACGAGCAACATCTCATCAGGAGCTACCACTCGTCCTGCTTAAACCAAACCTGTAAATATGCTGAAGACGGAATGTTTTGAAGATATGTAGAGAGGTCTCTTGTGAGCCCAAGCCGGGGGGGGGAAGTTGAGTTAAGTGATTAAAACAAAAGCAAAATGAAGGCTTGAAATTTCATACGGGAAAAAGGACAGGAAGAAATGATTTAACAAAAACGACAGAGTTCAAGAAAAACACACACCCCCCCCAAAAAAAGAGAGATAGATGAAGAAAACAGAGAGAAAGAAAACAGAGAGAAAGAAAACAGGGAGAAAGGGGGGAAAAAGAAAGAAGAAAACGTAACGGAAAAAAAAAGAAAAAACAGATGGAAAGAAAACAAAACTGAATCCTAAATTCGAAATATTTTTTGTCTTCTTATCGGAGGCTCATCCGCAAATCCCAAACAGCATGCATTTTGAATGTGACTTGAAGACCTACATGAACATTTCCTAGATAGCTTACCCAAGTGACAGGTTGAGCTTGCTTGAGAACGGGACGGTTATCAAGGGCTGGCCAGTTGCTCCACCCGTGATATAATTTCTTTAACTAGTCAAGAATGCTGGTGATGTATTCATCAACGGGCCGATTAGATTCAACTAATATGGACCGTGTCTACAAAGTCGGAGCACGTATTTCACATGCTCGATGACAAAGAGTTTGGTAACAAAAGGCGATCGAGTTGATGTTCTCAGTTAGCTGAAGAGGCTTGGCTACGGTGACCACCACCTTTGTCTTCAACCTCAGCACAGCTCCCAGCTCAGTTCATTTGATTGAAACTTTGGAATAACGACGCTGTCTTTCTCAGTAGCCGGCAATTCCGTACGGCCAGCAGCCAGCGGTAAATTGTCTTGTATTACATCTGCCACCCCCTTCCTCTAGAAAAACCTCCACTTGCGGCTTCTCATCACCGAGCCCCCCACGCAAATTAACATCCCCGATTCTCCTCCCCTCTAGTGTCCCTAAGCATATCAAGTACAACTGCCCAGCGTCCACTCCACCCGTCACCATCTACACACCATGCCCTACAGTTGTCTCTGCAAAGACGAAAGCCGCTGCTTCAACTCGGGATGCAGGGGTAAAACATATGCCGTATTCTACTGCGAACCATGCGTTGGTTCCATCACTTCCTTCCGCCAAATGGCAAGTACCAGTCCGGTAGCCCGACTAACCGCCTTGTCATAGAATCAGACTTGTTCCTCTACGACCGTGAGGTCGACTCTCGACAATTCTGCCGCCTCGTCTGCTTATGCTGGAGCGAGCAGCAGCATGCTACTTATGGCGGCGGTGCTTCTACCTACGGTGGCCGTTCTACTGCTTACGGTGGCCATTCTTCCACGTATAGTAGCAATACTGCTACATATGACACCAAAACCACTTCACCTGGAAGCAGCACTTCTGGTTTCTGCCATTGTCTTTACAACAGGTCCAAATGCGGAAATCAGGTCAACTGCCGGTCGCTCTCGGCGAAGGTTGGTTCGGACCGGTGCGAAAACTGTCAGGTTCGTGGATTAATTACAGTCTTTTACCCCCACTCCATCTTCATCAAGCTTGTCGCCTTTCCCAGTCTAATGCTAAATGCTGACATGTCTTTGGGGCACACAGAGCTGCAGATGGGGCGGCACCTCTCATTCAGCTCAGAGCACAACCGCCGACTCCTCAGGCTGTCTCTGCCTTCAAGTACTCCTCCCCCTGCAAAGCAAAGCCGCCATTCTCTGACTACATGCGATGCGGGATTGTTCTTGGAAGTAATGCATACTGCATTATATGTATGGTAAGTCGCTCGCTTGTTCAGCCCAAACACCCACCTCGCTGCAACGGTGCAACCTAATTTATGGCTCTCCGCTAACTCAAACTGTCTCAGGCAGCGGGGTGCAACACGGCAGCTTTCACGAGCGCAGCGGCCACCGAAAGGGCACGCGAGGCGGAGGATCCGTAGCACCTGACGTTGCTTGCGCTTTAGGAACTTTGTTGGTGCTATGGAAAGACGTCGTGTAAAAATGCGGATGGCTGCGCGACGTGGGCAACGGAGGATAGATGGCTGCGCGACGTGGGCAACGGAGGATAGCATTTTGTGCGGGCCGTGTAAAAAAAGGTATTGTTGATTTTGGGGTTGAAAGCTGGTAATTAAGTTAAGGGAATTAGGGAATCCAGGCGGTTTTACGGTGGGTTCAGCCAAAGCCTAGAGACTCGGGTTGCCTTTGGGGAAGGGATAGGAGTAGGAGCAGCATATTAGCGGTGAATTGGAGAAGGCGATCAACACAAGCAGAGAAACGATGACTAGGTACCTACTTTCCAAGGTGATGGTTTCAATGCCACTGTGTCTTGTCAACAAACTGTAATCGGTTTGTAAGTTGACCCGAAAAGGCAGAGCGCTAAACTCGATCAAGGTTGGCCGCGTGTCATGCTTGACTGCAAGCAGTCAAGGACAAACAACAAGGGCTCTTCTGAGACTCCGATGGTGTGTTGATGTTGTCTCCATCTTTCGTGCTCCCACATCTCAACTAGCCCATTAACCATGTTGTCCCTCCACGATTTGCCTTTGGAGATCCTCAACCACATCATTAGCGCCATTTGTTTGTGCTGCCAGCATGGCCTTGATCAAAGGTGCAGCGGTTGCCTGTGCTTCCGATGCAAGAAGGGTAGCTCAGACCTGAAGGCTGTGGCCCATCTGAAGCGTCTCTGCCAAATATCAACAAGACTGAACCTCATTGCCACGCCTCACCTCTACCACCGCCCGGCCTGCCAGGACTGGTGGCTTTTGGCTCGTACCTTGATCGAACGGCCCGACCTTGCCAGCCACGTCAAGCATCTGAACATTGACTACTGGCACTACGTCAGCGACCATCTTTCCAATCCCTTGTTTTCGAGTCTGCTCGCCGAGCACTTCAGCGACTCCGGGCTCGCCCGTGCTTTCGAAGCCGTTGCTCACGGGAATAGTAACAGCGTATGGTGGGAAAACGAGGGAACCGAGAGTATGGACATGGTAATATCTCTCTGCCCTGGTCTAGAAACCTTGGACGCCAGCCCGGTGACCGGGCCCGGCCTCTTTTCGTTTCGAGCCCCTCCTGGGTCGCTCCCTCGGCTCAATCGCCTCACCATCGGCCACCACCCCCGCGAAATCGGACTCAACTTTGTCCAGCTCCGCCTAATCGCCTCCACCGCCCCGCGCCTCACCGTCCTCTCCTGCCACCACGTCTACCAGCCCGTGCTCGACCCGACCACGCCCCCCTTCATATTCACTCACCTCGCCGAACTATGCCTCAGCAAGAGCGTCCTTAGCCTCGCCGCCCTGACAACCCTCCTTACCGCCTGCCCACACCTACAATCCTTCTCCTACGCCGCACGAGAATTTCCCCAACAGCACCGCCTCCGCTTCACCCCGCGCGAGGCACAAAACGCCCTGATCCAACACTGCCCCAATCTCCGCTCCCTCAGCCTCTACCTCTGCCACGGCCTCACCAACAACAGCCTCATGCCCCCCGCCAGCTCGCTCCTCACCTCCTTCACCCCCTTCGCAAACTCACCCACCTCAGCCTCGACGTGCAATCCCTCATCGACATCATCGACGGCGACCCACCCCAACCGGACCCCTTCCGCCTCGTCACCCTCCTGCCTCAAAGCATACGCTCGCTGCGGATGGTCAGCGGCAGCTGGTATCTGGACGGGACGGTGCTGGTACCTGCGCTGGTGCGGTTGGCGGAGGTGGCGGGGAGCAGTTTCCCAGGTTGGAGGAGGTGGTGGTGCACGCGGTGAAGATGGGGGGAAGGGGAGGTGCAGAGGGCGTTTGAAGAGAGGGGGGTGAGGGTGGAAATTGAGGCGGTGAATCCGCTGGAAAGGGTGCATCATACATGGTTGCTTGGGCTGTGTGAACATGCGTAGGGGGAGAGGGTGGTATGGTGATGTGTGGAGACTGAAAGGGAAAGGAGGGAAAAAAAAAAAAGGAAGAGGAAAAAGGGAAATAGAAGAAAAAAAAGACAGTAAAAGAAAGAAATGAGAAGAGAAGGGAAAAAAAGAAGAAAAAAATAAAAGGATAAAAGGAAAGAGAGGAAGAGGAAAGAAAGGAAGTAACTAAGCGCAGGTGGTTGGGTGTTGGAAAAAACGGGAGCTTGATGGATGCAAAATGTGAAGAGCTATGGAATCTTGCTCCGCAGAAGGTCGTCCCACACAAAAGGCGAGGCTCAATTCAGAGCAGGTTTCAACAGGAGCAACAGAAACTTTGCCAATCGCAGACTTTCCTTTCAACTCTTGTATCCGTAAGACTGAAGCGTCGATCTTGCAGTTGCGACAAAATGATGTTCCCCTGTCTGTGCTTAGGTCAGCCTTCATGTTTCGTGGGCTCCCACTAACGTAATCTATCACCTTCAGAACCAGACCACCTTCAGAACCACTTTTCCGCCCCGCACCCCACCACGTCGATTTCAAATGCATCTTGCAACACAACAAAGAATCTAGAATAGAAGCAAACTATATCAATCTGTTTGCTATTTACACGGGCAAGTCCTGGCAGTGTGCTCAGTTGAATTACAGAGACTGCACCTCGGTGGTGCGCGTTTTCGTACGATTGGCTCAACCGCTTCGACAGCTGTTACCTCCCCCCCCCCTTGATCCTCCACACAAGCTTCCTGGGCCTTTGGGGCCTTTGGAGTCTTTGCCTTTGGGGCCTTCCGATGCTCTGAGGTAGCCACTCCCTCTCCAATTGTCATGGAACCCCCTGTTTGGATGAATGCTCGACGGTTTTGACGTCGTTGCTTTTGTCGAGTGTTCTCGGCTCGGAGCCGCGAGTTCTCTTCTTGTAAGAGAGTGGCGTTATGCATGGCCATCTGGCACCCTTTGACAATCTTTTGTAGATTCCTGTCTGTTGGGCTTGTTGCATTTGCACGTTGCCTCTGCCTCTGGAGGTGGTCAAGCTCAATAACATTTGATGGTGTCTTGAGCGGAAGTGTCGAGCTTGGTTGAACAGGTGGAGGTAGGGGGCTTGGTGTTCGTACTCTGACTCGGAGCCGAGCAAGCACTTGACTTGGATCGAATGGAACAAGCCCTGTTGCTTTGAAGCCACTTTTGATGTTTGTCGAGGTGAAAGTCTTAGTATGGGCCTCGAGGAGGAGTTCAAGGAAGAGTGGTTTATCGATGTGGTGGATGCCAACGGCCATCTTTCCTCTGACCAAGTCGCCGTATACCCGCTTAAGGACCGAGAAGCAACTAACATCGAGAGGCTGGTGAAGGTGTGACGAATGTGGTGGCATACACTCGATAAGGATCGAGTTCTCTTTGCAGAAGTTGTCGAACTCTGGTGTCATATGGCTCCCGTGGCCATCGAGAATCAAGAGGCGGTACCGGCCAACTGTTCGGCTTCGAGTTTGCGGTTCAAACACTCGCTGAAGCCACTCGAGAGTAAGCTCATCGGTCGTCCATCCATTCTCACTGACTGCAATCCTCCAAGTAGGTGGCAATGGTGAGTCTTGGTACCATGTCGAGATGTGAAGCTTGCCCCTCAAAGATGATCATTGGGTCAAGGACCCAGCCGGTGGTGTTGATGCACTGGATGACAGTTGCCCACTCCCGATTCCCAGGCTGAACAACAACAGGTCGGTTTCGCCGATCAGATCGAGTGACAACCTTTGCCGTGCTTGCCACTCCCATTTGGAACCCGGTCTCGTGGAAGTTGTAGATATCGCAATCGAGGATACCCTTTGACTCAATAGTGTTTTGCACTCGTTGAAACCACTCCGACACTTTCTCAGGGTCCTCACACAAGGCTCGTTGGTAGTCGTACTTCCGGAGGTATCTTGACTTCAAATCCAGGTGTCGGTTTAAGAATCGGCATGCCCAATTCTCTCCGACAGTGTTCATCGTATCTGCCACTGCTGCAACTGACGCGTCAAGCAAGACCAGGCTTCCACGCTCACGGAGAAGAAGGTCGGCTATCTGTCGAATATACCCGATTGTCGGTGACATGCCCCGGTCATCGAGTGACTTGACCCACTGAACCAATGCAGCTTCTTCCGTTTCTCGAAGTTTCCGAGAAGAAATTTGAGATTGTTGACGGGGGACGCGTCCCGCGACGCGTCCCCGCAAGGTGGCGTACGGCACGTCAAAGGCATCTGCAGCCTTGCGAATGGTTCGGATTTGGCCAGAACGTAGAGCCTCGACGGCGAATTGGATCCTCTCTTCATGCTGCAAAGGCAGAGGCATTTTACCGAGGTGGTACTGTGGGTGGGTGCGTCTGAAGTCGACGTGGTGGGGTGCGGGGCGGAAAAGTGGTTCTGAAGGTGGTCTGGTTCTGAAGGTGATAGATTACGTTAGACGCACACGCGTGTGCGCCTTAGTCAGCCCAAATTAATTAGTCAGCATAAAAATGCATCTAACGCAGCATCAACCCTGTGCACCCACTGAGCCCCTAAATGTCACCACCACTACTCTGCCTAACTATCTGAATACCGCAAAGGGCATGCCCTTGAGGTCCTTATATGGCCAACTGCGTGGCACTTCGAACACGTGGTTGGTGCCCGACGGCCTGGGCCTCAACCGCTTCAAACTGGCTCGGCTCCCGCTGAGTGCTTGATCTTGATGTTGGGAGTGCACTTTGGGTCCGAATTGGCTCGATACGCTGGCGAGGCTCAAGAAGGTGAAGTGGAGCCCCATCGCGTATCAAGCGCCAGTGCGAGTGAAAGTCTTCGAGAAGAAGAGGTTCGCCTTGGCGTAGAGTTAGCACGTGTACGCATGGGAGCCCATAGACGCGTGTAAAGGTGCCCGTACAAGTAGACGATGGAGGGGGGTCTCTCCACTGCAACTGCCTTTGCTCCTCAACCTTCCTTAGCGCTTCGTGAGAGACCCAGCCTTGTATAGCCCTATATAGAGCCTTGTCAAGCTCAAGGGGTGTACGAATCTGCTGCTTTGCTTGGTTGGACTGCAACTCGGAGAGTTGGTTATTTAAGGCAAGCCGAATCGCCTTCCACGCTTCGAAGAGGTCGAACGTCGACCTCTTAAGGTACGACGAGAAGCGCGTGAATCCCTTCAACACGGGAAGTAGCTGTATTCCCAAAATGAGCTTGCTGGTTGACCCATGCAGCAACAAGCTTCTCCTTGTATGGCAGAAGCCACGTCTCCTTGATATAACCAACCTGCTCGAGGTTTGTTGAGGTATACTTCTTCTCGAACTCCTTTAGGCGCTCCTTATACGCCTCTTCAGTCGGCGAGCCAAGAATCAAGAACCAGGAAGTATAGAACTCTCCCCATTCCTTAGCTGTCTGGAAAACAGGCTGACATCGCGCGAGGACTGCCTTATTTGCATGCCAAACGCAAAGAGATGTTGCTGATGGAAAGAGAATCGAAGCCGCGTTCATGACTGCTAGGCATCGGTCTGTCAAAATGACAGATGGGAAGACTCTGCCACACTGCTCGTACAACATCTTTAACCGCTCGAGGGCCCATGTAGTATTCGTCTTGTACGTACAATCGAGGAGGAGGACTTCAGGGTACGCTCGAAGGTAGACAAGAGAGTCAGGGTGCGCAAAGAGAACTGCTGTTACGTGCCTATCTGGCCCGTACTGCACACGGCTCCAGAAGCCTTCCTTCTCAAGCTGATTTGAAAGCGCGTGAATTGGGCTCTCGCCTTGACGAGAGTCTCGGCGGACTTCGGCGATACGGTTGTAGATATCTTGGCGTGTCGCTAAAGAGCCGCTTTGCCGTACGACTGTCTGGATCTCCTTCGGCGCGAGGCCAGCGTCTGAGAGTGCTGCCAATTGTGACGTGCCGCCAGAGAGCTGTCGGTGGATAGGGTGCGCAGACGGGTGAAGGCTTGGCTCGTGGTTATGGACAGCAAAGCGTACTTCAGGGCGGTGTTTCAGAGTCCAGCCTTCGCTAGACTCCCTGGCGAGGACTGAAAAAGGGCAATTCGTCATGCGTGTGGTTGTTTTTCTCTTTCCCTCGCGTAAGTTGCCTTGAGAAGGTAGTCGGCGGCGACAGCGACATGGACAGCGACATGGACGACCACAACGAGGGCCGCGAGCCTGTTTCCCGCCCATCTACCGCCCGGCGAGTCGACTCCGACGGCCCTCCTTCTTCTTCTTCTCCGATAAAGAGCCCTTCAGACGAAAAGCGCCCTGCGACCGGCCCCAACCCCTCCAGCCCGCCAACATCCCCTTCCTGCGCCCGCCCACCCTCGCTGCCCCGAGAGCAGCTACCTCGAGAGCCCGAGCATAAATCTGAGACACTCCGATTCCCAGGCCGAAATCATCGTTCGCCAGCACCTGCAAGACATCGAGTCGAGCTTCACCGCCCCCCTCTCGCCCATCCCCACCTCCCACAATGGCCTCGACGATACCTTTGTCTTCGACTCGCCCTCAAAGAAACCCATGCCGCACCGCCTCGTCCCGAGCCAACACGAGTCTCCTGAACGGTCACAGGTACTCCCAACGCCGAAAGAGTCCAGTTCTAGTCCACCACAAGATTCCGACGGATCCCGTCTGCAGCCATCAGCTCACGATCGTTCCCTAGCGTCTGTGGGGAACGGGACCGCTTCGTTAGAGGCCTTTTCCTCCTCGCCAACTGCCGCCGCCGCAGCACGAACAATATCCCGAGCCGTGTCGCAGGCAACGATCCGGAGCAGCGATACCGGCCACGAGCGGGACATCTCGTTCAACGAGCGACACACCCAGAGCCAACCAGCTGATGACTCGCTCCTATGCTCCGATTCCAATGCCACTTTATTGCGAGAGATCCAGGAACACAGCCAGGACAGAATCGCATTTGACGCAGGGAACACCCCGGGGCAGGCTCTCAAAGGTGCGAAGCGGCCTAAATATCTGCGGAGCCGGATGGGCAGCCAGCGCTCCTCGGTGTCGTCCCTGCTCACGGATCCGGAGAGCGACGTGACGGTAGGTCTGGGCGCCGACTATGCCCTGCAGTCAGGGGGCGCGACGCCATCACTGGGCATACATCGAAACCTCCCCAACCCCCTCTCCCGATCCGTCAGCATGGGCAGCATGGCTAGCGGGATCGAAGACCTCCACGACGCCTCCGGGCCCGCCTTTGGCCATCTCGAGACTCTCCAAGAAGCCGATGTCAGCATCTCCCCCCAGCCTGGCCCTCGCCGTTTCCCAGACCGCACCATCCTCCAAACCCCAAGACCAACTAAAACCTCCGCGCTCGCCGCCCCTACCGACACAGTTATCGCCCGCCACGTTAGAGACGTGCAGGTCCCGGAATCCCTCGCCAAAGAATACAAAAACCGCGGCGGCCTAGTCACCCCCGCCCGGCCCGGCACCTCCTCCGACGCCAACGCCTTCGGCGCTTCCACCACCAGCCGCCACGGCCGCAGTCTGACCCTCAAAGAACAGAGCAGCACTATCGAGCGCCTCAGCAAGGAGAACTTTGACCTCAAGCTCAAGGTCATGTTCCTGAGCGACCGCCTCGACAAGCTCTCCGAGGAAGGGATTAAGGAGATGATCTCGGAGAATGTGGAACTGAAGACGGGCTTGGCTGTGCTGCAGCGGGATAATAAGGTTCTGCGTAGGAGGGTTAAGGAGCTGGAGAAGCAGTTGAAGGATGAAGAGGATAGGCCCGGGACGGCGAGGAGTGCACAGTCGGATGATGAGCAGAGCGCCGCGTATGATCAGGAGGCTCAGGAGAGAGAGGAGGAGTTGATTTATCTGCGGGAGCAGATTGAGGAGTATGCTACTGAGGTTGAGAGGCTGAGGAATGAGAATTTGAACAAGGAGGCGGAGAAACGGCGTATGGTCGAGGTTGTGCGGACGCTAGGAGACAGGGCGGGGGAGAGGTTAGGCGAGGACTTTGAGCGGCAAGAAGAGGCGGATGTCTGGAAAGATCTGCTCGAGCAGGAGACTGCAAGGAGGGAGCAAGGCGACGAGGACAACCGCCGCCTACGCGACGAGATCTTCCGCCTGAAGCAGGAACTTTCAGGACATACGGGGCCTGGACCAATGCATCACACGACCAACATCTACAACATAACCAAGAAGTCGCCACATCGTCCGATGTCGCCCACGCGGTCGGGCATGTCCTACTCTGGCGAGACGATGGAGAACGGGTCCATGAGTGCCGGCAGCACATTGGTAGATGAACTCCGTCGAGAGAGCGAGCAGCTCCGTCATGAGAATGCCGAGCTCCGACGCGAAGTGGGTGCTCAGACGTCGATGTTGACATCGAGGAACCGTGAGAAGGAGCGGCTGTACCAGGAGATTGAGGATCTCAAAATGGCACAGCGCCGTGGCAACCCCGCCCCATCGACGATCGACAGCCTTCTTGAGCGATCCGCTTCCCGCGCTGGTGTGCATGAGCGGTCGCAATCTAGAGCAAGCGGCGGCACGCGTCTCACCACCACCGCAGTGGACGAGGCCGAGCTTGAGGAGATTGAGACCAGGATGGCCGAGCTGCGCGACAAGAACAACGATCTGAAGATGCAAAACCAGGACCTCCAGCGAGAACTCAACGCCTGCATGGAAGACTTCGAAGCAGCCGTCGAAGCCAAGAAACAAGGCGAAGAACTCGCCGCCGCCCTCCAAGAAGACCTCGACACCGCCATGAACGACCTTATGGCCCTCCAAGCCGAGCGCGACGAAGCCCTCCAAGAACACGCCAACCTCGAGAGCGAATTTGAATCCCTCCGCAAAGAAGCCCAAGAAGAAATCGACGCGCTCGAAGGCGAAGCCGACCAACGCACCGGCGAGATGGAGCGCTTACAACTTGACCTCAGCGACCGCACCGAGAACTTCGACGCCCTCCAGGCCGAAATGCGCAAGATGAGCGAGGCGCTGATCCGCCTCGAAGACGAGCAGGAGGCGAAGCTGCGGCGGATTCAGCAGCTTGAGCAGGAGCTTGGGGATGCTAACAAGGAGCTGGATGAGCTCGAGACTAAGCTGCTCGAGGCGAACGACAAGGCGCAAAGGCTGTCTGTGCAGCAGGAGTCGAGCCAGGGGGAGATTGCGTTCTTGCGGGAGGAGCAGGAGACGGACAAGATCCGCATTGGGGACCTAGAGGCGGCGCTCGCTAATGCTGACCAGTCGCTGAGGGAGGAGAAGGAGCGCGCGCGGGAGCTGGAGCAGAGGCTGGCGACGGAGAGGAGGCAGAGGGAGATTGTGGCGAATCGGGAGAAGGAGGAAGTGCAGCAGTTTGTGAATGAGTTGAATAAGGAGGCGTCGGCGGCGAAGGATGAGGCGAGGAGGTTGAGGAAGAATTTGACGAGTAGGGAGGTGGAGGCGACGGAGTGGAAGGAGAGGTTGATTGAGTTGGAGAATAATTTGAGGGAGGCGTTGGGGGATTTGAATGGCACCAGGTCGAGTCTGCTCAAGGTATGCGCTTCAGTGTGGACGAGGAACCCCAGATGCTAATAATGTGCAGTCCATCGCCAAACTTCAACGCGACCTCGAAAACACGGTCCGCGACCTCGACACCACCAAGTCCTCGCTCGCCGAGAAAGACCGCATCATCAAGCAGCGCGACGCGCTCCTCGAGTCGCACGCGCTCGAGTCCCGTAAGATGGCTGACATGCTCGACAAGGAGCGCCAGGCCCACCGTAACGTCAAGAACCAGTTTGAAACCTTCCAAAAGACGCACCAGCACGTCACGCGCACCGTCAGCTCGCAGGACCAGCGCATCATGGAGCTCGAGCAGACCAAGAACCAAGACAAGAAGCGCCTCTCGCAGCTCGAAACCAACTTCAAGGACCAGCTCACGGAGCGTAACAATCTGCTTCTTATCCTATGGACCCGTCTATCCGCCCTCTGCGGCACCGACTGGGCCCACGACAACTCGCTCATCAACGGGCGTGCCCTCCCATCCCTCGAAGCCGTGGCCACCATGCTACCGGGCTTCAGCAAGAACCTGCTCGCCGCCGTCAAGACCATTGAGACCATGGTCGGCAGCTTTCAAAGCAAGGTCAAGAGCGTCGAGCGCGACCTGTGGAAGGAGTACCAGACCCTCGAGAACCACCTCGAGCAGCGCACCAAGAAGCTCGATCGCCTCGAGACGATCGTTAGGAACGGCATCGCCACGGGCGCTATCAGCCCGCATTCCCGAGGGCTGGGCGAGGCGCAGGCGCGCCTGGCAAGGCTGGAGGATGCGTATCGCCAGCTCAAGATTGAGAACCACACCCTGCGCGCGGCTGCCGACGCAAGGAGGGCTGCAGCCTACTCGTCTGCTTCTTCCCCCGGCGGGCTGAACGGCCTGGAATCGCCCACCGGCGGCAGCCCATCTCCTCTCGTCCCGATGGGCCCCAAAGCTGCCAAAGACAGGGGGAGCAAGATCCCGAAATCTGGAAGCCGACACAGCCTGATTGGAAGCAGCAGTCACGGCAGCGGGATGGGTGTACTCGGCAAGGGCGGCGTCGCGACGCCAACTAGAACTTCCTCGTCGCACCACCACCACTACTTCGGCCACCACCCGCATCAGCAGCCGCAACACCACAGCAGCAGACAAAGCCTGGCGGTAGCAACCGCCAACGAGGAACTCGCTGCCCTCGCACGCTCGAGAGGCGGCAGCCCCTCCACACCGGGTGGTACACCATCAGCAAATGATGCAGACGACGACACACTCACCTCCCCACGCCAACCCAAGCCCACCCCAACCCAACCCACGACCGACCTCGCGGCGCAGAACGGACTGCCTCATCAGCTTCTGTCCCCATCACAACTCGCAACACATCCACCCCCTCCAACCTCAACGCCCTCGCTCACACGGCAGCGGCTAACACCCCACCGGCCTTGCGCGCAGTGCCAGCGCAGCAGCAGGAAGTGTTGTCAGCACAGCAACAAGCGGAGCAGGAGGAGCGGGAGGGGGTAGCGCCGCGGGAAGCACTGTTGGTAGCGCAGTAGGGGATGACAGATAATAAGTGGATGCTGAGGCTGAGGGATCTGGAGTATAAGCTGAAAGCGGAACGGGAGGGGAGGATTCTGGATCGCGGGGAGGCGATGAAGAGGATTAAGAGGGAGAGGGGGCGGAGGGGGTGGGTCTGGGAGGTGATGATGGGGGTTGGTTGGTGGTGGTGGGCGGTTGGTTGTTCCCTGGTGGGGACATTAGGGTAAGGTTGGGGAAGTTATGGGTTAGGGTGAGGGGGCTCCTTGAGCTCAAGGGGAGGGCGGTATGGGAAGAAGAGGTGGAACTGCTGTGGGAGGGAGGGAGAAGAGAGGGGATTGTAACTGTAAGATGATGAAGGGTGGGTTTTGGTGTTTTATCTTTTTGAGCATGGGTGTTTCCGGGAGGGATGTCCGAGAGGATGGGGTTGGAGTTTTGGTTAGCTCGGCTACGGTTTAACTTATACCATGTAAATGAAGAACGGAGGAATTCGTTTTACAATTCGTTGTGCTTCAACATGATACCTTGTGGATCTCATTTCTCTCGTTGTGCTTGATGGTGGTGATGTGTTTCTTGTCAGCTGCCTTCCTCGGTTTCTCAGGGCCTTGGAGAGCTGTGAATTTGGTGTTGCTTTGGGACGAGCAGTCAAGTTCCTTCCTGCCTTTTTGCCGACCATCTCTGCCTGACAGGGAAATGTTGTTTTGCACAACGCGTCCCTGATTCTTGGCTCGTCTCAGGCTTGTCGTGTTGTTGTTGATGGTCTTCTTCATTGTTTTCCTGTTCTTTTCTCCACTTTTCTTTCCTGTTCTTGTGTTATTCCTCGCGTTTTATTTGCTGATTTCCTGTCATGTAATCCCTCTATGTTTTGGCAGTCAGACTTTAATGCCAAATAGGTAATACAACAGTTTTTTTGTGTTACACTGGCTCACTCCTTGTCTTTACTCTTTTTTACATCGTCTGTGTTGACCTTTTGCAGTAGGGGCTTCCGATTGTTGGCCATCCAAATTCAAACGCCTTTAATGTTTGAAGCTCCGTATCATGTCGATCAGAAGTCACATAAACTATGAACGTCATGTCAGAATGGCACTGTAGTTGGACGTGTCCCATGTTTTGATAACCTACGGAATGCGGCTCACGAGTCACATCGGGCTCAGGGGGTTGACGATCGTAAATCACCTGAGAGAGAGTTCACATGTGTCTATGAGTGCCAACAGAGAGTCGATAATACGGGCAGTATTGCGTCTCTGTAATTCAGCACTGTGAGACTGTTGGAAATGCTGGGCGAGAAAGGAGAGTTTGCACAATCCATGGGCGTATTGAGAATAGTGGGCTCAAAACCTTTTGCAAACACCATCTACTCCTTGATTTTAGGAGAAGCATCTCAGGGTACGGCTTTGAGAAGTCTATCAGGGCTTTGGGTGCAGCATCCTGCAGGCGGGCGGCTGCGTCTGCCCAGTGCAAGTGATGGTTCGTGGGACCTGGAGGCTGAGGAGATTCGTCCCGACGTCTTGACTTGCATGCCTTGAGAATGTCTGCCACCACCTTTTTAACCACCCACCTTATCTGCCCTCGCCTTTTATTTTTCCACAACAAACATTGCTCATCGGCCTCTTCCTCTCACACTCGCTCACAGCTTGTCGGACTTACCAGTTTGTTCGCTTCGAGTTCCCCGTCTCGCGCAACGTCGAGCTTTATCAAGCCCTCAAGCAAACTTTCTCTGAGCAAGACCGCTGCAATATTTCCCAGCTGTAAGTGTTTTCTGACGTTTTTTGCTTGTCCTCGCCCGCCGCTTACACCATGCAGACCACCCGAATTCGCCTCAAAGCACAACAATCAAACAAAACAAGTGTTATTTATCGACTCGCCATCATGTACGGCAACTTTGACAACAACGCGGTTCTCGTCCGGCGCCCTGCTTCCTCGCTATTTGGCCCTTTTCCGCGCGAGGAGGCCACCGACGCGTCGACTGGCACTGCCCCGACTGCGCCGGCTCTCCCCGCCTTCCCGGTCCGCACCCGCCGGACCGCCACGGGTGAGCTCCGCACTTCACTTATTGGCCGCAGCCTCACGGGCACCGGTCAAGAGAATGCATTTCTCCTCCGGCTCCCCAATGAGGTCCTAACTTGCCTCATCTCCTACCTCCCCAACGGCGCGATCCTCAACCTGGCCCTCACCAACAACTGGAGCAACACCTTCTTCCTGCAAGCCCTCTACGAGCGCCCAGCCACCGTCCACTTCACCGTCACGGACACCAATGTCCGCATCGCCAACGGTACAATCCTCACTCCAAACCCCAACGCCCACCTCCCCGGTACCTGGCCCGTGAACCTCGCCCCCGCCCCCGCCCCCGCTCCTACCACCCTCACCCCTTGGCACTCCCACCTACATCGTCCGCTGCGGCCCGGGCGGCCAGCTCATCCCCCCCGATGGCATACCCGCTCTCCACACTCCCTGCCACCACAACACCAACCTCTCCCGCGCGCTCAAACACGCCCTGCGCCGGCACTACGCCCGCCCGCTCTCGCACGTCGTGTACCTCTCGGACCCCGCCTTCCTCGCCGCGCACGGCGAGATGATCCGCTCCGAGTTGGACTACGCAATGCGGGACAGGAATATCCACTGGGTTGGAATTCTGCTGAAGACTTTTGGACGCAGGGGGAGGAGGGGCTGAGGGTAAATGGGAAGATGTTGAGGGAGGTGCTGGGGTGGGTGGTGGAGGAGAGGAGGAAGGATGTGTATAAGAAACGGGTAGAGTGTTTTGTGGAGGTGGTGAGGGTTTTGTGGAGGTCTGTGTGTAAGGAGAGGGAGGTGATGGGGAGGAAGAAGATGGTGAGCAAGGCGATTGAAATGGGTGTGCTGTTGACTGGGGATGAGGAGGGTGAGGGGGTGGAGAATCCGATGGAGGGGCTGTTGGAGGAGTTTATTAAGGTGGGCGAGCAGGGTTGCGCGATTCATGATGTTTTTGAGGAGGGAAGAAAGGAGGAGTCGTGCTTTCTGGATTTGCTGCGGTTTGCGAAGGAGAAGAAGGTGTTGAGCTTCAGGGGCGTTACCGCGGCGCAGCTGGCCAGCTGGATCAAGCGCCTGCCCAAGCAGGTCAGGCTGGAGAGCGAGTATCTGCTGGCTACTGCTGAGGGTAGCCCGCTGTCGTGGCCTTAAACGGTGTTGGAAAAAACAATGGGGTAAAAGCGAAGGAACACACACCCAAAGGAGGAAGATGGAGGGAGAGTTGAGTGTTGGTCTACCTAGGATGGATTGTCTCGATACCCTGTCAGATGTACAAAGCTTCGGATAGCCTCTTGTTAAATTCAAAGTTCCTTGTTTTGAGCCATTGTCCACTGATTTGGTGATCACCATGATGCATGTTCTCGGTGTTTGTTAGTGCAACCCGGTGCTGTTGCCGGCGCGGCGACCGGAGGAGGTTCAAAGCGGGGCCGAATTTAGCGGCGACTCAGGGCTCGATTTGGCAAGTGGCCGGATTGCCCAGCCGAGGATTCTCCACTCTGAGGGGGCGGTCCCGGGGTCCCCGGGACGAACACGTGGCAGGAGTTGCAATGAAACACGCCAACCAACATGTCAACACGTCCTTGGCTGGTAGGACGGGATTTGGTGATGTGATTCTCGTCCTGCAAACTTGCATCTGCTTGCATGCTTGGGTATCAAGGTAAATTCAACGTCTCTGCCCAACACTCCAAGAACTATCCTGATTCGGATTTTATTTTGCGTCTTCTTCCCAGTCATCTGGTTATTGGGGAAGTTGACACAATCCGTGTGAGAGAAAGCTGGTGTTTCTTCGCTGTCACATCTCACCAGACGGTGCGCTTGGCATGCACAAACATGTGGAGCTGTTCGGGTATCAACAGAAGTTCGTGGTTTTGCCAGCAGTTCTCGCAGCAACTTCTCGGTGGAAAGCAGGTGGCGGATTGGCCGCCAGCTTGCGTGTTTGTTGTTGCCATTCTGTGAAAGGTGAAACCGGTTAGATTCAGCCGTGAATCTGTGTCATGCACATGCCATGCACATGCGCTCCCACACAGAAAGAAGGGTTGGCCAGACGCGGCCCCAATTGGGTCTGGCTCGTGCCCTCTTCTTCTGCTTGGTTGGTCTTCAGACTGGTCTTCCCCCAGGAATGCAGGGGAAAAGGGGGCGTGGTTGCTTTGGGACTGGACTGGGCTGGGCTGCATGAATGGCCCACTGCCATGTCACGGCGGATAGCGCACCTCGGCTGCAGTTAAAGGGTGTTTCTAGAGAGAATTTGAGGCAGGGGAAAACAGCTGAAATGGAATGGCTATCTTGGGTTTTTGTTATCTTTTTTTCTTTCTTCCATCCACACCTTTCTTTTCTTTTAATTAACCGACGCTGCCCAATCAGCGACAGGCTTCGGGCTGTGGTTCGTGCCAAGACCATCCCCACTGAATATCAGTGGGTCTGCTGGAGATCTCGCCAAAATTAACCCTGGCGCTGCCCCCTGGAGCGACTGCACAGTGATGCCAAGGTGCACGCTGCCGCGAACAAGTCCACTGTCAACACCCCTAGCACGTCCATGCTGGAATTGCCCGTCCAATTTGTCCAATTTGTGCTGTGCTCGCCGAAATTGGCCCACTCTTGGACCTGCAGCTGCGCTCTGCCGTCCAGGTTGTGCCACAGTGCCACTGTGACCGGACTGTTGCTTTTCCCAGACCCCCCGATCCATCCCAGGGACCCAGATCGCTGCTCCCGCTGCTCCCGAGGACCCGACCATGCCCGTCCCCGACACTGGAGGACGCCGCAGCGGCAGCGCCAGCAGACGAAAGCCCGACCTCAACATCGACACGTCGCCGCCGCCGCCCGTGCCATTGAGGCGAGGGGATCGAGACCGAGACATTCCCCGAG
This sequence comes from Collariella sp. IMI 366227, assembly GCA_027946355.1. Lineage (NCBI taxonomy): Eukaryota > Fungi > Ascomycota > Sordariomycetes > Sordariales > Chaetomiaceae > Collariella > Collariella sp. IMI 366227. The sequence continues at coordinate 717,787 of JAPEUS010000013.1, forward strand.
ATCTTCCCCGAGATCTGCCCCGAGACACCCCCCGCACGCCCACAGACAACTACGACTACCACCGCTACGCCAGGGACAGGGACAGGCACAGAGACAGAGACAGAGACACCGACACCGACGACGACGACTCTCCCCGCGGGGGCCGAGCGCTGCGTCTGCTGCCCGAACGCCAGCGCCAGGGCCGCGACCAGGCCGACATCGAGACCTTCCTTGACGGCCTGACTCCCGTCGACCTGCCCCCGATCGACCTCGACCTCGACATGTCCAACAAGGACACCGACCGCCCCGACCCACGCCGACCGCCCCGCGACTCCCACGACCTCTCGCTCTCGCCCCGAAACGTCACCCGCGACTCGCTGGTGACGAACATGCTGCTGTCGCTCGATCAGCTCTCCATGGGACAGATTGGCACATCGCGGACAACCTACGACGAAGCCTCCAGCTATCCCCCGTTCAGCGCCGACGACCGCGCATTGACCTTCACCTCGAGACCGAACCGCGGAAACAACCACGGATATTCGTACAGCTCAGACTTCGAAGGCGACGACGCCAGCAGGGTATCGTCGAGGGGACGCCAAAGCAATAGCAGCTCAGGGTACCAGACGGGTTTAAGCCGCATCAACAGCATGCGCGAGATGTCGCAGCGGAGCCCCGGCCGGGGGCTACACTCCAGAGGTGGAAAGGGGAGCAAGAGCAGCAGCACAAACAGCGTCGATGCAGGGTATGCCCAGGTTCTGGGCAGCCAGCGGTGGGCCCGCGGCTTTGGCAAACGGTCGTCCAGCTTTGACGGGGACGCCCGACCGTCGCCCGCGACCTGGCAGCTCGAGTTCAACGCCAGCTCCTTTCGCACCGACGGCTACGACGCCGCCCCGACGCCGACAGTCCCCGGCGGGCCCAGGAAGCTCGCCAATGCGCCGTCAATGCCCGCCATGACGCCGGCAGAGCAAAAGGCCGACCCCAAACAGCCCGCCAAGGCAGCAGTACCCGAACGCAAACGCAGCACGAGATCCTCCAAGAGCGCGACAGTCGGCCGCAAACCCGAGTCCAAGTTCAACACAGCACGCGACGCACCGCCGCTTCCAGTCTTCGACCTCGACTCGGCGCCCGCGCCCCATGTGGGCTACGAGAAGACAAAGGACGTCCCGGCGATGCTCCCCGCTGCCGCGACCCCCCAGCCGAAAGAGAAGACCGGCTTCTTTAGGAGGATGTTTGGCTCGTCCAAGACGGCTGCGCCAAACCCCTCTGCCCAGGCGTCTCCCTTCTCCCTGCAGCCAAAGCCAGCCGCGCCTCCATCCCGCGAGTCGCACCACTCGGCGACCCACACATTACAAAAGAAAACATCATCCTTTTTCCGAAGACGGAAATATTCCATGACCGAGACGGAACCTCCACCCGTCCCGGCCGTGCCCCCGGTCAAACTGGAGCCGAGCCCCATGACGAGTCTCAGACGGGCTATGGACCCGTTCCTACAAAGCATTCCGGGCTCTTCCACCGCCCAGACTTCAGCTGACACCCCTTTGCCCTCGGTTGAGCGTCCCGATGAAAGATACCAGTCCACCCCGAAACGCGCCCCTCCAGACGAAGACGAGACCCGCGTGCGAGGCTTCTCGCCCGAATACGAGCCGAGCCCGAAAGCCGTCATCCGCAAGGTCGAACCCGAGCCCGGATCACGTCCTGTGGCGACCCCAACCGTCGGGTCGTTCCTCCGAGATAACAGCGACAGCGAGGACAGCCCAGTCCGCAAACGCAAAACACCACGATCTGAGCCACGCGACAAGAACCTTCGACCATCGCCGCAGCCAGACGGGCGCCGGTCGCCGTCTCCCGTCGTGTCCAAGTCCAAGAGCGTTCCCAACCTTAACCGAGCAAGGGAAGAAGCTCGTCGGTCGACACGCCAGGACTCCAAACGCTCTCCTTCTGCCCGGAACGATAAACGTGATTCCAACACCCTTGGCCTGCCCATCGAGACCGGCGAGAGCATGTACAAGCACAGCGTGCCCAGCCTGCGCATCGACAGCGCCGAGCCCAGCCCCGGCGAGTCGGCCAAACACTCGTCCAAGTCGATTGACGAGCCCGAGATTGTGGTTGGTGATCCGACTGAGGACGACCGCCAGAAGGCTCAGAAGATATTTGAGGGAAATGAGGACTTCATCCAGAAGGACAGGGCGGCCGCATGGATGGGCGAGGAGGGTATTGTGCGCCAGAGGACGCTCCGCGCGTACATGGAGCTGTACGACTTTGAGGGCCAGAGTATCGTGGCGAGCTTGCGCCAGGTCTGTCAGCGGCTGTTGCTGAGGGCAGAGACACAGCAGGTGGATCGGATTCTGGTGGCCTTCTCAAAGCGATGGTGTGACTGCAACCCGAACCATGGGTTCAAGTCGACGGGTAAGCCTACTCACCTCCCTAACCCGACAATTGCTAACTCCTCACCAGACATCATCCACACAATCTGCTACTCCATCATCCTGCTCAACACCGACCTGCACATGGCCGACATCGAGCACAAGATGACCCGCAGCCAGTTCATCAAGAACACCATGACCACCATCAGGCAGGCCCTCCAGGAGTCGGTCCCCGATGCTTTCGACCGCCCGAGCATCTTGCCGGGCAAGGGCGGGGAAGCAGAGGGCCGCACGTCTGACGACTTCAAGCACAACAGCTTCCGTGCGTCGTTCAAGCCGCCGCCGCGGCCGGGGTCGGCGCTTGGTGCTTTTTCGGATTCAACGCCGGGGGAGAGCTGTGGCCCGCTTGTTAAGGCGCCGTTTGACGGTCCCCTAAGACAGTGGGAGAACCAGGTTGAGATTGTGCTCAAGGATATTTATGCCTCTATCCGCGACGACAAGTTGCCGCTGTTTGGCGCTGAGGCTGCCCCGCAGGTACCTCACGGCTTGTCCGTCATGGGCATGCTCAAGCGGTCGCCCAGCGTGTTGAGCAAGGCGCCTTCAGAGGGTGTGCCCTCTACAAGGGGCAGAGTCTCCGAAGTCGCCAAGGCGAGCTCGTCAAGGTGGAACTCCAAGAGCCGATCGCGGCCAAGGGGCTTCAACACGGGCTTCTCGAGCAGTAGGACCAGCTTCGAGGATGGGAATTCCGTGTGGACGCCGACGGATTCGTCAGCGACTTGGAGCAAGCTGTCGCTCGGGCGCACACACACGACCCTGTCGATGGACTCGTTTGGGTCGCTGTACCCGCGCAGCGACTTCCAGCAGTCGATCGGCTTTGCCAATGCGCTGAGTCAGGCTATTATTCGGGAGGACAGCGCCCTCGAGGCCATGAAGGATGATATCAAGCAGGAGCAGCTGCTGGACGATGAGTCGCTGGAGCTGGCTGGCCCACCGTGGGTCAAGGAGGGCATTGTTACGCACAAGCACCATCTTGATGGCATTGACAAGCGGGCCAAGGATCGGAATTGGACCGAGGTGTTTGCGGTCGTCCAGAAGGGGCAGTTGTCGCTGTTTTCTTTCTCGCCAAACAAATCCATTCGCAACAAGTCCCGCCGCGGGCCGGGCGGCAACCTCCCCAAGGGCGCCGTCGTCGGCGGCGGCAACTGGCAGGATAATGCTACTAATCTGGGAACCTTCTCCCTCCGTCAGACCCTTGCCTCTGCGCTGCCACCACCGGGCTACTCCCGCACCCGCCCGCACGTCTGGGCCCTCTCCCTTCCCACCGGCGCCGTCCACCTCTTCCAAGTTGGCACCCCCGAAATCTGCAAAGAATTCGTCAGCACCGCCAACTATTGGGCAGCCCGCCTCAGCACCCATCCCCTCGTCGGCGGCATCTCCAACATTGAATACGGCTGGAGCGAGGGCATCATCAACGCCGCGTCCACCGCCAACGACAGCGCCAGCATCCTTACCCGCCCGGCAAGCGGCATCACCACCACCGCCTCCAACCAAGGCAACAGCGGGCACTCCCGCCCGGGTTCTGCCGCCACCGCCGCGGCCGTCGCAGCCGCCCTTACCGGCGCCGCTCGCTCCTCCATGCAATCCCACCGCTCGATGCGCTCCGCCTCCTTCGACTTTGCAATCCGCCCCGGCTCAGGCTCCTCGGGCGTCCTCGGCCCAGGCTCCCTCCCCGCCCCACCAACCCCCAAACTCAAAACCTCACATCCAAACTCCCCGGCGACCGCATCCACATAACCGACTGGACCCCCGCTCCTCCCTGCGCCCCTCCTCTCTCCGAACCAGACCAACTCGACTCTCTGCTCATCTACGTCCGCAGTATAGAATCCGAACTGCAGTCCCACAATTCCCTGCGATCCCCGATGCTGGGGGCGTTTTCGCCAAGGTCTGGGAATGCGGCGCGGGCGATGGCCAATTGGGAGAGGAAGAGTGAGTATTTGCTGAGGGAGATTGTGAAATACAGGACGTATGTGGAGTGTTTGAGGCAGGGGGAGGGGAGGCGGAGGGAAGTTTATGGGGAGAGGAGGAGAGCGAGACGGGCGGCGAGGGGAGTTTCGTGGGGAGGATTCTGATGGGGTGAGTGTGGAGGGGGTGATGGGGATATGAGGAGGAGGGTTGGGTGGGGCAGCGGAGGGCCGGAGATCAGGGTTGGGAGCGATGATTGAGTGGTTAGTGGGATTCTGAGGAGGGGTTGGATTGCCTGTTAAAGAGTGGTGATGATGGAACGGTGGTGGGGACGGTGGTGATAATCCAGGGACTTGGAAGAGGAGTTCAGGAACTGTTTCCTTCCGGGGTGTTTTCGTGAGTTGAGCTGGGTGTTGGGATGGGGCATTTCTTTGGGCTGGTTTCAAGGACGTTGACACTGTTCACCGTTCGCTATACCATTTATTTGTGTATACCTTGTCGTTCATTGTTGTCCAGCAAGCATGGCGTTGTCGTACTATTCCCACTGCTGCATGGCACAGCGTCTCCTTTTTTTGTCTTCAGTTGTTGGGTGGGTTTTAGGAATACTGTACTTGTAATCGGGAACGAAGTGAATAGAAGACTTGTGTCTTGTTGCTAAGCTAAGTTTCTGACATTGAGGTCTGGATAGGAGATGAAAAGTGGTGCACTCGCTTTTTATGCACGTTATTTACTGCCCAATTGTATCTGGGTCGTCGCATGTTTCTGTTCTGCTTTGCTTGGTTGCTAAATGCCTTCATTCAGTGACAATTTCCTTTGGCACAGATCTCGAAGAATCGAGAGCAAACTAGTATGAGAAAGTCAGAAATGCACGACAAAAGCCATTGACAGCAGCATTAGTCTAACGTTATTGCAACAGTTTTGAATGTTTCAGAAAGGGAAAACGGTTAACGAGAAAGAAAGAAGAAAAAAAGAAGAAAGAAAAAGAGAAAAGTAAACGATCTGTGATAGCAGTTAGAAAACCCTTCGAGACTCTTCTTGGCAAGCGAAAATCACCTTTTTTCGTTTGTCAACTTTTCCCTTCCGACCTTCACAATTTCTCTCAACTTCGGTTTTGACGAATTGACGCTATCGATTGCAAAAAGTAGCGTTATAGGTAAAAGTCTTGATTCTCCCCGCAACCAACCAACTACGGTGGATGATCACATCCACAATTCTTCCGTAGTATAGTGGTCAGTATGTGAGCTTGTCATTCAAAGCCGACATCGCTCGAGACCCGGGTTCAATTCCCGGCGGGAGAGATCAATACATTTTTAGCTTTTTTTTTATTTGTTATTTTCATGACTCCACACACATCATGTGGGTCGCGATGTGTCGCTTTTTGACCAAAGCCAAATCCGATTTCTTTCATCCCTCCACGGTGATGTGAGAGGCGTAGGTTGGGATAAGAATATTATGTCGGAAACGAAAAACAACAAAATTGAGACAACAATACGGTCATAATACTTTCCATGCCGAACTCGGATATTGGTCCCGGAGCGGTCCCCCACGTAGCCCAGCCTTCCTGTACCCGCGTCCGCATCCCCCTCCCATTCCTCCCTGGCCGCCCCCAACTCCCTAGTCTGCCTTTCGGCCCACCCCGCCACCAACTCCCACCTGGCCGCCACGAATCTGAATCCAGAGGATGCACCGATGACAAGAGGAGGACAGGATACGCTTTGAGGAGACGATCTTTAATGTCAAGGCCCCCAAAACAAACAAACAACAGCAAGAATAGGGAGGAATCTTGAATAGAAGAGAACAGAGCATGGGGGAAAGAACAAGTAAGGGGGTAAAAAGAGAAAAGCAGTAAAAAAATAAAACGAGTAAAACAACAAGGAAACAGAGAGGAAAATGCTGACACCTACCAACGGACTTAAGACTCGAACACCACTTCTCTTTCTTCCCTGATTTGATTTAAGGCTGTTAAATCAAGCTCAGGTGGCCATCACCCAATCCACCTTATGAACTATGGTGAATACTCCCATTTCTATTGCAGCGCCGCCAAATCAGAAGCAGAGCCAGTAAAATATGACAGCATAGGTGACCATAATTGCACAGGGCATTAACAGCGAACAAGGGGATAACCACGGGACGCCAAAATTTTGCCAACGAGAGCATATATAGCCTTTTCCCTTTGCGTCTTGTTGAGTCGGATTCAGATTGTTGAATAAGGTAAACTGATACTTGAGACCGCTTAGATATATGTCTGGTAAATCTCAAACATTATTCCTCCTCTGATATCTGATGATCCCGGTCATTCAGCTCCATGCTCATCCATTGCTTCCACATCATTCGTTCCTCTCATACAAGATCGTATCAAATCCAAAACCCCAACACCCAGCTGACGCTCAAATCTTCCCACAGATGCGCCGGAGCCCAACTCCATCTACCCATGCATAGAAAGACAGACACATAAGCAACCAGTAAGACATAAATACCCAAAAATGAGAACCAAGCCCCAACCGACCACTCTTCCACACCCCCAATTCACCATCCTCCTCATCATCATACCAACCCCCCCCCACCTCCTCCCCTCAAGAATCATCAACAAAACCTGATAAGCCATAACCATAATCCACACCAAAAACACACCGCCCACCAACCCGCACCCAAAAACTGCCTGCCAGCTCTGACAGATCCCCCTCTGCTGCAACCAAGCCAGCGTTTGCAGACTTTGCCCCATCGGCTTCTCTGGACGAGCACCGAAAACGTACAGCTCACAGTTGGAGTTGACGCTTCCCGAGGGCCCCACAGCTGGATGGAGACGACGATGAGGCCGACGAGCCAGAGCACGAACAGGATGAAACCGCCTATGAGGACGATGGAGGGGAGTAGGCGGCGCTGGAAGATGAGAGCGAGGAGGAGGAGGATAAAGGCGATGGTGAGGAGGAGACGGTTATGTAGTAAGGGAAGTACCTGGGGGTGTTAGTGGTTGATGGGGTTTGGGATGGGGCCGGGGAAGGGGGAAAGACGCACCATGGTATTGGCAGCAGCAGGACCTGCTGAACTTGGATGAAGGTTGAGAATACGCCAATAATCAGGCACGAGGCGATCAGCATGATGAGCATCCAGACGTTGAGCTGGACGGCGGGCCAGTGGTATTTGTGGACGCGCTCGACGATGCGGCGCTCGTAGACGAGGCTGTCGGAGGTGACGGTGGAGGGTGGTGGAAGAGCCATAGCGGCGGTTGTGGTGTGTTTCGCCTGGGGTACGGCGTACGGGTGGAATGGTTGTAGCGGCGGACTCGGGTCGAGAGGGATGTCTCAGTCCGGTCGGCTTCGGCTCCCGGCCTTTACGGCGCGTTGGTTTTTCGCAAAAGAGGTTCGGTGATCGGCGACGGAGGAAAGTCGTCCAAAACTTGCGTTTTCTGTCCTCCAACCCTCAATACAACAAAAAGCTTTCCTCCTCGGTACTGCGCCGGCTCTTGTTTCCTCAATCGCAAGCAACAGTCCTTTCGGATGCGACTCGTCGAATAGTGACACAAGGTCTTGTAACTCTTGTTCCCAGCTCTTTGTTCCCAAGTCGCAAGTCCGAGGACAAGAAAAATATCCAGATGCCCTTGGTCTCAACCCCAATAGGCCAAGCCAAACACTTGCGGTGAGGCAAACGCCTCGCCTTGTCGCAGGGCGCACACGAGCGGGTGCCACGTCGGGATGTGTGGGGATGTCGAGGGTCGCGGGGAGGTTGGTTGGCAATTGGGTTCGCTCGTGGTGTTGGTGGATCCACTGTTGATGGAGCTCGGCTGTCGTGGGAGTCGTAATTGGGAGGGTTGTTGAGAGATTGTTTGAGTCGCGAGAGAGGGTGGATTTGAGAAAAATAAAATTTGTGTGGTTAAGAAGAAGAGAAAAGAGAGACAAAGAGAATCAGAAGAGTCAACTGCAAGAAGAGTATGCGCCCGCTCCGGAGGGTTGCACTGAGAGAAGGTTGGTCTCTTCGATGCCGCGCCGCGTCGGCGGGAGCTAAAATGGCTTGGCGCGCGCTTTCTCGGTGCCTGAGTGGATGAGACCGTGGGGGACAGGGGTCGTGACTCTTGATGGAGTTGATGACGGCGCCAGACTTTCTCTTTAAGAAGAGTTTCAGATGATCAAATCAGTGGCCGATCGGGGAAATTGGGCTCAGGTAAAGATCAAAGATAATTGGGAAGAAAAAAAGTCGAAGACACATCACCGAGACAACTCAGCAAGTCAACAACTCACTGTTCCTGCATTTTGAGCTGGCGGGGTGGTGGGGCTGCCATTTGGGGTGGCTGGGCATTGGGCTGCTGCTGCCAAAATGCCGGTGGCGGGAGACACCCGGAGCGCAATTGGGAAGCCAACCTGAAGCAATCGAAGAACCCTTCCTCGACAAGGGTCCTGACCTCAAGGGACATGGATACACGGGACCTTAGACAACATGGCCGTCTGCAACATTCTAGATTCTGCTTCTACGAATACCCGCTCTGATCTACTTCCATACATCCTAATAAAACAGCAAGCGCAGTCTGAAACACGATGCCAACCCAAGCCCAAGCCCTACCGACGACGCCACTGCCCAAGAGAAAACCGCCTCTCCAACAGCCCATCTAACCACCACCATCAGATCCCCCATTCTACCCCACCCCACCCAGCTCGATCTCCGGCGCCAGGTGGGGGTTGACCTCAACAAGATCAACAGCCACGAGGCTACCGGTCTGGTGGACACACTCGCAGATGTAGTCGCCCTCGCGCAGGGTGAGGCCGCCGCGCACAGGGGTGCCGGTCGACGGCGCCCACATGGGGTCGAGGGCATCGACGTCGAAGGACAGGTGGATGGGGGTGTCGCTGCCAATGTGCGCGAGGGCCATCTCCATGACGCGGCCGATGCCGTGGCTGTTGGGGAAGGGTTAGTTAGTGTTATGATGAGAAGGGGAGGGGGCTGGAGGGGGGTGACTAACCGGTCGATATCAAACATGCTAAACGCCCTAATCCCATTCTCCCTCAAAATCCTCTTCTCCCCGCATCCACATCCCTCAACCCAATATACACCAGCTTCTTGACACTCACCCTATTCTCCTCCCCAACCACCCAAAAACCTCTCATCCTCCTCCCTCGCTAGCCCCGTCAAAAAGCTCACCGGCATACCATGCATTCCACTCCCGCTCGTCTCGGGCGTATTAATATCCGCATGCGCATCCACCCAAATAACCGCGATCTCCTCCCCAGCCTCTCCCTCACCGCCTGCGCACTCCCCGCCACCGTCCCAATCGCAATCGAATGATCCCCGCCCAGTGTCAACACCAACCGTCCCTCCCGCGCCTGCTCATAAACCTGCTCCTTAATCTTCCTCGTCACCGCGGACACAGCCCGCGGGTTCTTCATCCCCCTATGCGGGGGATCGTCCTTCGGCACCAGGCCGGAGTAGCTATGCACCGCGTCGTGCCCGTACAGGTTATACCCGAGCTCGTCCCGCAGCTGGGAGAGCAGGCCGTTCTCAATGAGAGCGGTGGGCGCCGCGTCGACACCGGGTTTGCCCTGCCCGCCGGAGAAGCCGACGGCTACGACGCCGAGGTCTTCGGGGTGCGAGAGGAACTTGGAGGTGATCATGGAAGTGTTGAGGGGCTTGCCGAAGAAGCGAGGGGAGGTGGTAAAGGGGGTGATGGTGCCCGTGGTGCCGGTGACACTGCCGGTGGTGGAGGGGTTTGGGGGTGGAGGGCGAGCCTGCCGAGTAGTCGCTGATGACGGAGGGGACATGGCCGTCGTATGGTGGGGGTGTGATAGGGGATTTTTAGGGAGAGATAAGGGGCCGGCTAAAAGATGATGGTCGGCTGAGAGAGAAGGGTCAGGAAGAGATGATCTGATAAAAGAAAAGGCCGCGGGAAGGGGGGCATGAGGTGAAAATATTGATGCAATGCTTGATCTTATCAATCTTATCAACCGGGGCCCAGGTGCATGACGGACAGGGAAGACCTGGTGATCGCTGCCGTGATGGCTCCGTGCCAAGGCTGGATAATGGGCCAGGCACCTTGACGACCGGCATGTGCGGTGGAGTCCCGGGTCTGGCCGCTGCAAGGCGAGAACACGGAGCGGAGATAACAATGGGGTTGAGGAGGCAGACTTACCGGAGATTTGGCTGGAACCGGCCGGGGTATTTCGAAGGTGACCGAGGTGTGAATGGGTGGGAATATCAAGGTGAAGAGTCTTGCTTATTGTTGCTGGGTATGGTGGTTAGACTCGTGCTCAGCATCGAGGAATGTCTCCAAGTTCAGCATCGAGGAATGTCTCCAAGTTGAAGGAAAAGATAAAGCTAAACAATATCAGAACCAACAAAGAACTAAACCGCAGCCAGGCCGCCTTTTAACCACCACCTCAACCACCTCCGGCCCGCCCCGGGATCGCTCCCTCCCTCGGTCCTTTTTACACTCTCACATCCCTGAATTTTACCCTCGTGGACCTGCGTCGTTCAGGCGGCAAATCACTCACGTGGGAGGTTCCGAGTTTCTAGTACGACATCATCTCGGAGTCGACTGCCGTTAAGTTATAAGCGCGATTGCAGTTAACGGCAGGCGTTGACGCCCGGGCGGATACCGCCGGCAACCCGCGGCCCACCTGCTCCACCCCAGCCAGTCAGCGCGCGAGGCCGTCCGCTGCTTCCGCCGACTGCTGGCCCATTGCTGGTCGTGTTCCTTTCCGGCGTCTCACATTTCTCTGCCTGCGTCGTCGGCCAGGTTTCGACCCGTCCTTGTTTGCTCACCGCTGAGGCAGCCTGGCCCTGTCGCGCGACGGCCACGGGATCCGTTTTTAGGTAAGAGATTGGGCCGATCGGGGGGCTGCTGGAATGCGGTTTTTGTTTTGTCGGAGGGTGTCATGCGGCTGTGTCGGTAGGGAGAGAGGGTCTTGGCGGGGGTTTCTGGACATCAGCTCTTGTGATGCTGCTGGTTTGAGGTTTGGTGAGATATTTTGAGTCTGATGAACACCACCAACACTCGACACGTCATTTTCACTGGTAGAGGCCTCCTCCTTCCGTTTCAGTCTTTCGAAACCCCCAATTTTCATGCGGTTTATCATCCGACTGCAATGCACTGCAACCTTGCCCTTGAACAGATCTCAACCCTCCGATTGCTCAAAAAGGGCGAGACGCCTCTGAATTGATGGGCCATGTCCTAGACAGTGCTGATGAGAACCACAACGGCATGCCTCTGGCACAGCCTCTGACCACCAACATTCTGACTCGTCAGCAGTATACCCGCCGACATATCGCGCAGGATATCGTAGACTCAAGCAACGAATGACACGGCTCAGGAAATGGACGCAGCAGAAATTCCCTCCCCTCTACCGTCAATGCCAAAGCCACTCAGACCACCGCAAGACAACCCAGGTAAATCTCAAGTCACTCTGCCTCAAGTGACTTTATTTTCTTTTCAAATCAAAATAACACCAGCAAATACGACATCACCAGAAATCCCTCACCATCACTCCTCCTCCTCCCTCCCTCCCATCCTCTCCCGTCAAATCCCCGACCCACCCCAACGTTTCCCTCCCATCCTCACAACCCTCCCGTACTCCAACAACAACCTGAACACATACACCAGCATATCCTCCTTCCTCAACACCTTGCCCGCCCACTCCCTCCCTTCCATCGCAATCATCTCCGCTACATCATCCCTCCCATCCTCACCCCTCCCATTCTTCCCATCCCCACCCCTCCTGCCACCATTCCCACCACTCCCAGAACCAGAACCAGAACCAAAAAATACCCCACCAACCCCACCAATCCCCATCCGCGCATCCATCGGCACATAATGCCTCCAACCCCACAGCCTCCGATCATGCCACTCCCTAAACAGTGTCGCCTTGATCGGGAGACTGGTACTTCTCAAGAACCCGAGATACCGGCCTGAGAATGAGTTGCCGTCTAGATCGGGGAGGTACTTGTGGGAGAATTGTTGGGAGAGGGGACGGGGGAAGTGGGGTGAAGGAGGTTGTGTAAGGGCATGTGTTATCTGATTGGGGGAGGAGCACATCATATCGGTGAAGCTGATGTTGGTGAGGGGTGAGGTAGGTGGATAATTGGGGAAGCGGTTGGTTATGTGGGTTGGGTGATTGGGAGTGCGGCGGAGAGTTGGGGTGGGAAAAGGGGAGGTTGTGGTAGTTCTTTGAGGGGAGGGCAAAGTTTGGTGGAGGGGTGGCAGGGTCTGTTTCTGCGAGGGCGAGTTGCGTGACATTGTTCATAGCCACGAAGCGGTGGCGCTGGAAAGAGCGCCAGTTGGAGGCATGGTTGTGGCCCCCCGTGGCGACGCCACGCCAAATGGCCGAGTTGTGCTTGTTTTTCCACGGAATGGAAGCGCCCTCGGCCCCGGTAAAGCGGTCTTCTTCGTTCCAGTACATGGGTGCTGGCAGCAGGATATCGTTGTTGACGGACAGCTTGGAGCCGCCAAAGATGGGGAGGAGGCGGGATGTGGTGGACACGCTAATGGGCTCGACAAAGATGCCCTCAAGGGCTTGTAGGTCCGGTTGGTGGCAGAAGTCGGTGGCAAGGGTGGTGTTGGAGACGAAACCCCCGCGCATGTGCGCGAGCGAGAAGGGGTCAGCGATTAACGGCGTGCGGTCAAACTCGGTGATGACAGGCGCTTTGCGCGCTGGACTATCCGGCGGACAGCCTCTTCGCGCAATCTTCCAGTAATGCTCTGCTACAGTCAGTTTCCCTTCTGATCCCACCCTTTACCCCAAGAAAACTCACTATCATTTTCCCACACCACCTCCTCCCCTCCCCATACTCACCCAGTTCCCCCACTCCCCTTAACCTCCCCAACCTCCACCCCTTCAAGCTCCCCACCCCCTCGCCCTACCTACCATCTCCCCACCACCTCCCACGGCACCACCACCCGCGGCTCATCCATCGGATTAACCGCCAAATCCATATCCGGCAACCACTCCACCACCCTCCACCATATCCATCCAAATCCTCGTCCAAAACCAATCACTCCCACTCTTCACCTCACCCCCTAATTTCAATCCTCATCTCAAATCCCTTTGCATCAGCCCTGATCCGGGCCGGGGCAACACCCCAGAACGGCTCCAGATCGTGGTAGATCTGGTCCCAGAACTCTTCGACGACGACGACGTTGTGGTGCTGCGCGAAGGCGTACCATTTGTCGAAGGAGGGGCGGGTGGCGGCCGCGGCGGGCGCGGTAGGCGGATGCGGAGGAGGCGAGAGTGTGGGTGCGGGTGGAGAGGGTGCTGGTGAAGGAGGTGTGGGCGGTGGTGAGGAGAGGGGTTATGGGTGGGGTTGAGTGGTTGTTGGGGTTGGAAGGGATTGGTGGGGTGGTTGAGGGCGGAGGAGAGGAGAGAGGGGTTGATGAGAGGTGAGGGGGTCGGGTAAGTGAGGAGGTAGAAGGTGAGGGTGAGGAGGAGGAGGGAGGATGTAGCGGAAGAGGGCGGATGGGCGGCGCGGGAAGGCCATTTTTAGAGGGGCATTGGTGTGGTCGCGGGGCTGTGATGATGGTAGGTCGAAACAGTCGGTAGGTTGGCAGTCGCTCAGGTTGGATGTAGAAAGGACCAGAAAACCAATCCTGTAATATTTTGTTTTTTTGTGACGAACGGATGGCAATCGAAATTTGAGGTGAGGAAGCAGGTACCCGTCGGAGAAAGTGGGGGAGAATTACAGGTTCATGGTCTTCGAGGGAAAACAGGAAAGGAGTGTAGAGGTCGGTCGTCAAAAGAGGGGTCGATGGCAAGGCAGAGAGAACGAAAACGTAGGACGGTGAAACAGGCAGACGAAGTCAAGGAAACAAAGGAGATTGCTGTCTCACGACGAGCATCACACAGACGAGGGAGGGTTCCAATTCATGGATGCTGTGTCCTCGGGAGGCACGGTCGACTTACATACATGCATGGCCCCTGCACTCGCTAATCGTGACGGGCATGGGTGCCACGATGGATCTGCACGATGCAACGTCTTCCCGCGCTGGTGTCAGGGACGGATGGGCCAGGCCTGAGTCAGATTAGGATGGTCTGGGGATCTTTCGGGGCGCTTGAGTCGGATTGTTTCAGCTGGTGTTCCGCTGCTTGACGAACAGCGATTCATTTGCACAGTTGATCAGGGGAAGAGCAGCAATAACTCATTATATTCAATGGTGATCTTGTCCAACCCTCTCCATGCTATCTGTATCCAAAACGCCCCCTAATATACACGCTGTCTAGATCTAAAAAAAAAACTCTCTAAAAAACTCTAAAAAACATATACAATATACTACAAAGACGCCGTCCCATGCTATTCCAAATTCATATGCCACACCAAACACGTCCCCTGCCCTCTAGTACTCATAGTGTGCCGTCCTGCATCCCACTCTGATTCCCCATCGGATCCTCTACCGTGTCATCAGTCAGATCGTCCATGGAGCGGCTCACCAGCTCGGTATACGTAGGAGCAAACGGCCATTTCATCCAGGCCTTGGCAATGTCGACAAACTGGGCCTCGCCGATCGAGCGCGGGGTCAGCCCGCCGGTGCCGCGCATCGGGGACCCGCCCAGCGCCGGGTCGACCAGGCTGGGGCAGTTGGGAAAGATGCCGTCGGCGGCGCCGGCGTACAGCTTGTCAAGCACCTTGGCGACGGGCTCGTTGGGGTGTTTCATCAGATTCTTGAAGATGAGGTCGAAGGTGTCGCCGCCGCGAGTCGAGTGCGGGCCCATGTCGCGCAGGATGCGCGCCGCCGACTTGGGCTGGATGTCGAGCAGCGAGCAGGGCACCCGCGGGTAGAACTCGTCCGGGCGCACGCGCAGCGGCTCGACCCAGCGGCGGTCCCAGTTCATCAGCGGCGGGTCCTGCCGCACGAGGTGCGCGTTGTCGTGTGCCAGCAACAGGTCGGTGCGGATGCTGTTCTCGAGCCCGTCGGCCCTGATGCTCCAGTCCTCTCCGTGCGCCCAGGCCGCCGCCCGCGCCGCCTCGTCGGTCCCCGCCGCGCGGTACGCGTTGGCCACGACGCCGTGCTCGTCAATCATATCCTGGATGATGGTGTTGCGCTTGCGCATCCATGCCACCCAGTGTTTCAGTGTCTTGTGCCGCACCCACGCGGGCGTATCCCTTTCTATCCTCCCCGCGGCGTCCAGCGCTTCCAGTTTGGCGAACTCTTCGTATTTGGGGCGGTCGAGGCTGATCCCCTCGGCAAGCTTGGCTTCGTTGAGCGTGGCAAACTGGACGACGTGCTCGGGCACGCGGCCCTCGGGGATCGTAAATCCGCCCTGTTTCATGCGCTCCATGGTGCGCTTGGTGCTCTCGTAGTCGAGCGCCTGGTCACGGCGGTAATTGAGTTGTGTCACGGGCGCGTAGCTGTCGGCCGAGTCGGGGCTGGCGATCTCGCAGACGTATTCGGTGGCGAGCTCGGACTCGATGGCCATCTTCCTGCGCCGCTGGATGGTGCGCGGGACGATGGAGCTCTTTTCCTGGTCCGTCATCCAGACCAACAGGCGCACGCGGCCGTATCGCTGAAACAGGGCGCCCGGGCGGACCGACGCGATGAACTGGAAGAGAACGAGCTGGGTCAGGCTCTCGAAGGTGCGGAACTTGCGCTTCGGGAACATGGATAGGTTGATGGAGACTAGCAGCGTGTCGTTGCGCGGCACCTCCTCATCGGGCTTATACTTGCGCTCGACCTGGTGCGGCAGCAGGCCCGAGTTCAGCACGCGGTGCAGCTGCTCCCACACGATGCCCGACTCGGGCAGCAGCTTGGTGCCGGGGCGGGCGAGCAGCGGAGCCAGGTACGGCTTGTAGAACTCCTCATCGGGCTCGAGCATCACATGGCTGCGCGGGTTGAGGGCGTCGCGGAGGGCGGTGCTCCAAAGGCCGACGCCGGGGAAGATGTCAACAAGGTCGCAGCCCTGGTGGCGGGCGAGGGTCGGCTTGATGTAGTTGATGATGTCGTCGCACAGCTCCTTGCTGACGACGTTTACGCGGAAGCGGTCCCTGTTCTTGGCCTTGGGGCCACGGGACTCGACGAACTTGCCCTCCTTAGCCAGCTGGCGGCCTATGTCGTTGGCGGGGTCACGACATGTCGCCAGGCGGTGGGCTTTGAGAGCACGGATGGCAGCCGAGTCGGCCGCGCTGATCCCGGTCCGCGCCTGCCCGGCAAATGGTACATTGACCACATGTCTGCGAAGTGCGAGCATGGGAGCGGTTGAGATGGGCTGCCAGGGCGGGAGCGGACGCAAGCGCGAATGATGGCCAGCGCGGTGTTGCTGGAACGCTCCAGTTTTGCCGCTGTTGACCGCTTGAGATGGGAGACTTTTGTGCTGTCAGAGAAGCGATAAGGGTTGGGGTTGCGCCGTCGTCTGAAATAAGCCATCAGGGTGCCCGGTGGGGCAAACAGGGATGGGACATTTCCACCATGACAAGCACCATATAGAGGACTTGACGTCAAATGCTCGAGTTTACATTCATCAATATTCATAAAATAGGTACAAAAAGACAAAAAAACACATCATATTACATATCCCGTCGCCAACACCCTCTCCGACCATCCCATCTCAAACCTCCCCTCCACCAACCTCAACTTTGCCGCCCCTCAACCTCCGACAACCTCCCCTACGCCCTACATTCCCAGCAGCAGCAGCATTACACCCCCTCCCTCATCTTCCTCTTCAACCCCACCCCCCCCACCACCCGCCCTCATTCTTCTCACAACCCCATATCCCGTATCACCTCTTGCCTCCCCTCCCCTTCCCCCTTCACCACCCACCTCCCCCTCATCTCAACCAACCTCCCCACCTTCGCAACCACCCTCTCAACCGCGGCCCCCAGCCCATAACCGACACCCCAACAACCGTGCCACAAGCGTGCTGGTGTATTTGTCCAAAACCCACCACTGCCACCACCACCACCACCATCAATCCCACATTCACACCCATCAACACCACCTTCCACCCCATTCCCACCACCATACCCCACCCTCTCTCTGCTCTGCGCACTCTCCTCCAAATTCAGCAACCCCGTCCAAGCCTTCCATACCCGAAACCCATTCGCCGTAAGCGTCTGGAACAACGCGCCCTGCGGGAGGAAGTGTCGGAAGGGGTGGGGGCGAAAGGTGGTAGAGGAGGTTTTGGGGGTAGGTGAATCTTGGGGCTGGCGTGGTGTGGGTATTGTGGATGTGGGGAGGATCGGAGGGTCGGTGAAACAGGTCAGGATATGCGGGAGTGTGATTGTGGATTCCGGCGTGGTGGCGGTGGTGGTGTCCAAGTCGCGCATGTTGAGGAAGGTGAGGCACGCGCGGAGGATAGTGAGGTGAGAGATGTCGATGATGATTGTGAGAGGGAGGGTGGGGAAGAGGGGAGATGGCAGGGTGGTTGGTTATGAGGGTTGTGAAGCCGAGGGGGGGAGAGGAAGAAACTCCGGACGGAGGGGTGGATGGGGTGGATTTGGTGGTGGGGGTGGGTGAGGAGGAGGTGGAGGAGAAGGTGTGGAGGTCGAGGAGACCGACGGAGCGGGCGCGGAGCCAGTAGTGGAGTTCGGAGGGGTTGGTGTCGAGGATGGAGAGGGGGCGGAGGGAGTGGATTGAGGTGGGTGGGGGAGGTTGAAGGCCATGAGGGCGCCGTGCTTTTTGTAGAGGGTGAAAGCGTTGGGGTCGGTGAGGCGGACGGCGAGGGCGAGGTCGTCGAGGCACATGGGCTCGGCCGCGAGCATGACCCATTGGAAGATGGTGAGAGCCTCGGCTTGCTCCTGGCCCTCGAGGGTTGAAAGCATCCGCTCGTACAAGCCGTGCAGGTCCCCCGGGGCTTCTTCCAGCACGAACTCGATCATCTCCTGTGTCGCACCTTCGATGATGGCCTCGTTCAGGATGTTGACGACGATCTCGGCCCAGAGAAACACGCCGGAAGCCTTCTCCGCGATCTTGACGGCCGTCCTGTTCCCCTCCTCCCAATCCGTCACCAGGTGCAAGTTGACATATAGCAGGATGTCATCGTAGTTCTGCTGATGGAGAGGTATGCTGATGACATTCTCGTTCTCGATGGCCTCGCGGTGACACCCGCTTGTCACACAGATGGTGAAGTCCGAGTTGCGAGCAAGGCGCGCCAGGTGGGTGACAAGCTCCTGGACGTACGTCGCGCAGGCGTCGTCTGCGATCTCGACAAAAATGAACGTCCGCTTGGAGGATGTCTCAATTTTTTGGTTGGCGCAGTACTCGGAAAAGAAGGACGTGATTTGGGTGTCGTCGAAGGCGCGCGAGTCCGCTCGTGGCTCCTGAATGAGGGCCCAGAGAGCTTTGCGAAGGTTGGCGTCTTGCGGGAAGAGCTGCGCGAGGAGGCTGCGGTAGACGACAGTCGGGTTTGAAACCGGGTCTCCAGGAAGGGAGGCGATCGATGCGTCACAGCTCTCGGTGGAAGCCCAGATAAAGGATGCTCCTGCTGAACCCCATTCCCTTTCGACTTTGTCTTGGAGTGACCTGAGGAGAACGGTTTTACCGCAGCCAGGCGGTGCGTTGACCCAGAGGACCTTATCCTTCTCTGGCCCGTTGCGGTGGTACCACGTCTGAAAGTCGGGTAGGTCGTACAGCCAGAGGCACGTACCAGGAAAGGGGGTGGGATGGTGTGTTGTGGGGGTAAGATGAGGCCGAGCAAGGGCGGCAAGACATTCTACTCCTTGTCAGTTACGTTCACTAAGTATTCCATGGGAACTAACCTGTTTCTTTATCATCCATGACATGGCGCTGGAAGTGTGTTAGCAGGTGCAGGAAATATCCAAAGCCGGGCACTTACCCCTTCCTCCTCCTTAGCGATGAAAGCAGACAGGGTCCTCGCCAAGGCACTATATCCAATGTCGCCCACCGAATTAAACTTGCAAATGTCCTCATGCGACGCCCGGATGGTCTCCGCGTCCTCTCGTGGGTCGCCGAAAAAGCCTGCAAGATGCTGCATTGCCTGCGTCTGTCAGCCATGCCCAACACGACCGCTCTGACCGACTCACTGTTTCCGCCCTCGACCCCGAACGGCTGTGGCTTTGAATGATAGACTGGTGGAACGTCTTAACGCTGAAATTGTGATCGTTCCATAACCTTAGGAATGTTTGCCGGCCCAGCTCAATCTCGGCCGTATTCACATCACACAGTTCTTCCAGTAGAGGGTCGTCTGACTCGAGGTTGAGAGTGGCGCCGGCCATGCTCTTGACAGCATCGCCGAGGCTCCAGTTATCAGTGCCCCGGTGCGGGCTCCCTAGAAAGATGACTGCAGAAGTGGAAAGTAAAATCTCTTTGAGGGGTCCGTCATGCTCTGCTTCGGAAAGTCGGAGGAGCTGTCGTCTGTTGTTAGGGAGAATTCTGCAGAATGTAAAGTTGACGTACCTCCTTGACCAGCACACCGCCGGTGGAATGGGCAACAAAGATGATCGGTCTCGCCCCAGTATCCAGCGCTTGCCTCGTGCTTGCCAGTTCAACCAGCAGTTCGGAGGCATGAGCAACGATATCGCTCCGGTGGTCTGAGGTAAGCGGGCGGTAGCCCCAGGTGATGATCCGGCTGTTTGGACATGACGCCGGGAGTAAATCGAGCGGCCAGTATGTTTCAACACTCGGGAGGCACAGTTGGCTGCGGCTGCCCCCATGTTCAAGGACAGTGACGGGCTTCAGCGCCAGGGATGCGATGGATGAATTGACTGCTGGGTATCGCAGCAGCGGTTGTGATTTGGCGAGAGGACTGGACTCCGGAAGGCCTGTGAGATTGAGCCATGATGATGACTGAGCCCAGTTGTTCAATCTTCGCGACTTGGCCAAGTGGCCCTGCCTGTCAAGCAACGACTCCCGGGTTCGTCCATCGCAGGGTCAGTTCCGGCGCGAGGTTGGCTGGACTCCGGTTCGGACGGTCAGGTATTGGCACGGTAGGTCTCGGTGCAGCTGCTGTTTGATTGTAGTTCTCCCACTTCCAAGACTGGACTGGATGGCCGCCAATGCCATGAACGAGAACGATGCTGTTGGTTTCAGTCAGAACATCTTAAAGAGCACGACACCATGTCAACTCACTCAACGGCCGGGTCGATCGACCCCTCTGGCTCATACAAAAGCGTCAAGCCGACGGGCTTAATGGTATCCTCGCGGGCTTTCATTCTGTTGCTGATGAAGAGATATCACCTCACACATAAACATGTTGCGAACTCCTACGGCCACCGCGCGGATCACGGACGTGGCGCAACCACCATTTTAGAGGCATGCACGGCCGTTTGACTGGCGTCTCATGACAGAGAGGGGGCAACTTAGAATCTCCGACTTGTTCGTCCTCCAAGATGCTTGGCTACCTACCTCTAGCCTCCTTCTGGCCTGATTCACGGTGTCTGTGTCCTCGTGCAGACGACGCATTCGCATTGCTGGACAGCAAAACCGGATAGTCAATTGGGCACTGGTTCCGATGAAACGCCGTTGGCCTTGTCGACATGTGCATCGGCGTGCGTTGCTTGGTCTGAGCGGCCTGGAAACGGGCCGATGAGGTTAAGCTCGGCTTCTTTGAGCTCATGAAGCGCCGTTTGAGTTTAAACAGCGTCATCAGACCGGCAGTTTCGCGGCGCAGGCGGAGTCCAGCGTGAGTCAAGAAAAAGAATTTTTGGGCTTCATGGTCTTCTGTTGCTATCGCAGGCCAGTCGATGGAACGATATTCATCTTGAGCTCCCGTCGGGTGCGCGCTGATCTTGGGCCCAGTTTGGGATCGTGGGTTGGGGTTGGTATTCTAGAAAACGCACAGACCCATTTCTAGTGTGGGGTACTAAGCATGGGGCGGATCGTGCCAAGTGGGGCAACTTCATGACCAGGACTGCGACCCCACCTTCCATCATCAACTTGAAGCCATCTTCAAACCTCGGCATGCAGATTCTATCGTCGCTGTGACCATCACAATGGCACCCTGGGGCCGTATACTATGGGCGGTATACCTGAGGGTTGAAGTGAGCCCAATATCCCGCCGAACCGTTTGCGTCATCCTGCCGCTAACCACTCGCAGGATGTGATCGTCGCCCAAGTACGCCTCCCATACTCTTCCCTCCTCGCGACGTTCTTCTAACCTCTATGCTGTCGACAGATCCTTCGAAGCCCAGGATTTCATCGCGGAGTCCGTCGCATTCACCGTACCGTTGAGGACCTCCGCCACGGTCGGGACCCGAGCGAGCCTTTGCGGCAAGGCGAGGCGACAGGTGTGCCACATTCTATTTGTCTAGCTGTTGCCAGAAACAGAAGCTGATTGTGTCCCAGCCGACCCGAGCAAGACATCGAACTTCCTGAAGCACTTTTTTGAGGAGCTTAAAAACCAAGCCCGCGGGAAACCGACAGACCTTCCGCCAACGACACCGCCGAAGAAATGATGGGGTGTGGAACTAGGGCGAGATATTGTGGTGCCAACTCCTGCTGGCAAACATAGGATGGGATGCACCAGGCACGCGTTGCGGCACACGTACGATAAACATATGGCAGGGTTGGCGGAATGACTGGAATGTCATTCAGTTTCTCTGCGTCAGCGTGGGCACAGGGTCTTGTTGTCCCAGGGCGGGAGTCTCGGAGACGGGATCTCAGCCTGCATCATGTACCCCACGAGGGGCTATCTCAGCGGTTCTCGGTGACTCAACCGTCATGACCGGAAGGCAGTATTAAATAAGCTGAAGAGCATTATAGATGATTCATGAAGAAGCGCTCGAAGAGGAAGAGGCTGTAGAGCAGGGCCCGGTCTTGCGGGTAGTGGGACAAACTGTTGTTGCAAAGAGAGTGTTAAGAGAGTGATAAAAAGGCCGTGCAAGCTGTGTGGTAAAGAAAATTCCAACAGCCAGACTTTCAACTGTTTTCCTTTCCCTTTTCTTCCCAAACATTCTTTTTTACCAGTTTGCTTCCATGTGATTTTGTATCTTCGCTGTATAGACCTCGAGACCTATGCGTGATCAACAAGAAACACCGACTCAACAGCCCCAACCAGCGCCACCGCCCCCAGTGTCCAAAACGGAATCTGTAGATACCCAGATTGAAGCCCAACAGCGAAAAGCTTCCCACTCAACAACGGTCCAACCGACCTCGCCAGACACCCGAACGATGCCGCAGCGCCATTGATTCTCGCGAGCGCCTCGCTGGAAGGGGATGTATTTGTAATCCTGTTCAGCATCAACAACCATACTTCCTAAACACTTTCCCACGTGGCAGGCTTACAAAACAGCCGAACATATATACCCCACCCCCGACAGCGCCACCTTTTCCCACAAATCCGGCAACAACACCACCACCCTCCACGGCGAACCCAGTTTTGGCAGGAACGGCGTCAGAATGTACATCGCGGGGTACACACCCAGCACCCAGCGGAACGCACGCCGTGCCCCAAGCTTGGAGATAAACCACGGGATGAGGGTGGGTTGGATGGCGGCGCGGAAGATGGCTTCTGTGAGGAAGATGAGGCCGATGACGCGCGTGTCAAAATTGAAGCCGGTAGTGGCGTGCGGGAAGGGAGTGCCTCGGGCTTGGGGGCTTTTGGTGGTGGTGGTGGAGGTGGAGGAGGGCGAGAAAGGTGCCCATGAGGGAGTCGGAGGCGACTTTGTGGAAGGCGAGGAGGGAGACGGCGAGGATTTGGAGGAGGACTTGAGTGGTAAAGGCGCGGGGTAGGGTGGGCTTTGGGGAAAGAGAGTGGTATCGGTTTCGGAGTCTGAGGGAAGACAAACGTCGTCGTCCTGTTTGTCTTTTGTCCAGTCGTCAAGTTGGTGTTCCTCTTCGGCGTTCTGGTCTTCCGTCAATGGGGCATATGCCCCCAATTTTGCCACCACATTTTTAACAAAAAGCCTTTTGGTGAGTTGAAGTATTAAGGGCCCCGTGCTGGGTCGGCTTCGCATTTGAGGGTGCGTTTCTTGGAGGACAAACAGCGCCAAGAGGAGGGTGAGGAGTTGTAACAGTCCAACGACAAGATTTGGCAGGAGGTAAGGGTAGCTGGTCCAAAGTGAATTCTGAGGAAAGATGAAGGGGTACAGGGCAGCTGGGTCTGCCAATAACCCTCCGAGGACTGGTCCGATCAGGTTCCTGTATCGTTGAGGGGGGATGAATCAGCTTCCAAATTCCTGCGTGATGTACCCACTTCAGCGTTTGTCGACATTGACTCACCCAAGAGACCTGATAAAGGTAACGAGTGAAAAGGCTTTAGCTGCTCCGTTTAGTTCCCGACCGATGCCGTCGACAACGATCAACACACACCTTGCTGTTCTTTCCTCGCGAGTTCACCAGTACATGTTTGTACGAGACCAACATTGGGGTTTAGCAGCCCTCCAAAAGCACGTGAAGCAATGGCAACAGCAACAGACTGTGAGAAGCCAAGAGAAACGGCAGTAACAAGCCCGCAGAAGACACCAATGAGCAAGGTTGGCTTCCGCCCAATTTTATCGCCGACGCGAGCCCAGACAACGCCAGTGAGAAACTCCCCAAGAGTAAATGCGGCTATCAGAGCACCAGAATATAGTGCAATATCATGCGGAGGGACGTTGAAGGACTGAATCATGAAGTAGGCGTATGGGAAGATGCTTGTCCATGCGATGGCTTCCGTCGCCCGGATGAGTCCTGGAGGATCATCGATGTTACTCTCTCGCCATTTGAGGTTTTCAGTTGTGCACTTACCCAACACACAGAGTTGTAGTCGGATGTCAGATATTGAAGACATATTCTCCGGGTGTTTGGTGGTCTAATGGGAGACATCAAACTCTATTCTGGGCTGATTCGTCTCCAAGTTTTCTCGTGCAGTGAAACCCCAAGGTCCAGACTCAGCCCATCTGTGCTGCAGTTTTGGACCCCAAGGCTGCGCCTCGCCAATGCAGACAGCAAATCAAACTCATCCTTTCTGGGAGCCGCCCGAAATTGAGGGGAGGTCGTGCAGAAATCACAGTATTCAAACTGTACGACGACCAACAAAATTGAGGTTCTGGGGGCAGTGAGCGCCATCATGGCTGTTGCCAACAAACGGTGTTCAAAATTGAGATAAAAAAAAAAAAAAAAAAAAGCTGCTCATCTAGCGGGAAGTTGTGTCTTGTGAACCCAGTTCCTGCACCACAACTCCCCAAGCTGCTTTGCCCTTCGCAGCGCTCTGCCGCCGACGATCGCTCTCAACGACCGTCACACCATCATCCCACTCATCATTGATGTCCAATCCGTTCAAATTTGAGGCCCCCACGTCCTCTTCCTCCTCGTCATTCTCATCACGCTGCGTCTCGTCTTCTTCTTCCTCTTCCTCCTCAGCCTCCAGGAAGTCCGAGGCAGTGACAGCCCGGCGCAGACTCGGGTTGGAACGAAGATCGGGCCGGATCAAGCTGTTCTGCAGAACTGCCAGCTCGTTGGGGAAGAACTTCTTGCAAAGAATAGTCATGTTCTCCTTGACAATCTCGCGTTGGTTGCAAGGGATGAGGATTGATGTGCCGAGATCGAAGCGAAGTGAGTACAGCAGGTTTCGGTCGTCCCACTCTTCCGCTGTCGAACTTGTTAGAAGTTATGAAATATGAATGGGACATCTCTTGACTTACCAGGCTCCGAGGCACGGAACTCCCGGAGGTAGTTTTTGACGTAGGCACTAGCACTCAGCCTGTGCCTCACCGCTCTCCAGTTACCGATCTCGTACTCATTGTGGGCGAAGAAGGACCCAGCATCGAAGATGAATGGCTCGCCGGTTGCCATGTCCGTGGCGGTGTTCTCATCCCAAAGATCTCCATGAACGAGACAGGGCTTGATGCTGCGGCCATTGGACTGGAGAGGTTCAAGCAATCTCGGAATTACCTTGTCCAAAACAAGCTGACAAACGATCTTGAACTCGGGCCACTCGCCATGCTTCGCCTCATCCATCTCAACCATGCGAGCCAACTGCTTGCGGTACAGCACCGCCCACAACTCCTCCCAGCAGTCGGTAACCTGCTGCAGCTTGGCGTGGCAGGTCGTGACGTGGAATCCGAATTTGCCGGTGGGAGACTCGGACTTGCGATGCATCTCGGCCAGGCGCTTGGTGAATCTCACTGGATTGGGGGGCTGCTCGCCCACCTCGCGGAACTCGGCGAGGAGAAAGTAGATGTCTGAGCCATCGTATTTGCCCCAGGCATAGACCTCTGGGACGATGTTGGGAGATGCGGCGTGGATGGCCTTGAGGGATTCGAATTCGCCGAGCATCATGGCGCGGCCGGTGTCTCCAAGGTCAGCAGTCTAACAATAAGCTGTTAAACCTTTTTCAAGTGTCAGAGAGACGGGTATTGGGTCACTTGCCTTCAAGAAGTAGTGCGTCGTCGTTCCATCGGGAAGCTCGGCAGTGATCTTCCCCGTCTGGCCCCAGAGGGACATGCCGTAGTTGTTTGTGCTCAGGGCCTTTGATCCAGGAATGGGAAATACTGGAAGGACCTAAGTCAGATGCAAAATTAAATAAATGGGAGAAAAAAACGTTTGTTACCTCTGGCAACAGCACTGTTCAGTTCAAAGGACCCCCCGACTTGGGGCTTGGGGACTGGGGCAGTGGGGCTTCGTTTCCCGCATGGCGGTCCACGTCAACGACAACCTCATGTTTCACATTTTTGGCCTTGTCTGGGACTGCCGTGGCTTGAAGTTGGGGGTTTGGGATGACTTCCATTGTCTGGCTGAGAGAGAGGGGAGTGGATAAAAGCCAAGACAAGAAGTTGACTCGATGAAGATTGGATGACTGAGAGATTGCCTTGGGGGAATCATCTTAAGCCTAAGATGTTGAGCATCTGCCCTTTTTATCATTAAGGGCAAGCCAAAGTGCCAGACAATTATTGGTCGTTTCCACAGCTCGTTTTAGCTGCATGTAGACGCTGGGTTGCCCAATCAAAGAACACAGCCAGCCGCTTCTCCCAGCACAGTATCGCCACTCGCAGTCGCAATCGCAACCGCAGATGCGGCATAAGTCTCCTGCACGTTGCCCGGCCATCTCCCTGCACGTTTGAGTGGTTTGGGGCATGGTTTGAGCGAGGTTACACTGGAGCCTCGCGAGACCGAGGCCCTGGTCTCTTTCAACTCTGTGCCACCCGCGTCCCGCTTCATCCCACTCGCGGGGTGATTCCAAAACCATCGCGCTTCCATGTGGCGGTTGTCCGCGGTCCCATTCTGCGACAAATTTCGTGAGCCGACAAAATGGCACGTCGTTCTTTAGAACCTTTTGAGATAGTTTTACTGACTTCCATTAGTTCAAAAAGTTCCGCTCGGATCGATCAGAGGGCTCGGGGGACCGTCCCAGGCCCTCTGTTGACCCTCGGTCCAGCTCCAGTTCAGCAGAAGATTGGGCCCCTACCGCCTCTCGCCGCTGGGGAACACAATCGTCAGTTGCCTCGGAAGATCTTATGCTAAAGCTGTCGGAAACCTCTATTTGGAGGCAAGAATTCATTGCCACGCCCACAAGTAGTACGGCGGCCGCCGGGAAATTGATACGCCGTACGACATCCCTGAACACCAACGCAACCGCCGCTGCACTCTTACAAGACACTACGCTACCTCAAAATGCCCAAGGTCTCACTCTCGTTCACAATCCCAAAGACTCGGCAGCCGACATAATTTTCGTCCATGGCCTTGGGGGTTCGTCTTGGAATACATGGTGCTGGAAACACGACCCGTCTTTGTTTTGGCCGGCATGGCTTCAACACGAGCAGGGACTATCGCATTTCAGAGTGTTTACCTTTGGTTACAATGCAAACTGGCGTGGTGCTGATACAACTCTGACCATTTTGGACTTCTCTAAAGACTTGCTGGCGCGGATGAGAAATTATGGCGGCAATGATAGGCCCATTGGGAAGGTTAGTGGCACAATGACTTGAACTCTAGAAACAGTCCATTACTGATTGAAGCCATTGCAGCGGTCCATCGTCTTTGTGGCCCACTCTATGGGGGGGCCTGGTGGTAAAGAAGGTGAGTTGGGAGCTTTTGGCTATTTCTACATGTGAGATAACTAACCAGCCCAGGCTTTTGCTTTTGGGAAATATCACGAAGATTACACGGACATGATCTCTCGAGTTCACGGCATTGTATTTCTGTCAACGCCACATAAGGGGTCATCCCACGCCAGCTCTCTCAACAACCTCCTCACAGTCATGATTGGGACATCGAACAAGGTCTATGTTTCCGAACTACACAGCAACTCGACATCCATCGAAGACATGAACGAGCAATTCCGGGCTGTCGTCGGGTCACTGCGTCTCGCATCAATCTACGAAACACTCCCCACCAAAGTGTCTCCGGGAATCAAGAAATTGGTAACTACTTGCTTTGCTACCCGGGTTTCTTGTCGATGTTAAGTCATGTTGCAGATTGTGGGCAAAGACACAGGTATTTTGGGCTACCCAAAGGAAATCTCTGGCCCGGCACACGCCGACCACCACACCATCTGCAAATATCGCAGCCGCGTCGATGACAACTACATCTTGTTCATTACCTTTCTCAAGCAAATGACGCGAGACCTCGTACCTCCTCGTATGTTCACCCAACCGGGTCATTTGTCGCCCCTTGGTTTTCTTACACTGACAGTCAAAGCACTCACGCCTATCACCCAAACCCCTGCGCTAGACCGAGTACAGACCCTTGAGTCTATCCTCGGCATTGCCGAAAATCCGCTTGAAGACCTCGACAAGTTTGCCAGCCAGGGCAGTCATAGGTCTGGTGAATGGCTCCGCGGACGAAAGACATTTGAGCACTGGCTCAGTGACCCCAGCGGAGAAGTTCGATTTTTCTGCTTAACTGGCATGCCGGGCACGGGCAAGTCTACCCTCGCGGCAATGACAATTCGGCACCTACAACAAGTCTTCCTCAGTCAGAGTTGTCAGTATCACTTCTTCACGGAATCCCAGCAAACTAAGAAGAGCCTCGCCTACTGCCTCAGATCCATCGTGTTCCAGCTCGCAAATACCCATGATGTGTTTGCTGAGCGGCTAGTTCGCCTACACCAGGACATGGGAGCTGCCCTCTCATCACAGAAGTACCAGACAATCTGGACAAAGGTCTTTGAAGGGATCTTGTTCAAACTCGACGTCGGCTACACCTTGCACTGGGTTCTTGATGCGGTCGATGAAGCTGAAAACCCTCAGATGCTTCTGAAAATGCTGTCCCAGATACAGTCCTTATCCTGCATCAAGGTAATGCTTCTCAGTAGACCCAACAAGGACATCTCAGGGGTTGTGGCACAACAAGGCAAGGTTGCAATCCTTGATACCATCACCATCCGAGACACGGCCCAGGATATCCGAGAATACGTCCGGTCCGTAGTCACGGCCACTCTTCCGAAAGAGAACCATATCCAGAATCAGGTCATTGATCAGATCCTGTCAAGAACGGAAGGGTCGTTTCTTTGGGCCCGTCTGGCTTTGGACAGGTTGCACCATAACTGGCATACACTGGGGGACATCCAGAAGGCCATGGACGTCATCCCCCAGGATATGCACTCCCTGTATCGAAACATGCTTCTGGCGGTCAAGAACCAGGATCAGCGGCTGCAAGACATGGCTCAACGAATTCTCACCTGGACAACCTGCAGCTTCCGGCCCATCAAGGTCGCCGAGCTACAAGCCGCTCTCGAACCCGAATTTGGCGGCTTTATCAGCCTCAAGGACACCATTGTGCAAATCTGCGGGCACTTTGTCCGGATCGACGGCGACAACGTGTCCTTGATACACGCCACAGCTCGAAGATTCCTGGTGGCGCGTGATGGAGACGAACCCGAGTTAGTTTCCTCACAAGGAGGCCACGAAACAGTGGCCAAGGCCTGTCTCCAATACCTGTCTGACGACAAATGGCGGCGGATTTTGTCGCAAGTGTCGGAGTCCAAAACAACGCAGAAAGACCGGCTTACTTCCCTCTACACTTCGCATCCTCTCCTGAGCTACGCGCTGAACTACTGGGCATATCACGTTAGACACTCTCCGGTTACCTCCCCAGGACTACTCCAACACCTCAAGCTCTTTTTCTCAAAGCATGTACTTTGCTGGATACAAGCCGTGGCGCTGTCTCGGTCCCTGCGCACCCTACCCCTGACATCCCAGTACATCAAGCTCTACCTGAAGAAGCGAAAACGAGGGCAGCCATCTTCACTCACTCCGGGCTTGAGTGGCGGCATATTGGAAAACACCGAAGTGCAGTTCCTTGAACGGTGGGCAGTGGATTTTATTCGGCTTCTTGGAAAGTTTGGCAACAACCTAGCAGAGAACCCGTCATCCATCTTCAAACAGATTCCACCATTTTGTCCCCGCGACTCGATCATTGGCCAATTTGGCGCTCGACAGGAAAGCCCCCTCATCAAGGTAACTGGAGTTTCCTCCAGGATTTGGGATGACAACCTTGCTCGGTTATCAGTCGGGCAGGATGAGACAGCATCCAAAGTCCGCTGCACGGGCGTTTATTTCCTCACCCTCGTCTCGAGTAACGGAACCGTGATTGTTTGGTCTGCCGAAACTTGTGAGGAACTGCGGCGGCTGGAGCACGGGGAATGGGTTGTTCTGTTTGAGACAAACCCTACTGGAAGCTCGGTAGCAACCAGCGGCCGGTTCACCTTCAAGATCTGGGATATCTCTTCTGGGCACCACCTTTATACCATCGACAAAGACCCTCAAATGCGGCCAATGCAAATCGCCTTCGGAGCCATGGACACAGATCTTGTTGTCGCCTATGACAACTGCTCTGTTGTCTGGTATGATACCACAACCGGAAGCGAAATCGAACGGTTCACAGCCGAGGAAGGGGAGTCCAACAAACTCCGCGGCTGCCCCCGGCTCATGCTCCTTAGCCCAGACCAAACACGCGTGGCTATCGCGTTCCGAGGACGACCAGTTTTTGTATGGGAAACCAACGGAGCCTCTCTCAACCCACCTAAACGATGCCTTCGCGCCGCGGATGAGGTGCGATCCAACGAATCAGATGCCTACAATGCCCCTGAAGTGGTGGTTTGGCATCCAGAAGGTGATTCACTGTACACCCTGTACCAAGACACCGTTCTCGTCCACTGGGACCTTGTCGAAGACGAACGATCCGAGTTCAGCCACACCGAGGCTCGCGAAATGGTGATCAACAGCGACGGCACATTCCTCCTAACCTGTAACTTTAGCGGAGTGCTGTCTGTCTGGGCGCTTCCAAGGTTCAATTTGATCTACCGGCTCCACGGCAACGACTTTGTGCGGGACATGGCCTTCAGCCCAGACTCGCAGCGCATTTATGACGCGAGAGGGTCGATTTGCTCGGTTTGGGAACCCGATGCGCTGGTTAGAGCGGATGATATTGATCGCCATGGCGACAACCTCAGCAGCACCCTGGATGGGTCCTTGGTCTCAGAGGCTGTGTCGGAGCCGGTGTACTCACAGGACAGCAGCGGCAGCCAGGTTACTTCCCTTACGTACGAAAGCGAAGGGGAGTTCTACTGCTGCGGCAGGGATGATGGGACCGTTTCGATTCATGATATGAAGAAGGGGAAGATTGCCAGGAAGGTTTGCACTCACGGACCCAACGTTGATGTGGTTAGTCTGGGGTGGTCGCCGTCAGGCAGGTTTCTCGTCAGTGGGGATGACATGGGGAAGATCATTGCCAAGAGGTTGAGATTGAAGGAAGATGGGAAATGGGCGGTTTTTCCTGTCTTTGAGACAAGAATCTCGGATGGGTTTGCAGATCAGTTTGTCTTCAGCGCTGATGAACACCTTCTTCTGATATCTGCTCCCTCCCGGGATCAGGTCTGGGACCTCACCACCAAAGCCATGATTTGCGAGAAAACCAGAAGCGAGGAATGCATTGGGCAATGGGTAAAACATCCCTTTGACGAGGCTCGGCTGCTTTTTGTTGAAAAGAACAGGGTACATCTCCACCTGTGGCGAGATCTCAACACCGAGGTAGTTCACAACATCATCACCACGACTCCAGCTGACGATGCTGAAACTCCCCGACCAATTTCAACCATGAAGTTGGACAAGGTCCAGGCCATAGCCACCACAAAGAACCGGCGGTATCTGGTCTGCCAAACCTCTCCTGAAGCGAGGAAGAGTCAATCCCAAAACAACAGAGAGAGAAACCTGCTCAGCCTGCTACTGGCAACAGACCTCCAAACCCCTGCCTCAACCCCCCAAGAACAAGTCAGACGCCGGCCGTTGTTTGAGCTTTCGGTGCAGATGCAAAACTTTTTGGGATGTTACCGTGACAAGATTGTTTTCATTGATCACCGGAATTGGTACGTCTTTGTCTGTTTACTGTTCTGTTATGTTTAGCCTTGACTTAAAGTCCTTGTTCTTGGTTAAAGCAAAATGGCTTTGTGATGGGGTCTTTATGTTCAGGTCTTCAGGAAATGTTCTGCTTCTATTCTTACATCTGTGGTGGAACTGACAATGCTCATAGGCTATGCACATGGGATGTAGCATGGGAAGGGAAGACGCCACTGAATGTTAGGAAACACTTTTTCTTGCCGAGGGATTGGTTGGGAACGGAGTCGGCTGTGCAGCTGATGAGGTTTACAGAGCAAGGGGTCTTGTTGGTACCTAGGAATGGGGAGGTAGCTGTGGTGAGGTATGGGAGGGGATTCTGACAAGAGATGTGATATGATGGTGTTTCTGATGGTAAAGGTTAAGTCATGCATGAGCTCCAACAAAGCGTGCTACCTCATTAAGTTGCTGTTTTAAGCTTTTAGGGCTGATATCCCAAGGTCTTCTTTCTATCTATTTATTATTCTTTCTCTCCCTTCTCCTTTATCTTTTTCTTGTTTTTTTTTCTTTCTTGCTTTCTCGGTTCTTGGTTCCTCATAGCTCAATTCCTCTTAAGGTAGTTAATTTGCCTGAGATGTCTTTGCAGATTGAGGGGTTTTATGTTCTTGACACGTGAATAGTTGGCACCAACATGCTTTCTGCACAATTACTGCACGTTTCCCATTTTCCTTCAGTGAAGCCCTCCCTCGAACACGAGCGGGGTCGTTGACTTGTCAAACAGCCGCCGCACTGCCATAGCAGTCATCGACTTCAAGTCCCATCAGCCATTGCCTGGAAGCATCAAAAATGAAGTTTGTCAGTTGGTTCCTAACTTCGCTTGCTTTGGATCGGGTCGGCGGTTACCGAGCTTCACAGCAAAAACAACAGCCCGGATCTCAAGGTAGTGAGAAGCATCCCACAGATCTAGGACGATCAGCTGGTAGAATTGCCTCTACGCGACACCAATCACATCTGGCAGGTTTGCTGTACTGACTGATATCTCTTTTTGGTCACACATATGGCTAATCTACCTTAAAGATCGCGGATGCTTCATCTCAGCATGCTTCGTTAAAAGTTTGGGACACCTCTGAACAACAGGTTTGCCGCATTGATCCCAGGCAGAGCGAAAATCACGGTTTACGAATTCTTAAGATTGCCTTCCCTGTTGACGAGAAGGATAACGTTATCCTTATTGTCATAACGATGGCACCATTGAATTTCATGATTCTAGAACCGGTGTCAAGAGAGATTGAGGACTCGAATTCAGGACTCCACTCCAGTGCGCAATTTACTTCTCTGGCGCAAGCTCAGCCCAGACCGAACCAAGGTTGCACTTACATTCTTTCCCTACGAAGAAAAAGTTTGTCATTTGGGATGTCGTCCCTTCTCTTGGCCGCGTTCAGCGTGGCCAGCACGAGCTCCGGTATGTGCGTGACACCAACATGAGGTTCGTCTGTTCTACGGGGTTCTTGGAGTTGGTAGAAATGGTTTCGACTGCTGCTTTGTGGCACCCTGATGGAAACCCGATGTTCATTCAGCACTTCGACCAATCGATAGTTTACTAGATCTTTGACAAAGATGAGCACTTTGGGCTTTTCAGACGGGAAAGGAAGATGGAAATCAACAACGACGAAACTCTTCTTATCACTTGGAATGACGATGATTTGTCGATTTGGTCCTAGCCAAAATTTGAATTACTGTTTAGAGTTCGGCGTCCTGGTTGTGTAGTGGACATAATATTCGGGTCGAAATCACTACGCATATATTATTATTATTATTATTCCTACACCGCTGTGCCCTGCGGGCATGTCGGACCCTCGGACATTTACTATACAGGAAAACCGCGCCCTTGCGGGCCGGGTGAAAAACCTATACCGATGATTAAGGGAGGAAATCAGTGAATGAGCCTGCGAAATACAAAAAGAGAAGGCCTCTTGGCCTCCGACCGGTGGGACTCAGATTGCCTACTCCAGCTCGAGCTTCCTAGCCAAGCTGTACATCGGCAGTCTTCCTGAATCCATCAGCCAGCCCAGTATCCTCCTCGTCAGCCGAACAGTTGAAGGACTGGCACCCTGTAGAACAGAGTGAAAGTCCCGTCGCGTCCTGACTTCTGCTCTCTCCCACGTCCGAGTCAACGGTGGGGCCAAACACCACACCACCAGGTGTTCAGCAGTCTCCCGCCCTTCGCCGCACTCGCAGCAGGGCGTCAGCGCACTTGGAACTCCCCGTTTGAACAAGAAGTCCCGGAGGCCTATGTCCCCAGTTCGGACCTGGACCAACAACGAACTCTTCGCTTTGCTTAGCCCCTCGTGCTTCTTAAGAGTCTTGTCCTTGAATAGAGTCTTCTGCTGGTGGTCGAGGTCGTCGCTGGTCTCGTCGTCGCCCGGCCGTCTCGTCCCTCTAGCCATCACTCTCTCCAAGCCTCCTCGACTACCCTGTCCGTGTCGGTGGTTCCCCCGGTCCAACGTGCTATTACCCCTGCGGCCTCTTCTACGGATGCACTTTGAGTACACCTCCCGTGCCTTCGCCAGACCCAGTCCCCACGTCTTGGCTGCAATTCTTGACAGAGCATCGCTTTGGGTCACCAGTTTCCGTTCCACTGCCCCCAGGTGAGCTTTCCAGTTGAGCCTCCAGTCCAGCCAGACACCTATGAACCTAGCTGACTCTGTCGGCTTCACTAGACTGGTGCCTCTCCCCGGCTGGGCGAGGTCTAGCTGGTTAGTCCACTGCCGTCGTCCCTTGTTGAAGTGAATCAGTTCGCTCTTCTCGGGAGCGAAGGCCATCCCTCGGGTGTCCGCCCACCGCAGACATGTCTCCCAAGCCGCCTCCAGCTGTCGGACGTTGGTCTCCGGGTCTCGGCCAAAGACTAAGAGATTGGTGTCGTCTGCGAAGCCAGCTATCGCTGAATGGGGGTGTTGTTCTTTTAGCTGCTTGTATAGAGAGGCGATATAGAGGATGAAGAGAGCCGGGGAGAGGGGAGAACCCTGAGGCACTCCAGCCCGTATGGCTGTCGGGGAGGCTGCCTGGCCGTCAAAGTGAAGGGTTGCCTCCCGTCCGATTAGCCAGTCTTTTGTCCATAAAACCAGCCACCTTGGAAAGCCCATCTCTCTAAGAGTAGCAAGCAGTCGGGTATGGTTAACCGTGTCGAAGGCTCCTGAGATGTCCAGCTGGAGTAGCGATGCTGTTGCTTTCTGTCTCCACGCTTCTTGAACCGGAGCTACTACTAGTCGGACCGCGAGCTCTGTTGACCGGTGTGCTCTGTTGCCCATCTGTTCGTCCGGAAGTAGGCCGTTGGTCTCTGCGGCTCTGGTAACCTTCTCAGCCACCACTGACTCTATTACTATTCGGAATTATATACATCAGACATCTCTACATCTTTCTGACACGTGCGCGCATTGTGCCTAGGCTTCCCACACTTGCTACAACGCCGTGGAGCCGTCCTTGATAATCTATCGGTGCGGGTCGGCAGTCGACATTCTATTCTATGTAACTTATGGTAGTTACTGGGGCATGTAGCAGTCTCTACGCAGGAGACGTTGCATATCCCGGAAGAGAGGAGGTGGCTGGAGGTTGTCTTTCCCCAAGACAGAGAATTGTCCACAAGTTACTCATGGCACGCTTCAAGCAATTATTTTTCCCAATTTAGCAAAGAGAAACGTCTAGTCATCATCGATATTGGTATCACCGCCCAAAAACAACAATCACGCTCGGCCAACTCTCTGCCATCCATCGCGACCACCACCCTACGGCGTCCCGGGTGAGCCAACATCCAAACCCGAATCAAACACTACCCCTGCCGGCTTCGCCCTCCCAATCGCGCCCGCAAAAGTAGCATTCTTAAAATCAATAGTCGCCTTCCCAAAATCAAACCCAAACAACTTCTCCCTCACCCCCTCATTCGGAAACCCATTATACCCCACCAACTGCCCCTAAACCACGCCCCACTATGATTCTCAACAGACCCTCATCCCCTGCTCCGCAAACCGAAAGCAATGCGTACTCCCCCATCCTTATGGTACACCATCTTTGATGCCCTCCCACCTCACCTCCGCCGCCTTCCGCACCTCATACTTCCCATGCTGCGACGCAGCCACGTACTCCGCCCTGCCCGTCACGTCACTCACCCATACCGCGATGTGCTCCCAGTCATGCGTATGCCCGGTGTCCAGGAAATTCTTGGTCGCGACGTCCTTCTCGAAGTAGTACCCGTACAGATATATGCACCAGCCCGAGTTGCACCGCTGGCGCGAGTAGACGTTGTTGTTGGACAGGTCGGAGGCGTCGCGGCAGTCGGTGGCGAGGCCGGTCCAGTGGTGCGGGAGGCCCTGGACGATGGTGCCGTCGGCGGAGATGGCGGGCACGTTGTAGCAGCCGTCGGTGTCAAAGTCGAGGGCGGGTTGGTAGCGGAGGTCGGAGAAGGTGGCGTTTTGGGGGAGGGCGGTTGGGGATTGCGGCGCGGGATGGAGGAGGGATGGGGAGAAGGGTTTTGAGGTAGGGCATAGGTGAATGGGGTTGAGCTGAGGAAAAGGAGGGTGGGGGAGAGGGGTTTCATTGTGGTGATGGGAGGATAGCTGGTGATGTTTGTTTGTTTGAAAAGGATATTGTCTAAGCCCTGGCCCTGATGGGATAGGGGAGACCTTTTATTGCCATCTGGCAACCTCAATAAGGCTCCTGTTTAAAACATTGCTACCGGCCCGTGATGTTTGTCACATGGCTGGCTCGCGGCATGCACCCTGACAACATGGCCAGCATCACAAACCATGCTTGCTCTTCCCCAGAAAGTTCCCCAGATACACCAAGGGGAAAGGGGAAGGTGAGATGGCGTTCATGCACAATCTCCGCTCAAGCGCCCCATCGCGTGGAAGTGGTAACTCTCAAACCAGTCAGCTTCCAAGTTTGCGGTCGAAGTTGCATTTGAGTTGATCATTCTCCCGCCAATGAAGAGGGGAGATCGGAGGAGGTGACCGTTTCTGCCAAGCCTCCGGCTCTTTACCCCTGAAGAGCGTTCGCATGAGCGTTCCAGCTGGCCACGAGCTGGGTCAGTGGAACTCAAAGTGTGCCACATGCCGAGTCGGGGCAAATTGCCTTATAAGACAACAAATAATGTTCTAGTCCGGAGGGTGTGGCCATCCCTGAACTACAAACATGACTGTGCCACTGTGGTCGCTAAGCACAGGGTCGACTTACACCAGCCCTAACCCTAACACTCGGCTCGCAATGTGTGACAAATGCCAGAACTTGAAGGGAGGTTGACGCTCCAAACCGCAAATAACTTCTTGAGCTTTTTGATTGAATTTCATTCTACTCAATGGAATAGAGGATATTCTTGTTCGTCGGGTCAGGCTAACAGGGCGACACAGAACTTTACGCAGATCGTCCTTTCTATCAGTTGGCGCATTGAGCAACCACAGCTGTCATCAGCTGTAAGTCTCCAGTTTCACGAAAAAGCCCACCTCGGTTAGTTCCGGCGCAAAACCACTGCTTTGGGATTCTTTGCAGCCTGAAAGTTGCAACTGCCGCGTTTGCCAACATTCACTCACCCGCTCACTCACCTGCCTGCTCCCTGCCAACAGCCCACGTTAGGCTTAGATCGAATCATCGTCAGGCCGAAACACAGCATCTTTGTCTCTTTCCACAGCCGGATCAAGTCAAAACATGTCCCGTCATTATGCCACACCCCAACAACCGCCTAGGTGACGGCCCGTCATCATCTTCAGCCTCGCCCTCAGAGCTCCAACCCTCACAACTACTCCGACCACCATCACCATTACCCACCGCCCTCTCCCATGGAACAACAACCCTCAACCTCAGCCCACACCTCCCCTATCCCCCACTGCCCAGGCCTCCTCCCGCAATCCCAGAAGGTTCCCCCTCCCGACTTCCTCCCAAACCCCCCACCTCCAACGCAGCAACAGCCGCCTCAGCCGCCTCAGTCCGCGCTCTCACCTCTCAGGCAGTAGCCTTCTACTTCCGGGCGCCGGTGAAAGCATTCTTTCGGACGCGGGTGGATTACCTTGCGTATGCGCGAGCCCTGCAGGAAAGGGAGCTTGTGGAGAGGAGGGCTGCTAGGGCGGCGCTTTTGAAGGGGTCACGGCTGGTACCTTGGGGGTAGGGGCTGGGGGTGCTGGGGACTGGAGCAGCGGGAGGGTTGGGAGGGCGGGCGGCAAAGTTTTGGAGAAGGGGAGGAGGTGGAAGGCGACCTGGCGGTGGCTGCGCACGCGACTTCGGGGTACGACACCCGGGGTTCTGGCATCGGCCGTGCGGCATTATGGGTGGCGGGTGGTGCCGGACCAGGTGCTGCCGCCGCTGGTGGCGAATGTGGGGTGGGCGCGGTGCTGTACACCAGCTACCTCCAGGTGCTGGCGCGGCTGCATCCTGAGAGTGGGAGGGCGAGTAAGAGGGTGTATCCTCCGCCGGGGCCGGCAGCGACTTTGCAGCGGGGTTTGTCGCCGGCGGCGTGCAGAGTGTGATGGCCGCGCCGTTGGATGCCGTGCAGGCGCGGTGGGATGTGGGGAGTAGCGCGGCGGGGATGACGGGAGTGGGAATCCTGCGCGGGAGGGGCGGTGAAGGTTGGGAATGGAGGGGCGGGGATCGAGGCCGAAGAGTATGTGGGTGTTTAGCGCGGCGAAGTTGAGGGAGATTGGGGTAAGGGGAATATTTGCTGGGTGGTCGCTGTCGTTCCTGAAGGATAGCATGGGCTGCGCGCTGTTCTTCAGCATGTTTGAGTACGTCAAGGCGCAGGGGTACTACAACTTTGTGCGGTGGTACTATGGCGCGCTCAACGAGGACACCATCGTGCTGCTGTCACAGAAGAGGCCCGTGCCGGGAGATGGACAGCAGCACGAGAAGCCGAGGATGCCGACGATCATCCGGCCGCACTACGCCATTGAGCCGGCGTTTCTGTTGCTCGCGGGCATGGGCGCCTCGGTCATGCAGCAGACGGTTTTGCACCCGCTCTCCCACCTCCAGGCGGAGCACTGGGAGCGGCTGGAAGGGCTGGATGCCAAGGCCAGGAAACTGAAGAAGGAGGCCCGGCTGGCAGAGACGTCGAACTGGAACTGGCGCATGTTCCGGGCGTACCGCGCGGCCTACCGCGTTACCTGGGCAGAGTGTGTTGCCGAGGCTAAGACGGCCGGTCTCACCATGCGGCAGTGGCTGTATCGAGGCTTCTGGTGGAACACGATCCGGCAGGTGCCCAGCACGAGCGCCGGGCTGATCATCTTCGAGTTGGTCAGGAGGAAGTATGGGTTTGGCGGGGATCAGGTGCGGATAAACCTGGATGGATACGACATCTTGTTGAACTAGACAGACGGATAGACTTGGGAGGCGTTTGGGTCTGGGTATGCATCGGCGGAGTTTGTTCACATGGCTTTGTCCACATGTGGCTTTGATGGGATGGAGGTGAGGTATTCTTAGGCTGCGGGGTCATCATCTTGTCTTTTTTTCTTGTGAGTCTGTTTGATTTTTCTTCCCATACCAGCTCATCCCCCATGTCTCATCAGCAACATGGCCGTGTGCCTGCTCCGAGACCCGGGCGCCAAGACCGGCACAGGCTTTGGTCCTAGACCCACACTTGACGACTGCCGGCCTCTCTGACGGCCGGGCCAGAGGTGACTTCCCGGAGCCGTTCCGGGTGGGATGGGTATTGTGGGTCTTCGTGCTCACAACAATAACTCAATAGCAGTGAATGGCCTTTCATCCCCATTCAGATGATGTCGCCCCGCGCGACAGGAAATGCTTAAATGCCCCTCACCTTTCTGGCTCTTCCTCCAATTCTTTTAAATCTACCCTCCTCTTTCCACTCTCTCGTCCTCCGCGGATAGTTTTCGACTTCCCCACCAAAACTCCAACCGCAGCAATGCCGCCACCCATCCTCTTTCTGGAGATGAAGCTCCATAATCCTGTCCCCGACGAGCCCGCCTTCACCGAGGCCGACTATGAGCTCTACGCCGAGATGGGTCAGTTGGAAGAGTTGATCGAGATCGACCCTAACGAGAGCATGTCTGCAGTCGACGTTCGCTTCGCTAACGAGGTTCACCGATATCGCAAGCAGGACCTTGTCGACGGTTGGCCGTACTTCAAGAGTATCGTGGAGAAGGTGAGTACTGCATGCCGCGCATCAGAAAAGGGGAATAGTCTGATGCCTTTTCTTGCAGAATTGGGGGTTTGCATGCGGCAAAGATGTCTTCAAATTGAATTGGCCGGGCGGTTGCCAAAGTACCGACGTCGAACTGCTGATGAAATTTTTTGGCACAAACCAGAGTAGGCTTCTCAGGACGATGCCTATCTTTCGGAAGAAAACTGACGCCGTCCGCAGATGAATTCAACCCCGCCGACATCTGCCCCAACATACCCATTTTTGTCGCCTGCGTAAAGGCCTTCGTTGCTGGCCGGCTCTTCCACCGGCACCTCGCCGACCTCGCCGTGCGCGCCCTCATCAAACACTGCGACGCCATCCTGATGGACGCCTTCCACCAAAACGGCCTCGACATGATCCGCGAAGACGTCATCCACGTCTTCCAGCTCAGCCACGTCGTCGCTGCCGCCAAAGAACTCTACACACGCACCACCAGCTCCAAAATCAACACCGTCCAAATGCGCGAGATTGTTGTGCCCTACATCTGTACGTCCTCCCAACCCCCCTTATACTACCGCTTTCCCTTCCACTAACAGTCGAATGTCAATCCAGGGATAATCTCCGCCGAATCTCTCCCCTCCCCTTTAATTTCCCTCTCCATCACCCACCCTCTCTTCGCCGCCGACCTCGGCCGCCACATCCTCCTTATGAACACCCGCCCGTCCCCCTTTCTGGCCCACCACCGACACCTTCCACACCCTCCCTTGTCCTAACCCCCAACGCATAGATAACCGATACCACGCGCTGCATACAGAGTTTGTGGTAAGGAATGAGGGCGGGGGTTGTCATACTTGTTCTGAGGGAGAGGAGGAGGGTGGGAGGGGATGGAAGGGTTGGTGCGGGTGGGGGAGGAGAGGGTGGAGTGGTGGGATCCGTTTACGCCGAGTTGTGTGTGGGTTTATGGGAGGTATTGGTGTAAGAGGTGTGCTGCGGATGTAAGGAGGAGGGAAAGGGGGAGGGGTGGGGTGCCCTGGAGGGGGGGTGGTTGGGACTGGGGGAAGGAGGTGAATTGGGGAGGGGGTTGAGGGTGGTTTGGGGTTTGAGGAGGTCAGGGACAGTTTTTGGGAAAGCGCATGGTTGGGGAGGTTCTTGGCGGAAAGAGGGAAGAGAAAGGGAACTTTACTGCGCGATCGGGGGGTAGAGGAGGGCTATCTTGAGGTTCTGGAAGGATGCCTTTGTAGCAAGTGAAAAAAAAAAAACCCCCGCTCTGGCTGCATTTTCGTAGTCTTTTCTGGAGAAATAAACCCGCTAACTTAAACCTAAACCCAACAGATGTTCTCGATTTATGTTCATTATGATACCGAGCATCAAAGCCTCACATCATCCACATCCACCAACTCGGGCATAAAGCTCTGCAGCCGCTGCACAAGCGGCGCAACCTCCTGGTCCGGGTCAGCCGCAAACCTGATCCCCGCGCTGGCTGCAAGTTTCTCCACCTCAGGATTCCACTCGCAATTACTCCCCATGTGCCTACCGTTGCTACTCAGAATAAATGGTTCCGCGCCGTTATCAGCACGCAGCGGGAAGCGTAGGTACTCCTTTTACAGACCCGGCATCCACTTGGCAAAGGGCGCGTCGAGGTGGACGCGGACATCTTTTAAGTTTTGCAAGCGCTGGAATGTATTGTGGCGGATGGCGAGAAAGAGGTTGCTAAGCGCGTCGGCGGTGCGCTGCCGCCACATGCCAACCAGAATTAGGTCGAGAGTAACAATGTCTGGAGGCAAGAGGTTGGCGAGCGGTATGAGCGAGGTCGGCTCGACGCCGTCGAAAACCGCGGTCTGGTCTTCAGGTCGGATGAACAGACCGTTTCCGCCAATGCACAGCTCCCTGAGAACGATCAGGCTGTGGAGCGAGGAGTAGACGCCGCGTACTTGTCGTCGGTAATAACGACAAGGTGCTCGAGTGTGAGACGCAGGAGGGCTTTTTGGAGGTGGGGGCAGTGGTGGTTGATGATATGTGTGACTTCATGGGGAAACACGGGTGTGCCGAAGGTGTTCGGGCCAAAGTTCTGGTTGATGAGGTCAAGATGCGCCGAGACATAGATAAAATCGGTCAAGCTGGTACACTCGGAAAGAACGCTGGCCAGCGCTGATTTTGTAAAGCTGCAGAAGACCAAGTCAAGCCGAGTTAAAAGAGCCAGGTTGAGACTCATGGACGCGGAGAGGGGA
Source organism: Collariella sp. IMI 366227 (assembly GCA_027946355.1). Taxonomy (NCBI): domain Eukaryota; kingdom Fungi; phylum Ascomycota; class Sordariomycetes; order Sordariales; family Chaetomiaceae; genus Collariella; species Collariella sp. IMI 366227. The sequence goes on from JAPEUS010000013.1 coordinate 759,552, forward strand.
TTCGGGCCCTGAATTCCAATCTCTCAAATAGAACCCGGAGGAAAACAGATGTAAACGAACTGGACCTGCAAGGCCCGCAGGTTGGGCATGTGCTGGGTCAGTAGGCCCACACGAGATAACTTGAAGGCGGCGGCGCCTCCCTCATCCCAGATGGCAATGTCTCCAACGTCCAAAGGGGCGCGCAGGCGGAGGTGTCGAATATTCGTCAACTCGACGAGTTCGGGAAGGCTCGCAATGGGTTTAAAGCAGGGCTCGGAAAACTCGACGGTTTTAAGATTCTTGCACATATGTACGGCCAGTCCGGCGAGGAACTGCCAGTGATACTCTTCCAAGTGCTGACACCCCGGACCCCACGTCGGCTTGCCGAAGCGCCAGACGCTGGGCCACTCTGGGAGGCCCAGCTCCCCTCGCCGTGCGTTGCAGTTTCTCCAAACCACGGTCCTCCGGGGTTATGTTAACCGGCCATTTGGACTCGATACCAGGTGGGCATGGGACGCCATCGTTAAATAGCTTAAATCCAAGGCTGCGGACGACAGGGGCAAGATCCGGGCGGTCGACGATCGGACAAAGCGGTAGAGCCGCTTCGCATTGTCCAAGTGGCTGTCATTCGCATAAGATGCAAAGGAGTGGTAGAGAACTCTCTGTGCCACGTCGTCTTGAGGTTAAGGAGAGGGCACAGAGCGCGCGGCGATGCCGGGAAGAAGGCCAAGACGGTCACGGGGTGCGGCATGGAGACCAACGTCCGACAGCTGGAGGCGGCTTGGGAGACATGTCTGCGGTGGGCGGACACCCGAGGGATGGCCTTCGCTCCCGAGAAGAGCGAACTGATTCACTTCAACAAGGGACGACGGCAGTGGACCAACCAGCTAGACCTCGCCCAGCCGGGGAGAGGCACCAGTCCAGTGAAGCCGACAGAATCAGCTAGGTTCCTAGGTGTCTGGCTGGGCTGGAGGCTCAACTGGAGAGCTCACCTGGGGGCAGTGGAACGGAAACTGGTGACCCAAAGCTATGCTCTGTCAAGAATCGCAGCCAAGACGTGGGGACTGGGTCTGGCGAAGGCACGGGAGGTGTACTCAAAGTGCATCCGGTCGGCGCTAGCTTATGGGGCCTGATCCTTCCACATCCCCACGGAAAAAGGAGGCAAAAAGGCGTCAGGAACCATTGTCCATGCAGCTTGCAGCAAGATACGCCGGAGGTTCTACTCAAGGCCGAGCAACAGGGGCCGACCACGGGCCTCTAGGCCACAGAGACCGACAGTGGTAGAAGAGGCCGCAGGAGTAATAGCACGTTGGACCGGGGGAACCACCGACACGGACAGGGTAATTGAGGAGGCTTGGGAGAGAGTGATGGCTAAAGGGACGAGACGGTCGGGTGACGACGAGACCAGCGGACGACCTCAACCACCAGCAGAAGATTCTATTCAAGGACAAGACTCTTAAGAAGCACGAGGGACTGAGCAAAGCGAAGAGCTCGCTGTTGGTCCAAGTCCGAACTGGGGACATAGGCCTTCGGGACTTCTTGTTCAAACGGGGAGTCCCGAGTGTGCTGACGCCCTGCTGCGAGTACGGCGAAGGGCGGGAGACTGTTGAACGCCTAGCGATGTGGTGTTTGGCCCCACCGTTGACTCGGACGTGGGAGAGAGCAGAAGTCAGGACGCGACGGGACTTTCACTCTGTTCTACAGGGTGCCAGTCCTTCAACTGCTCGGCTAACGAGGAGAATACTGGGCTGGCTGATGGATTCAGGAAGACTGCCGATGTACAGCTTGGCCAGGAAGCTCGAGCTGGAGTAGGCAATCTGACTCCCACCGGTCGGAGGCCAAGGGGCGTTCTCTTTTTGTATTTCGCAGGCTCATTCACTGATTTCTTACCTTAATCATCGGTATAGGTTTTTCACCCGGCCCACAAGGGCGCGGTTTTCCTGTATAGTAAATGTGTGAGGGTCCGACATGCCCGCAGGGCACAGCGGTGTAGGAATAGGTCGGGTGCTCTGTGGATTCGGTCGGCAGTGTTTTGGGTGGGGATTCGGCGGGCAGAGCAGGAGGCAGTGCTTGCGATGCTGCGGGTGGCTGGTGATCGTCGGGGATACTCACATCTGTGCCGGGTCGGGCGGCCTTTGCGGCTGCGGCGGCGGCGGCAAATGGGAAGGGAGGAGCACATGGCTCTGTCGCGACAATGGAAGACGCTTTCAATCCATGTTCTGCATTTTCTCGATTGGATGACCGAACGTCTGCTGAGGAATGTAAGTTACGGGAAGCCTTGCTATGCTAAGCAGAGCCTCAACATACTCGTTGACGGCGTAGCAGATGGAGCTGGCGAGGCTGCACGGCGACGCCCGAAGAACTTCTTCCACGGTTTCTGCGTCATGATGGGTCCGAATGAATCGGCAAAGATCCTCGCACCGAAGACGTTCTGGGATCTGTTCGATTTACTCGCTGTCCTGACTGGTCTCCGGTAGCAGCGTAACCTGATCGCAACGGCAGCGACGATGAGAAGTTGACACCTGCATTCCGCAGCGGCTAGTGGGGGGCTGGGCCGAAAAGCGGCGGCTAGTTCGCTGTTGGTCACCCAAGTGAAAGTTGTGGCGGTGCTGTTGGGCGAATGGCGGCAAGATATCTCCTCTTCCGTTCGAGGCACTGGCGCAAAGTCACTGTAAGAAAGCTCCGGCCGACTTGGATGTCGCCAGATCCAACCACGGCATCTTTCGAAGCAGCAGCCGCCCCTGGGTGTCAAGCCGGGCAGTGCTGGAAAGGCGATTCCCCTGAACCCGGGCCTCCATCGTCGACATCGCAATACTGATGGGACGGACTACCGTCCTGGTGTGTGCAGCGACACTGAACACAGCGAGGATGATATTGTCTGGCCACCGCCAAATAAGCGCCGTAGGGGGAGTACCGCGATCATTGCAACCAGCCGAACAGCATCTCAGCAGCAAACCTTTCTGTCCTGCAACGACGCTTCGGGAGAGGCTGTGTTTTGCCCTAGAGTTTCTCCAAGGCTATAACGTTATCGCGGTTATTAATCTGGCTCGTTGTGGGAAAAGGTTAAAAAGGAGCGATGTAATAAGATTCATTGGAAATACAGTGGGTGCAACAAAGACAGACATCAAGGGCAGTGTTTAACAAAAGAGCACAATGGCGGTTGTTCACAACCCGAAAACTTTCTTTATCTACCACCAGAAGGGCCTGTTCTCGGAGTGAACCCCAAAGCAGACTCAATAGCTCTATAAAACCACATTCCCATTACCGTGTAATCAGTCCTCTCCAACCAGATTATCAAACACGTCAACCATTCACCAGTCAACCAGTCATCTTACCAAACACAATGCCTTCAACTCCCCAGAGGTCCTACTCTCCCTCTACCCCCCACTCCAGTCCCGTCAAGACAAGAAACCCTGCCCTTCTCAATGGCATCACCAAGCGGCCGCGCGCTTTCAGGCCATCCTTCAACATCGCCGCCCTCTCCACGGACGCCAAGACCGCCCTCCTCCGCACCAACCTGCCGGGTCCCATCAGCGAACTAACCCAGTTCCGCCACATCCCACTCGTGAACATTGCCGCCATTGTGTCCCGCTCCGCCGAGATCCGACAAGCTGAGATTTACGCCTCCGGTGCCAGGAACTACGGTCGGATTGGCCGGCCCAGTAATGCTTTCATCCTGTACCGCAAGTGCTATCACGCGAGGTTCGTGGCGTACTGCAAGCAGAAAACGGGGAACGAACAGACCGTGTCATGCGTAAGTGGTCTGAGCTGGAAGCTGGAGCCGGTGGAAATCCGCGCAAAGTTTGCGGAGTGGGCGGAGCAGGAAAAAAAGGGGCATGCTGAGGCGTGGCCGGAGTATAAGTATGCGCCCAAAAAGGTGTGTAGGGAGGATGAGGTGGAGGATACAGAAAAGGTGGAGGAGGTGAGTCCCGTTGAAGATGAGGTTTCATCACAGGTGAGTGATGGACTCTCGTCCAACGCAGATGAACATGGTTGTCAAGATCTGTTTGTGAACACGAGCTCCGACCTTAATTCTCTTTCTCCATTCCAAACCCAACTCTTCACTGACCAATTCCTCGGCCCTCTCTTATTAAACACCCCCGTTCTTTTCTCAACCGACATCCAAAACCCATTCTATTTCCAGCCCATTAACTCATCCCTCGTTTTCCCCACCTACCCCCAATTCCAATTCCCCCTCCTCTGCACTCGTTGCTACGGTGACATCTCACAGGACATTCACAACCCCGTTATAGACAACAACACCATAATCGACAACAACATGATAAACAGCATCATTACGGAGATGCCCACTCTGAACCTAAACATAAACACGTTCACCATGGACATGAACAATATGAATACGAACATGGACACGCCCACCACATATTTCAACACCATGGATATTCCCACGACAAACACGACCACCTTGGACATCACCCTAGACAACTCATTACGGACATGCCCACCACAGACATACCCAAAACAGAAATGAGTTACCCATCTCGCCCCCTCTTCGCTAACATCACCCTTACCGTTGCTTCCACCACCACCGACACTGTTCCAGTCTTGGATTTAATATATTCCTCTCCGGTATGTACTCGAAGCACGTGAATATGGAATTGGTTTGAGGGACGTTCGCACAGAGTGAGTGGGTTCAGGGGTCAACAGTGGGCAGTTTCAGAGTAATTAAGTTTCCGTTTGTGGTTGTGGTTGGTCTCTAAGGGGTGTTGTCGGTGGTTATGGTTAGGGGGGGGGCGCAGGCGTTTGTAAATTTGTTGAATGGTAGGGATGAGGTAAAAGGAAGGGAAGGAGACGTAGGAGTCTGGGGGTAAAATTTCCAACTCTTCAGTCAATAGATTTTTTCTTCTTAAGTTATAGTTAACGTTATTTCTGTCTAGAAGTGCAAATAGACTGTCATTTTCTGGGTCTGAGATTCTGCGGTGTGGTAAGAACTGAAAGAGAAAATCGTAGATTTACAATTTGACCACCGGACCAAGAGGATGATGGGGCGTTGTGACGAGGGTTGGGCTTTGGCAGATGTGGTGATATGTGAGATCCCCTTTGAATGTGTTTATACCATCGTTTTATAGAGGAATAAAACTCCAAATTTGTACTCAACAGATTCCGTTGACGCTTACCCAGACCCAGCCGGCTCTGGGAGCTTGGAATGCAGTCCAAACAAGAAGACCATAACGTTATCGGGTTAGGATTGGTTACCGGAGTGCATCGTCAACTTGTCCGTACGGCGATCAAATTCGCATTGGCAACGGGAAGATTGGAACCGGACGACGAGCAAGGGCCGAGCCAAGCGCAGTGACTCCAGGTAACATTAAAGGAACTCACGCAACTAACACCACACAACCTCATCCAGCAGGTCCCGCTTTAGCCGCTGAAGATAGGACGCTGAACACTTGGAGAATGCAGCCTCCAAGTCGATTTGCTCGCGATTGGAAAAAAAGAGGCATGATGTGGCGTTGTACAAGGTAAACAATGTAAGGGCTTGGACGAGATCAAGGCAAAGCGGAGGAATCGAATGTACTTAGCGTGCCAAGGCCCTTTAGGCTTAGTGCCTCCGGGCGAAATAAAATCCATCCATCCATCCATCCATTAGACAGGGTCAAAATGGGCTCATTTGATGCCTTCCAGGTTGTCAGAGCACCCAGATGACGCCCAACTGACGCCTGATGATGACGAACTCGAGCAGGGGGGAAGACAATTACAGCATGAAGACGGATAACGATTGAGATTGAGTAGCACGCTCAGGTCTCAAGATAACACTAGCACGTGGCGAGACACGTCATTTACTTATCACCATATATGTATGACGGCACGGACATTGGTGTCGGGGCACTCGAGAGCAGAGATATTGAAGTCAGATCCCCCGCGGGATCTCGTATCTCAAGACGCCACAGTTACCTGCCAGTTTCTAATCATGCACCAGACTCGGTATCACTTTCCCGTAGATTCTAGATTTACATGTTTAGTTGGTTAAACGGATAGTCCAACACGAGGTGGGGACGACCATGGGCTTAGGGTTACTTAAGGGATAGGAGGTCTCTTCAAGCCATGCAGTCGGCCGACCGTGACCCTTCCTGCAGCTCAATGACATATTCTTGGTCCCCAGCCCTCGGGCGACGACGTTGCCGTGCTGAATACAAAGACCTCTAAACACAATAAAAAAAATCCTGCTGGATCTGAGGCTCTTCTTATAGGCTTCGATCAAACTTCAACGACTCTCAGAGAATTCTTCTTCCTCTGGTTCTGGTACGTGTTGACAACATAAGTCGTCAATCTTTAAGTCCAAGTTTGTCAAACATCCGCAGACTTGGGATGTTGAGTGCATCGAGCGCGACGACAATTGCTAACATCAAGTCGTAGCAGCCATGATGACAGCAGCCGCGCCCTCATCACACTCGTCCTACCTTAGACACCCAGGGACCATGGCTCACTCGACCCCTGTTGACTCACCCGGCGCGGTTTCCGGCGAAACATCTACTGCCCCTCCGCTGTCTGCGCAGCCATTCACCCCCCCAAGGTGGATGGGCTACCGACATTGCGGACACCCCTGGACTCCCTTCTTCGACTACGCCCTCCAACGAGGTTTCGCAGCCCGATACGTCAATCACCAGGTACCCTCTGCCGATGGAACCTCAGGCGAAAGGAGAACATTAGATCGAGAGAGTGTGGCCTTCCATCTCAGCTGGCACACATTTGGGCTGCTTGAGGCCGTGTTTCGCCGAAACGTCGAGGAATCCCTCTTGCTGGAAGCGGCGCCTGTCAATGGCCAACCAGAGATGACGCTGGACAGGCTTCAGCCAACGCTCAAGGAATGGGCGGTGGCTGTGTCCGACCTAAGCAGCGGCGAGCGTGACGTTCGCGGTTACCTGAACTACGCGGCGGCAACCCAGCGCGCTGCATATAACCAGTTCATGGGCCTTGTGGCGCAGAAGTGTTTCGACTACCCCGGTTCCGAACACCTCGAGATTTGTCGCTTGATAAACTACACGGCCTGCCTTGGAGAGGCACTCTGGATCACCACAGAGGGGCTGTTCTACGCCTTTGTAGGCCCCGACACCATACCTCCCAACCTCAAGTGGGCCAACGCTCCGATTCTGCACGACGACTCACTGTTCAACACTGTGGTTGCGGACGGGTGGTGCCCATCAACGATCAACTACCTGATATCAAGCGCCAACTTGGCTACCCTTCGGCTGGCCCTCCTGCAAGGGGCGCTGTATGAGGAGCAGCATCCGGAATGCACTGGCGAGAAGTGTGCGCTTGTCAACGTTGACACTGATCATTATTTTACCCAGCACACTTCTGAAGGTTGTGGCTGCTCGTTTCTCGGGCCAGATGTGAGTCGTATCGCGGAGCTCCTTCGACAAGAAAAGATTCCGGTCATCCGCCCCGGAGCACGCGAGGATTCCAGCAAAACGGTGTCCATCTCGGTCCTCGATGGCTCTTGTACGGAATATGTTGCCTTCTCTCACGTGTGGGCCGATGGACTGGGCAGCACATCCGAGGTCGGACTCCCCGCCTGCCAGCTCAGGAGGCTGGCCGGCATGGCTTCGGAGTTGGTGGAATCTGGCGCATTCTGGATCGATGGGCTTTGTGTTCCCGGACATGCCGACCTAAGGAAGCTTGCGATTCGGACGATGGCGGATACCTATCGGAAAGCGAAGGCGGTACTGGTGCTGGACAACGGGATCATGGCAGCATCATCCACCACGAACCGAACCGATATTTTGCTGCGAGCTTTTGTGTCTCGTTGGATGCGGCGACTGTGGACATTCCAGGAAGCGGTGCTCGCAAAGGACATATACATTAAGGTCTCTGACACGGCGCTTCCGCTGATGCGTCTCGTGCCCGAGTTCAAGGAGCAGCTAGTGGATCCTGTCCTCACTGGCCTTGGGCTTGCCTTTGCTAGCTTGGTGTCGAGGGGTCGGGCTCGCATCTTCAACATCACAGACGTTGCACGCGAGCTTCGGTGGCGCGACACAAGCAAAACCGCCGACGAGACTCTCGCCATTGCCAGCTTGCTCAACGTCAGCGCGTTCATGCTGTCCAACGCGGCTCCGATCGATCGAATGCGGCTTTTTCTACTGGCAATGGAAAGGGTTCCCAGGAGTCTTCCGTTTCTGCAGGTGGAAAAGCTGCAGACCCCGGGCTTCAGATGGGCGCCATCGACCTTTCTTTGCCCTTTCGCCCAGTCAATGCCCCGTCACGACACCTCGGCAACTTGCACGGCGGAGGGACTCAGGTCATATTATTACACTCTCGTCTTTGACGAAGTGAACATTGCACAAGGCGAAGTGGTTCGTCTTGACGATATTAACAGGGCCTGGTCTTATGTTGTCGGCCCAGAACTCCCACAGATGGGGACATACCGTTGCAACGCCATCCTGCTACTGCAGGCCCTTTCTCCTGGAGATAATGCCCAGGCCGTTGCTGTTCTCTTTGACAGGGATGCAGGCACGTCGAGAGAGACGCCGTTTATCCCCTACCTCTATCAGAGACGAGTTCTCATCGGGAGAATCCACTCGCCGCAGGGTGCAGCCATGGATTTAAGGGGTGTGACAGTCCGGACACACGGTGAACTGCAGGTCAGAATATCGTAGTTTGGAACGGAGGTAAATGACATGAGTTGTTCACTCCGTCACCAAAGTTGTCCTTCAGCCTGCCATTGGGTATCCTGTCCATTTCTTCTGCGCCCTGACGGAAGACGTTCCTTGACCGGGACACAAACATACGAATCCTACGAGACGACAGAGACGACGGTGAAGACGGACTGGCAATTTCCCTGGATCCTGAAAAAAATGGAGGCCATGATCCAGGAACCATGGACTGAGAGTGGGTTTTGTTGCTTTTGTTGGGCCTGCTGAATGATTGTTCAACGGTTATTTCGTTCAAAAGGGGAATGTTGTCGTATTACAATGTGACACTAGATTGTCCAGTTAATCTAAACTAAATTCACCAGAAAATGGGCCTGCTCTGCTGCGAAGCCCAAATCCGTGTATCGTCCTAACCATGTTTGTTCGTCCACAAAGTCGTCCCAGAACGCAGGAAGCAGTCCGATACATCGGTGGCGAGGTTTGAGCCCTTCTCTTGGGCAAGTAATGACTGCGTGTTTGTACGTGACCTCCAAGTTGGAAGAAAGCGGATGAGCAAAGTGGAGATGATTCTTATCTTGAAAGGAGTTGTTTTCCAGTTCAGATGAAGATATCATTCCGAGAAGGTCATGCTTGCCGATGGTAACAACGATAGGAGTCCAGACTTTTTTGGGCCACGTACAGGTTCAGGAAGGAGGCGAAGAGCAGGCCGACGGCCCCTCGAAAGTGATCAGGGGGGGGATAACCACACTGGCCCCATAGTGGCTGATCCGGCGGCTGACCCCAAAAATGGCGTAATTTCGACCAACGCCTATTAATGTATGCTGCAACACTGCACTGCTTGCCCTGCTTGCATCGTATACAGCGCCTTACATCGTCGTGGGCATCACTGTGGTCATGGCCAAAATGCGTTCAAATTGATCAATCTATCTATGGTTCTTAGCCGTCGTTCTCGCAGGGACCCGCTGCCCGGCGTCGCGGAGACTGCGGCTCGCCCGGAGCTGCTTGCAGAAGGCATCTAACGACCGGCTGGACTGCCGGTGGTCCGCCGCCACGGCATGCATCGCCGAGATCTCGGAGATGCGCCGGGACTTGCTTATACGCCGGATCTCCCGTATAATTTCGAGGCGGAGAGAGTACCACTGTACCTCCGATCGTCGACCGGCCAATGCCGAGTCTTGGAGGACTACCTCACGGAGATAGGCAAGGAGGTTGACTATACCAGTCCCGGCAAGATCTTTCGGCTTCCGGGCATTTTCAAGCCACTGGTCTAGCTCTGGCCAGATCATCGATAGAAGCGCCGGCGGCGGCGGCACAGCCCGGGGTAGGTTGAAACACCCCATCTGCGCTGGGTGGCCGGCAATGCTCCGCATAAACTTCCGGGGTAGTGCATCCAGGTAACACCCAACCATCTGGTCCGGATTCCACCGCCCGGCACGCCGGATCTGTGCCTCGCTTACCCCCCGCAACTCAGCAGTCTTTGCCCCAGAGCTCCGCCCGGCGTGGGTCTTCTTTGCAGAGACGACGCCGGCATAGTCGAAAGCCCGGCTGACCCAGATGTCCGGAGGTACTGCTCGGTGTTTGCCGGGCTCTCGGCGGGCTGGCCCCATAGTTTCTCGGCAATCCTCCGAAGCTCCGGCTCCGAATAGCCATCGAGAAGTGTATCTTGACCTTTGTCGGCATAGACAGACCGGCTCTGGGCTGCATGTTGCCGTTGTAGGGTCCGTATATACTCTCGGGCTGTAGTCTCCCGGGGCGACAGGTGGTTATTCATGCCGAGGGTCCGTTGTTGCTGCCACAGATCCGTAATTGCCGTGATGTACGCCCGGACAGACCGCCAGTGTAAGCGGGCCTCGCTAGCCGGGAAACCGGGCTGTAGCTTCCGGCTCGGACCTCGGAGCGGGCGATGTACGACCTCCTTTTCAAGGAACAAGAGGAGCTTGCTCTCCGTAACCGTGTCCCCGTCTTGGAAGCCCCGGGCCCGGCAGAAGCTCCGGAACTCCTCCTGCTTCGGCGTATAGGCCCGCTTTGTAGTCATCGGTCGCTCAGCGTGAATAGTGGTATGTATGCGGTGGAGGTTGTCTTCCAACTCGACGTCGTTGCTGATGTTGATGTTCCGGTTCCGGGCAGCGCCGCCTTGGCGCGTCGGCGCCGCGACCGCGTTGCTGGGGCCGGGTTCTTCCGGTTCCGAAGACCCTGTAAGGACCGTGATGGACGGCAGGATCGCTCGCGCCGGCGTTGGCTTGCGGAGCGTTCGGCGGGCCATGTTACAGCCTGCGCGTATAGGATGTAGAATGCACGTAATGCGCCGCATCCAGAGGGGGCATCCACGATATCGAACACCCTCATGATGGCTCAAATTGACGAATCAGAGGGCCAGAGATCCCCCGATCAGCGACTGATGTGGTTATTACCGAATAATCAGCCGCTGATTGCGAGCCAGTCCGCGTTGTGATACCAGGTTATTTACGGCCGATAGGCACCACCTGTTTGCAACTACGGCATCAAACAGTGAGTGATTGTGTATAGTCGGGGCCCTTTGCTACAATAACCGGGAAATCGGGACCTGAATACAGTATCGGGACCAAGGTAGGCCGTATAGTTTATTAGGCGACAGATCTCGAGATGTTCGGTCCTAGGACAGTCGAGCTAACCCTTCGCTAGAAGGCACGGGAATTGGTCATAGGTAGCTCGCTGGGTTGCCACGCTGTAGTTGAGGTAACAAAACATATGAAGCTCTTCACAAATCGCTGAAAATAAACTGGAAGAACGACCAGTGCCGTCGACCTAGAACTGTTCTAAGCGTTGACACCCACCCCTTGATCGATGAGAAGCCGCGAGACCGCCTCGTAGCCCTTCTCTAAAGCTCAAATCAGTGCCTTCGATCTATTCTTCTAAGCGTCGACGTCCGCCCCTTTATTGATGAGAAGCTGTGCAACCGCCGCGTAGCCCTTATCTAGAGCTAAAATCAGTGCCGTCGATCCATCCTCCTTCTGAGCGTCGACGTTCGCCCCTTTCTCAATGAGAAGCCGCGCGACCACTGCGTAGCCCCTATCCAGAGCTAAAATCAGCGCCGTCGATCCATCCTTGTTCTGAGCTCTGACGTCCGCCCCGTGGTCGATGAGAAGTTGCGCGATTGCCTTATGGCCCTTCTCTAAGGCCAAAATCAGTGCCATCGATCCATCCTCCTTCTGAGCATTGACGTTTGCCCCTTTGATGATGAGAAGCCGCGCGATTGCCTCGTAGCCCTTCTCTGAGGCCAAAATCAGTGCCGTCGATCCATCCTCCTTCTGAGCATTGACGTCCGCTCCTTTATCGATGAGAAGTTGCGCGATTGCCTTATGGCCCTTCTCTAAGGCCAAAATCAGTGCCGTCGATCCATCCTTCTTCTGAGCGTCGACGTCCACCCCTTTGTAGATGAGAAGCCGCGCGACCGCCGCGTAGCCCTTACCTAGAGCGAAAATCAGTGCCCTCGATCTATGCTTCTTCTTAGCATTGACGTCCGCCCCTTTATCGATGAGAAGCTGTGCGATTGCCTCGTAATGATCCCATTGTTTTTGCTCATTTTCATTCAATCTCCCTGGAAAAAATGTGGGCAACATGCTTTTACCCAGGCAGGGATAACGATCCTCAACTTCGAATAGAGTATCCATGACCTTAGGCATGCCCACCACCTCCACAAACTCAAGGGGCACACCAAAGGCCTCAGGAGGACGACTTATGCCAGCGACGTACATGTTATCCAGGATGCCCATACCGCCAACTGCGAGGAGGAACCAGGCATTCTGCGTGATTCCCGAGGCGCTGATGAGGAGGAGAATCCAGAGGACGCCAAGAGCGATGACGATCCATCTAGTTCCCCGCTCAACAAACGCACCGGTGTCGGCGGCAGCGAGATCCTCGAAATCCAAACCGACGCCGGCACCTTGAATCACAATGGCGTGTTGGCTGCCGTTTCCACTAGTTAACACCAGCGTCTTTTTCGTGTTGGTACGGCAAGCCCACTTCTCCTTTGACCACTGGGGAAGGGCCCCCGAAGCGAAAGATAATGCGATGCCAGCAGCCGTCACCAGGAGAATGCTCCAGTCGCGGAAGAGTATGCACGGTATGGCTGCCACACCAAGCTGGCTGATGAAGGTAGCGCAGCCAACTCTATACGGACAGTCATAGCCGGGATAGCCCTTGGTGGCTCTCTTTGCGTTGTAAACGGAAACGCAAAGTCCGGCCTTGAACGGCCGGTCGGGTTCTAGTTTCCCATTTTTCTTCGCACGTTTTTTCAGCTCGTTCCATTTCTGCTCAATGATATCATTCACACAGTCCTGGATCGGATTCGGGCTCGAATCCGGTGGCAGAGGTGGCAGTCCTTGCGCCCGCGGTTGCTTGTCCATCCATGAGTTGAAGTCCCGCACCATGCGGCCAATAATCCAGCTGTGATTGTTGCGAACGTATCCGGTTTCGCCATTGATGACCATGCTTGGACAGTCGGCAGGAGCACCACGAAAACGTCCTTTGGATGCTTCCACTGATTGGAGAATTCTCTCGACGGAAGGCCTGCATTGAAGGAACGTCGAACGAGCTGTAACATAGGAGCCATGGTGCTCGGTGTTAGATATAAAAACGACAGAAGAGTTCACGAAGGTATGCACAACCCATTCAACCCTAATGGCCGAGTGTGATTGATGTATATGACGAACTTGCCAGAAACCCATTCAGTAATCACCTATCTCGCCGGCCTCTTCACAACTTTTATCAACGTTAAAAGCCTTGACGTCAGGGCTAAGTACGCATCAGAACGACGTCAGGCGTCACTCGCGTTGCCCAAATACCCCACCTTTCTTACCGATTCCAGTTATGGCATAAAGGAATAGTGTTGCAGGAACAACAGCAATGTGGACAAATGTGATGATCTTCTTGTTGTTGTTGTTGTTGTTGTTGTTGTTGAAGGAAAGAAGCTAGGGATGGATGGGTTTTATTTCGCCCGGAGGCACTAAGCCTAAAGGGCCTTGGCACGCTAAGTACATTCGATTCCTCCGCTTTGCCTTGATCTCGTCCAAGCCCTTACATTGTTTACCTTGTACAACGCCACATCATGCCTCTTTTCTCAATCGCGAGCAAATCGACTTGGAGGCTGCATTCTCCAAGTGTTCAGCGTCCTATCTTCAGCGGCTAAAGCGGGACCTGCTGGGTGGATGAGTTGTATGGTGTTGGTTGAGTTCCAGTCTGGAAACTAGGGTTACTGTGGTTGACTCGGTGCTTGCTCGTCGTCCGGTTCCAATCTTCCCGTTGCCAATGCGTATTTAATCGCCGTACGGACTGCTCTCATGTCTGGTGACCAGTGCTTTGAGTCTGACGGTGCTTTCCCTCCTAGATAGAACGAGAGGCTCCCTCGTCTTGTCGTTGTGCATTGTAGCATGTTTCTGACTTGTAGATCTGTCGTATAACGCTTTGACCAGACTGTTGCCGTGGTTGTCGGATAGCTGCGAGCGTCGACATGCTCCTAGTGATGACGGTGATATGCCTTTGGAGGGTGCCGAGTGGCACGTTCTTTAGCATCATTGCTATAGCTGCCAGCTCTGCGATATACGGGTTCTGTTCCTCCCTTTTCCCGAGAGTCACCGCATAGCGTGTCCCTGCTTCACCTGTCCTGTCGACGAGGGTGTCCCGTGTGCTGCCGCCCATGCCAACGATGCCATTCTTAACGGACGAGCTAGTCGCAATGACAATGCCCATAGTTCCGTCGACCATCTTGGCTGCCCTCTTTCGGTCGGGCTCAAGCGTTACCTGTAGGCGGGGTTCCCAGGGCGGGATGGCGTGCTCCTGGATGGTTTCCATCCGACCGACTTGTACTTCGTCCAATGCGTAGGCGATCTTCTGAAGCGGGGGAGGCGAACCGGATTGTTTTCCGAGTCTTTACCGAGCTCAAGGGGCGTGTTCTGGGCAGGGTGTGCAGGTTGATCCAGAGTTTCGCGGCCCCTTGCGCGTGTCGTTGTCGGATTGAGGGGATACTTGCTTCGGCTTCTGCCACCGCTGTCGCTACGGTCCTGAAGGCTCCCGTTATTGCTAGGGCGCCTGTCTTCTGGGCCCTATTCAGCCAGCTCAGCGCCCTTTCCCCGCATGCATGCTTCCAGACATTGGCTGCATAGTCCATAACAGGGCCAACGGTCGCTACAAACAGTTGTCTTGCTGTCCGTGGAGAGAGCATCTTCAGCCTCCTCAAAGCTAAGGCTGCTGTGAGGCCCTTAGCTGCTGTTCTGACCACATGTCGCTTGTAGTGGAGTTCGCAGTCCATCAGGACTCCCAGGATCTTAACACTCTCTGCCGGCTTAACGATATCCCCCTTGATCGTGAATGGAGTCTCTGAGGTTCGGTCCTTGCTCCTAGTGAAGTGTACAATTGCTGTTTTGTCTCCTTCAAACTGGGCACCACTTCGCCTTTCCCAGTTTAGTGCCCTGTCTATAACCGCCTGGATGCCTGCGCGGTTTGCTTCTGCTGAGGGTCCTGTTACCCAGGCCGTGTAGTCGTCGACGAATGCGACCGAGCCTCCGTTTGCGTCGATTTTGTGCTGTACCAGGTCCGCGTTGAAGAAGAGGAACAGTATTGGCGAGAGCGGCGATCCTTGCGGGAGGCCAGCTTGTGGCAGGTTTTTTGCCGTTGTGATCTGAACCCGTTCACCATGATGGTTGCTGTACGCTGGGAGCAGAAAGCCCCGATC
Organism: Collariella sp. IMI 366227; assembly: GCA_027946355.1. Taxonomy (NCBI): domain Eukaryota; kingdom Fungi; phylum Ascomycota; class Sordariomycetes; order Sordariales; family Chaetomiaceae; genus Collariella; species Collariella sp. IMI 366227. Next base: position 774,852 of record JAPEUS010000013.1, read on the forward strand.
CATTTGACGAGGTGTTCTGGTATCCCTCTTGCCTTGAGTCTCTGGAGAAGCCTGTTCTTGAAGACCCCATTGTATGCCCCCTTGACGTCGAAGCTGATCAGGCTAAGCACCTTCCTGGCTCTCCATGCCTTGTAGATCTGTTCTTGTAATAACAGGAGGGCCTGCTCGGTCGACCGTCGTTTCCGGGCTCCAAAGTGGTTGGCGGGTAAAAGACCGGCCGTTTCTACAGCATAGGAGAGGCGTTCCGCGACGACTGCCTCCAGTATCTTGCCGAGCGTGGAAGAGCAGTGAGATGGGCCTCCATGCCTTGGCCAGCGTGTAGTCGCTCTTCCCAGGTTTCTTCAATGGGATGATCTTGGCGTTCCTCCACTGGCTGGGGATGTCGCCGTTTCGCAGCGAGGTCTGGAATAGGTGGAATACCCTGCCCTTGACTGCCGGCCAGATCTGTCTCCACACCATTGCTGGTAGGCCGTCTTCCCCAGGTGCCTTCCATGGTTTGGTGGAGAAGACCTTGCGTTCCACCTCTTCCATCGTCAGGTCTGGCATGTCGACTGGTGCCCGTTGCGGCCGTTCTCCCTCTTCTTCGATCCTCGCTGGCAGGGGCGGGAAGAAGGTGGCTAATAGTGCTTGTGCTTGCTCTGCTTTATCCTCGGTGATGGAGCCATCCTGTCGAACGAGCGGGGGGTAGGACTTTGTCCTTTTCCCGTTCCTCCACTCTGGATGTATCGATCGTGCAGAACAGGGTGTCCGTGAAGGTCGACGGTGTCGTGTTCGAGGTGGAGAGGGTGCGTATCCCGCTCGGTTGGCTCACCGGCGGTGTACGGGCGACATCGGCGTATGATGCCCTTGGGCTTGGCTGAGACGCGCCCATGGTGCTTTGATTGCGCACCAACGCGTCAATTTGTTCCCGGGCTTGCCTCAGTTCTTCTGATAGTTGAGCTTTGGTGTCTAGGAGTGTGCGCTGGTGTTCTTGGGCTTGGCGATGCAGTTCATCAATCGTCTTTTGCTGCCTGTCGACTACGTTGTGTAGTTAGCTGATTGCCTCCAGGAGTACCTGTAGCGATGAATTCCGAGTCTCCACCCGGCCGTTTACCACATTCTCGCTTCCTGGCACACGTGTTCCCCTCGTCGCCGTAGCCCGCGTGCCCTCGCCTGTGATCCGCCTCGATGTGGTGGTCGCACCCTCGATCGATTGCATGGCTTGGCGTACCTTCATGCTCGGCTTCGGGGCACGGCTCGGACGCTTCGGGGAGGGTAATTGAGCAGGCACCCCGTCAGCGATGCGTTGCTGGTGCCGATATCACTTTCTTCTCCAGGCGTGAACATGATCACGTCTTCAACTTCGGTTCCAGGGCTTCCAGGCTAACTGCAGGCCAGGAAAATCAGATTGAAACTTAGACATGCCTCCCTAAAAATCAGTTATCTTCAGAGGTAACACAAAATGTTAAATTTGCTTATTGTTGCTTCGGCAGCTCTTCAACAATTGTACCTGCACATCTACGTTGACGACCTTCCCCTGTGTTATTTAGTGGAGTATTGGTGACAGCTGGCTGAAAATTTGAACCAATAGGAGCTCGCACATTGCCCTGCCCGGATAACGCCCTGCCCGTCTATCAATTGCCTTGTAAATTTGTTGAATGGTAGGGACGAGGTAAAAGGAAGGGAGGGAGACGTAGGAGTCTGGGGGTAAAATTTCCAACTCTTCAGTCAATAGATTTTTTCTTCTTAAGTTATAGTTAACGTTATTTCTGTCTAGAAGTGCAAATAGACTGTCATTTTCTGGGTCTGAGATTCTGCGGTGTGGTAAGAACTGAAAGAGAAAATCGTAGATTTACAATTTGACCACCGGACCAAGAGGATGATGGGGCGTTGTGACGAGGGTTGGGCTTTGGCAGATGTGGTGATATGTGAGATCCCCTTTGAATGTGTTTATACCATCGTTTTATAGAGGAATAAAACTCCAAATTTGTACTCAACAGATTCCGTTGACGCTTACCCAGACCCAGCCGGCTCTGGGAGCTTATGCAGTCCAAACAAGAAGACCATAACGTTATCGGGTTAGGATTGGTTACCTGAGTGCATCGTCAACTTGTTAAGAGTCCAAGGCCCCGCTTCTCGCTTGCTGCCTGGTCTCGGGAGGACGTTGTCACGTTTCTCAATTCTCATCTGACATGCGCAAAGGCTGACTGCCATTTTTAGAGCACTCAGCAGCCCATCCCGCATGTACTGCACCCCAGCACCGTTTGCCACCAACAGTGAATAACAGTGAACAGTCAGCAATGGAACTTTGGCAACATTCCGAGATACCCGCCAAAGGTGGCTTGCCATCGACTGTAACAGGGCAGCTCACGCCAAAAGCGAGCCATCTTTCCAATAAGATATTTATCGCCATATCCAAGTGCCTCTGCACACACTGTTGCGATCCTGTCGCGGTCTCAGCCAAAGACTAAGAGATTGGTGTTAGCCAGTCTTTTGTCCATAAAACCAGCCACGTTGGAAAGCCCGTCTCTCGAAGAGTGGCAAGTAGTCGGGTATGGTTAACCGTGTCGAAGGCTCCTGAGATGTCCAGCTGGAGTAGCGATGCTGTTGCTTTCTGCCTCCACGCTTCTTGGACCTGAGCTACTACTAATCGGACCGCGAGCTCTGTTGACCGGTGTGCTCTGTTGCCCATCTGTTCGTCCGGTTGCTTACTATATAAGATGGACAGGGTTTGCAAGCCTTGAAAGATATTGCGGTAGTTATAGTTATGCATTGTAACGATAACTACAGAAATACATCACTCTGTAAACGCAAACTGAAAGCATGTCACTTGGCTAGAGATATGCTTTAGGACGAGTGTATGACCATGAACCGCCACACATGTTGCCCGATAGTCAGCGGGAAGCCAAAGAACCCTCTTCCCGTTTCTCGTGATCCAATCGTCGGCGACGAAGAGAAAACCGCTGGCGGGTTTCTCGTTTCCAGAGCTGCTTGAAGCGTCCGAGTTTGAACTTGCTGTTCTGGCCGCCGAATTTGGCAGGGCAGGGACGCCATTTTCAGGTGCCTCGACATGCGGAGGGGGGAAAAGATGGAGCCCATCAAACTAATCAAGGCGTCTCAATCCGGAACGTGCTTGATCCACTCGCAAGTTCCTATCAATAAGGACCTGGCGCGCTTTCTTCCAGTCTTTCCTGTTTTGAGGGCCACGCGCAGCTTCTCCGACAAAAGATCGTCGAAAACCCTTTTCGACCCTCAACATTGAACCCAACGATGTCACGTCGCGGATTAATCAAGAACCGCCCCGAGATGGGACAGAGTCGGGTCAGACAAGGCTATCTCGTGACACGTCTTTGAACAACTTTTTGAAACCCATCCCAGTAGACAAGATCACTTGATAGTAATTATGCATGGTATTTTCTTCGCATTTGGAACGGATAAACAATGAATCACCAAACTACAACTCTCTTAGCCTTGAAATCCAAACATCCTAGTTTCCAACTAACGCCAATTTATGCTACATTCAACGTCCTTTTACACCACAGACATTCCCTACACGCCACCCTTCAACCAGTCATTATCTTCATCCTTCCCCTCTCCCCCTCCTCCTTCTCGCTTCCTTCAGCTTCTTCTGAAGTCACGACGACGTCTTCCATATCCTCATTCCCATCATCTTTCTCTTCTTCGTTTTCGTCCATGGTAAATTCTTTGTCTCCGTCGTCCTCCTCTCCCTTCTCCTCTTCTTCTTTTTCTTTCTCCTTCTATTTCTCTTTCTCCTCCTCATCTTTCTCATGGTCCTGCTGCTGCTGGAAAACCACCTCCCCACCCCTACACGTCATATCTTTTCCCCCTTGTTCTCCTCAACTCCAGCAACCTCCCTATTTCGTTTCTTCCTCTCTCACCCCCTCTCCTTCCTCAATTTCTTCCATCTCCTCATCTTCCTCATCATCCTCCTTCTCCTCTAAAGGCATTCTACAAACCACAACCCCCTCTCAACCTCCTCCTCCTCCCCATCACCACGCTCCCCCTTTCTCCCTATACATCCCCACCTCAACCCCTACTGCCAACAACTCAAGCACGCACCGCTCCTTTTTCCACACCCGCACCATCTCCTTCGTCACACCGTCCAAATCCAGACACCACCGCCTCAGCCGCAACACCTTCTGCTTGAACAGCAGGGACTTGGATGCCACACGGTAGAAGGTTTGGACCGAGCAGAGGGGGTGGTGTTTTGGGAACGGGGGGCGGGACGGGGCTGGTTGATGGAGGTGAAGTTGTTGATTGGGGGTGGTGCGTGGGCGCTTTGATGGGGAGGGTCGTTTGAGAAAGAGGGATTGTGGGTGCGACGTTTGACTTTGCGCTCGGGGTGGTGGGGGTGTGGTGGTAGTGGTTGGGGGGTGCGGGTTTTGGGAGGGGTATCGAGATGTTTGGGGTTGGGGGAGGGGCAGCGGGCGAAGAAGGCGTTGAGGGTTTGGAGAGCGGCAGAAGCTGCGGCTGCGGTTGCGTCGAGGGCTGGGGCTTTACCTTTGGATTGGGAAGGTAGGGAGGAGTTGGCGCCGGGGTCGCTGACGCGGCGGAGGAGAAGGGCCTCAGGTGTTTGGTCGAGTGCGGTTGGCGCTAGCTTTGATTCTACCAAAGGGAGACCGGCATGGGAGGGTGAAGCTCGGTTCTTGAGTGCCAATGCCTCGTTTCCAAAAGGACCGTATCCAGCTGCTCTCCTCAAGTGTTCAGGCTCAAAGGATGGCGCGCTCACACACGGTGTGATGTTTCGTGATCGCCAGTGGTGGTTTGGGCCATCACCAACCAGGCGGCGGTGTTCCCGTGTCACAAGGCCATATTTCTTGGTCAATTGCAGCGTCAGACGCGGAAGCTTGAATTCGTGGGCATGGTAGTCGTTGGGAACCATGGGTTGGAAATGGTCCTCGTTCTGTTACATTCCGTCAGTAATGTTCCGGTCCAACAAACAATAGCAACAATTTACTATATAACACATGAAGATATGCCGGCTGTTGTACGCTCCATACGTCTTCATGTCGTAAACCTTTCTTTGCCAACGCGGGTCGGTGGTACCATGGTACTTGTACAAGACAAGAAAGACGCCGTAAACCTCAGCTGTAAGACAGCACATATCATCGCTGTTCCAGCACCCGGGAATCTGCAACCTTTCCCACATGTTCGCCTCGCCTGTCCAGCCGCCTGACGGGCCGGTAGCCGCTGTTCTGGATCTCGTTTGATTTTCTCTTGTGTAGAACTTGTGGCGTGGATGGTTGGGGTCCCTAAGAACTTTGTCCAGAAAGCTGAGATGTTCAGCTTTGACCTGAAGCCAGAAGCTGGCATCTCCATAGAGCAGCAAAGCCACAGAAAGCCAGTAGCAGTGCCCATCAAGGATGAGCTTGTTGTTCTCAGGCGTCTGGGACCAAAAGTTTGGGTGCTTAACGAAGACAACATTTTCCACCATGGGAAAGCCCTTGTACAACAGGTTGCCGCCGTTTCTGACACTGGGATAACCCAGGAACTTCTTCCAATCCGGGGCCTGAAAGATGGCCGCTTGGTCGATGTGGCACCCAGCTATCGCGGCGTTAATCTCGAGGTCAAATTCTTTTTCGAAAGTGCGTAAGTACCCCAGTCTGTTTCGGATCTGTGGGATATCCAACAGCATAGCTGTCAAGGGGCCGGGCGGCGGCGGTCTTGGATTTGCGCTGTCATCATCATCGTCGGCGGTGAGGTCAAAAGCCCGAGCGGCTCTGGCCAGAATGTAGGAACGGCTCCTGCGTCTTGAGAAAAGAGAAACACGATGGCGTGGATGCAAACTTCGGTTGAAGTTGACTTGTGCTGACTGAGCCTTGACGGAGGAGGTTGCAATCGCGTTGTCTGCGGGTGCCTGGTTCCGGTCAAACACTTCCACCTGTTCGACACGACACTCTTTAGGATTGAGGAGAGGAGCATCTCGGTAGATGGTGTTGAGTTCACGGTAGTACAGGCGCTGGGCCAGCCAGTCCTTTGTGTCCTCGTCGGCGTTGTCATAAAAAGCTTGTGCCATGGTAGTTGTCATAGCGAACATTGTTGTGTTTGGGAGACGAAACTTGGAGAATGCTTGCTTCTTTAAAACTGGAGCCGACATTGTGCGCAGTCCTTTGTTCAAAGGCGGGAGTGCCGGTCTAGATTGGGGGTAAGAGAAAACAAAGAGGCACAGTAGGGATGAATTTGGGGGAACTCGGACCCCGAATGCGGAAGGGACAAAGAGAGGCAAACTAGGGGCCAAAAGCCAGTCAATTCTTTGTTCATCAGTCACGAGTACCGGAAAGCACAGCGTCGAAGAGAATGTAAATGGTTCCGGAGGCATCGCCGGTGGCTATGTAGTTTAAAGTCAAGACGATCAATTCGAGCTGAAGGCTCTTTGAAGCTCAATGGCCACCCGACAACGGTCATTATCACCAATAGTCTTTGTTTTGAGACTTGAATCGACACTGGCTTGTGGCCAATCAATTCTAAGTATCATAACAGATTCGGGCCATTTTTTTATCGATGCCACCATCACAGTCTCAACCCTCCACCACGACCCTCTTGTACACCTGAGCCCCTGAACACCTACACAGCCCTCCTTTAAACACTCGGCACAATACCAATTCTTCTCAGTAGATGGATGGATGGAATTTATTTCGCCCGGAGGCACTAAGCCTAAAGGGCCTTGGCACGCTAAGTACATTCGATTCCTCCGCTTTGCCTTGATCTCGTCCAAGCCCTTACATTGTTTACCTTGTACAACGCCACATCATGCCTCTTTCTCAATCGCGAGCAAATCGACTTGGAGGCTGCATTCTCCAAGTGTTCAGCGTCCTATCTTCAGCGGCTAAAGCGGGACCTGCTGGATGAGGTTGTGTGGTGTTAGTTGCGTGAGTTCCTTTAATGTGATCTGGAGTCACTGCGCTTGGCTCGGCCCTTGCTCGTTGTCCGGTTCCAATCTTCCCGTTGCCAATGCGTATTTAATCGCTGTACGGACTGCTCTCATGTCTGGTGACCAGTGCTTTGAATCTGACGGTGCTTTCCCTCCCAGATAGAACGAGAGGCTCCCTCGTCTTGTCGTTGTGCATTGTAGCATGTCTTCCCTTAGTGCTGTCCATCTCACGCATCGCAGGAGAAAGTGCTCCACTGTTTCTCTCGCATGCCCACAGGCACATTGGTCGGAGTCGGCAGCTCCTATCATGCTCAGAAAGCCGCTCAGCCTTGTCATTCCCGTCCGGAGTTGCGCCAACACACTGGCCTCTCTCCGCTTCAACTTGTCATAGAGCTCGCGTGTATGTTTGCCAGGCAGCGCCGTGTCCATAGCTTTGGGAGAACTTGCCCACGTCCTCTGGGAGCCTTTCCCTTGCTGTTGTTTGGCCATTGCTAGCCTGATCGTTGTCGACTTTGCCTGGTCTGGTTGGACGTCTGGTGGTTGCCTGTTTCGTTGCGCTTTGCGCTGCCGCTTTTGCCTCAGATGCTAGTGAAAAGTCGATTTCCGCTGGGATCCATATGAAGTCGATAGAGTTCCCCCCTTGCTTCAACAGCTCCACTGATTTGTAGACCTGCCGTATGATGCTTTGGCCAGACTGTTGCCGCGGTTGTCGGATGGCTGCGAGTGCTGACATGCTCCTAGTGATGACGGTGATATGCCTTTGGAGGGTGCCAAGTGGCACGTTCTTTAGCGCCATTGCTATAGCTGCCAGCTCTGCTATATACGGGTTCTGTTCCTCCCTTGTCCCGAGAGTCACCGCGTAGCGTGTCCCTGCTTCACCTGTCCTGTCAAGGAGAGTGTCCCGTGTGCTGCCGCCCATGCCAACGATGCCCTTCCTTACGGATGAGCTAGTCGCAATGATAATGCCTATGGTCCTGTTGACCATCTCGGCTGCCTTCTTTTGGTCGGGCTCAAGCGTCACCTGTAGGCGGGGTTCCCAGGGCGGGATGGCGTGCTCCTGGATGGTTTCCATCCGCCCGACTTGTATTTCGTTCGTTGCGGAGGCGATCTTCTGAAGCGGGGAGGTGAAACGTATCGTCTTCCGAGCCTTTACTGAGCTCAAGGTGCCCTTGGCAGTGTGCAGGTTGATCCAGAGTTTCGCAGCCCCTTGCGCGTGTCGTTGCCGGATAGAGGGGATACTTGCTTCGGCTTCTGCTACCGCTGTCGCCACGGTCCTAAAGGCTCCCGTGATCGCTAGGGCGCCTGTCTTTTGGGCCCTGTTCAGCCAGCCCAGCGCCTTTTCCCCACATGCGTGCTTCCAGACGTTGGCTGCATAGTCTATGACAGGGGCGACGGTCGCCACAAACAGTTGCCTTGCTGTCTGCGGGGAGAGCATCTTCAGCCTCCTCAAAGCCAAGGCTGCTGTGAGGCCCTTAGCTGCCGTTCTAGCCATGTGTTGCTTGTAGCGGAGTTCGCAATCCATCAGGACTCCCAGGATCTTGGCGTTCTCTGATGGCTTGACGGTGTCACCCTTGATCGTGAATGGAATCTCCGAGGATCGGTCCTTGTTCCTTGTGAAGTGCACAATTACTGTCTTGTCCCCTTCAAATTGGGCACCGCTCCGCCTTTCCCAGTCTAGTGCTCTGTCTATGATCGCCTGGATGCCTGCGCGGTTCGCTTCTGCCGAGGGTCCTGTTACCCAGGCCGTGTAGTCGTCGACGAACGCGACCGAGCCTCCGTTTGCATCGATCTTGTGCTGTACCAGGTCCGCATTGAAGAAGAGGAACAATATTGGGGAGAGTGGCGATCCTTGCGGGAGACCCGCTTGTGGTAGGTCTTGCCGTTGTGACGTGAACCCGTTTACCATGATGGTTGCCGTGCGCTGGGAGCAGAAAGCCCCGATCCACTTGACCAGGTGTTCTGGTATCCCTCTCGCCTTGAGTCTCTGGAGAAGCCTGTCCTTGAAGACCCCATTGTACGCCCCCTTGACGTCGAAACTGATCAGGGTAAGCACCTTCCTGGCTCTCCATGCTTTGTAGATCTGTTCTTGTAGTAGCAGGAGGGCCTGCTCGGTCGACCGTCGTTTCCGAGCTCCAAAGTGGTTGGCGGGTAGGAGACCGGCCGTTTCACAGCGTGTGAGAGGCGTTCCGCAACGACTGCCTCTAGTATCTTGCCGAGCGTAGAGAGCAGCGAGATGGGCCTCCACGCCTTGGCTAGCGTGTAGTCACTCTTCCCAGGTTTCTTCAGTGGGATGATCTTGGCGTTCCTCCACTGGCTGGGGATGTCGCCATCTCGTAGTGAGGTCTGGAACAAATGGAACACCCTGTCTTTGACTGCCGGCCAGAGCTGCCTCCATACCATTGCAGGTAGGCCGTCTTCCCCAGGTGCTTTCCATGGTTTGGCGGAGAGGACCTTCTGTTCCACTTCTCCTATTGTCAGGTCTGGCATGTCGACTGATGCGCGTCGCGGCCGTTCTCCCTCTTCTTCGATCCTCGCCGGCAAGGGCGGGAAGAAGGTAGTCAACAATGCTTGTGCTTGCTCTGCTTTACCCTCGGTGATGGAACCATCCTGTCGAACAAGCGGGGGTATCTTATCTCCCATTGTGTTGCTGTTGGTTTGCAGGTATCTTGCTGCTTGCCAGATATTGATGTCGTCAGCCAGGAATTCGTTCCAGTGGGTACTCTTTTGTTTGCGGATGGTGTCGTGGTATTCCTTGGCTGCCGCCTTCGCTCGTTCTTGGAGTTCTGGTGACCTTTGTCCCGTCCTCCGTTGAGACCTCGCTTGGTTTCTCCAGAACGTGTAGGTTTGGCGAAGTCGTGTTAGGTCTGTGGTCCACCATCGCTTGGCGTACGGTGATGGTTTGGCTTTGGGTGTCAGGTTAAAGACTGCGTTGGTCACTGCCGCCATGAGCCGGTCCGTCTGCTCCTGGACGGTGCCACCCACGGGGTGTTTGCCAGGGCTGCTGCAGTTCTCTCCCTGATCTCTGCCCATGGTGCGTTCTTGAAGAGGAACCTCGTTTCGCTGGGGCGGTCCTCTATCGTGATGTCGAAGGCTGTTTCTATCGCCCTGTGATCTGAACCATGGTCGCAGGGATGGATCGTGCACTTGAGTAGCTGGTCTGCCAGTTCGGCCGACGCCAGGACCAAATCGATTGTGCTTTCCATGTCGCCTGATTGCCATGTCTTCGTGCCCCTTGGGAGGAGGCTGCAGAGGGAGTGTTCCTCCATGAGGTGGATGATGCGGTCCCCCTCCCCTTGTCTCGACGGTGAGATGCCGTCTCCCCCCCAGAGCTGGTCGTGGCGGTTGAAGTCGCCCGCCAGGATGATGTCTGTCCTGGTCCCTGTCCCAGATCGGAACCTCCTGATCAGTCGATCGAGCTCCCCCACTGCTCCCTCCAGTACTTCAACACTGCCACCCTCCACATACACTGACACTATCAGCACCATCCGGTCAGGAAGCCGGATCTTCGCTGCGGTGAGGTCTGCCGATGGCATAGGAATTTGCTCGACCTCGAGGTCGCTTCGTACCCAGAGCATGCTCCGGATCGGCCAGACAGTGTCCCTCCTTGTTGTTGTTGGTGTTAGTTTCGTCCAGTTGTGGTGACCCATTGAACTGTCACCACCAACTCGTCTAGGCGTACCCGGCAATTCCTGTCGAACGATTCGTGTGGCCCGCTGCATAGTACACACTTTGGAACTGCGGCTTGGCATGTCTTGTGGTGATGGCCTTGTCCCGCGCATTTTGCGCAGGCCTGCGGTTTCTTGCATGAGAAGGCCTTGTGGCCCATCTCCTGACAGTTGAAGCACTGGATTGGGTCCTCCCGGGGCGCAAATACACTCGTGTAGGCTGACTCCCCGTTCAAGTGAAAGTAGTGGCCATCCAGGAGTCGTTTTGCCTCGCTGCCCTTGGTCACGTACACGACCATCGAGCCATATGCTTTGCCCGTGTCCTTCCTACTGAGCCAGGCAATTTTTGCGATGTTGACTTCATTCTCCGCTCCAAGCGCTTCCGCTGCTCCTGGCAGGACATTTCCGTTAGTGTCTAGGACGGCCGTCCGGTTGGCGTTGTCGACTCTGACAGGGTACAGCTGGTCTCTCAGCACCCGCACCCCTGGGGTGGTGATCTTTGTGCTGCTTCCTTGACGAGCTGGACCTCGCTTTCGTCCCTACAGACCACCCTGATCCGCTCTGGGTTTCGGGCTTCCTTCACCACTGCTGTACAGCGCCACTGTCCCTTATCCTCGTGTGTTCGGATTTCCTTCTCGATTGCCTTCCTGATGTCCGCCACCTGGACTTTGTCCTTTTCCCGTTCCTCCACCCTGGATGTGTCGACCGTGCAGAACAGAGTGTCCGTGAAGGTCGACGGTGTCGTGTTCGAGGTGGAGAGGGTGCGTATCCCGCTCGGTTGGCTCACCGGCGGTGTACGGGCGACATCGGCGTATGATGCCCTTGGGCTTTGCTGGGATGCGGCTATGACGCTTTGGTTGCGTACCAACGTATCAATTTGTTCTCGGGCTTGTCTCAGTTCCTCTGATAGTTGGGCCTTGGTGTCCAGGAGTGTGCTTTCCATTTGGCGTTGGTGTTCTTGAAATTGACGTTGACGTTCTTGAGATTGGCGATGTAGTTCTTCGATCGTCTTTTGCTGTCTGTCGACGACATTGCGTAGTTCGCTGATTGCCTCCAGAAGTATCTGTAGTGACGTCTTCCCAGTCTCTGCCCGGCCGTTTACCCCATTCTCGCTTCCTGACACGCGTGCTCCTCTCGTCGCCGTAGCCCGCGTGCCCTCGCTTATGATCCGCCTCGACGTGGTGGTCGCACCCTCGATCGATTGCATGGCTTCGCGTACCTTCATGCTCGGCTTCGGGGCACGGCTCGGACGCTTCGGGGAGGATGATTGGGCAGGCACCCCGTCAGCGATGCGTTGCTGCGTGCCGATATCACTTTCTTCTCCAGGCGTGACCATGATCACGTCTTCAACTTCGGTTCCAGGGCGGGCATGCCACGCCGCGCGGCGCCTCCTGGCGTCGCGTCGCGCATCGCTCAGTTCCACCACTCTTTGGCCAAGAAATTGCTCCAAAATCTCGATTCGGGGCTCTAATTTCTGGCCTCTGCCATAATAAAGACCGGAAATCGGTTATGTCCTGCAATGAGGCCCGACCCTTCTCAGTAGATGCTCAACGTTCGGTAGTTTGATTGGCCTATGCTTCACAGCATGTCAGACCTCAACCATGGGTCCCGGTCGACACGGCATAATTCGGTGTGACATATGTTTATCATCATGCAGAATAATGGCACCCAATGTTTATTGATAGAATATGCACCAAGTGGGCTGGCTCGTTCGGCTGTTGGTGATGATGAGACCCCCTGCCAAAAAGGTGAAATTAGAGCCAGCACACCATGCGCGCAATCTCTCTGCTTTCATTTTTCTCAATTCACGGCGCAGTTGTTTGAGAGTCATCCCGTTCACAAGCTTCAGCGGCACCCCAGACAAGATGAAGCAAACGGTTTCCTGGCTTACAATCAGCCGCGCATCCCTGCGCAGATGCGCGCCACGCAGCGTCCCCGAGGCCTTAGGCCACGTGACTACTTCCCCGGTAATAAACCCCCCCCCTGTTGCGTCGTGCTCGGAGGCCGGCGATGACTCTCACCTCCCCGTGGTGCCGGCTGGGAACCTGTAAATGCCTTCGCCTCCAGGTATTTGCAGAGCTAAGAAGAGTCAACACCGGTTAGCACCGTCCGCTGGCTGGGGCTACGGGTTTGGGAGCAGGCTCAAGAGCCCTAATCCCCACCCACAAGCAACAAGGGAACAATTTTAAAACCATTCGACACACGGCTGCGAAATCGAGCCTACAATCGACGGACAACTGGGTCGGGATAGACACCCTTGGGGTGCTCTCGGGCTGCTCTGCCGGAAGGGAACGGGACGCTAAGCGAAGAGAAAGCGGATGATCACAGCGATGGCAAGCGACAGGACCTAGCGTTCCGAACCCACACAGAGGACGACGAAGCACTTTGGTTAGTAGGAGGGACAACACTGTGTTGCTTGGCTGTTCCGGGTACAGAGAGGATACAAGATGGGCGAACTCCTGCGAGACACGGTCGGCCTTGCCAAGGAGACTTTGCAAGGCAGCGCGAAACGGATTCGACCGGCCTGCGGGGCGCAGCATACAATGGAAGCGACGGAAGACTGGGTGGGCGGACTGCAGCTACGAGACTTTCTGTATGGCTCGAGAGGACGGATGCGCGTGTCGGTCTACTGAGAGGATAGGATCCTGAAGATGGCTATCGAGGGTAGAGTCTTTGGGTTGGCTATGGAAGTAGGCTTAAGGTGCAAACTGGTATTGACTTGCGGAACCGGTAGTGCCCTGCGAAGAAGCGGATATGGATCCAAGGGGACGCAAGGTAGAGGGTCTATAGGTAGACACGTTGCCACCTCTACAATGTATTGCCGAGCTTAGCTTGAGAATACAAATCAATACTTGGGCGCAGTGACTCCAGATCACATTAAAGCGAACTCACGCACCAATACCACACAACCTCATCCAGCAGGTCCCGCTTTAGCCGCTGAAGATAGACGCTGAACACTTGAGAATGCAGCTCAAGTCGATTTGCTCGCGATTGAGAAAAGAGGCATGATGTGGCGTTGTACACAAACAATGTAAGGGCTTGACGAT